>BLSH010528070.1:40058-56425 GCA_018402905.1 Glandirana rugosa
AGTGACACGGGTAGTTTACTGCATTTGATGGGCACAGTGAGTCTGCATTTGATGGGCACAGTGAGTCTGCATTTGATGGGCACAGTGAGGCTGCATTTGATGGGCGCAGTGGGACTGCATTGATGGGCACTGGCGAGTCTGCATTGATGGGCACAGTGAGTCTGCATTGATGGGCACAGTGAGGCTGTATTGATGGGCACAATGAGGCTGCATTGGATGGGCACTGGTGAGTCTGCATTTGATGGGCACAGTGAGGCTGCATTGATGAGCACAGCGAGTCTGCATTCATGGGCACAGTGAGGCTGCATCGATGGGCACAGTGAGGCTGCATCGATGGGCACAGTGAGGCTGCATTTGATGGGCACAGTGAGGCTGCATTTGATGGCCACAGTGAGGCTGCATTTGATGGGCACTGGTGAGTCTGCATTTAATGGGCATAGTGAAGCTGCATTGATGGGCACAGTGAGGCTGCATTGATGGGCACAGCAAGGCTGCATTGATGGGCACAATGAGGCTGCATTTGATGGGCACTGGTGAGTCTGCATTTGATGCGCACAGTGAGGCTGCATTGATGGGCATAGTGAGTCTGCATTTCATGGGCACAGTGAGGCTGCATTGATGGGCACAATGAGACTGCATTGGTGGGCACAGTGAGACTGAATTTGATGGGCACAGTGAGGCTGCATTTGATGGGCACTGGTGAGTCTGCATTTGATGGGCACAGTGAGGCTGCATTGATGGGCACAGTGAGGCTCCATTTGATGGGCACTGATGAGGCTGCATTTGATGTGCACTAATAAGCTGCATTTGGTGGGCACTGATGGGGCTGCATTTGATGGGCACTGATGAGGCTGCATTTTATGGGCACTTGTGAGGCTGCATTGATAGGCGCAGTGAGGCAGTATTGATGGGCACAGTGAGGTGAAAAAAGGTAAGAGTAAGAAGACTAAGTAAAGGGAGATCTATTCTATAGGGGGCCTGCCCTGGCCTGCTATAAAGGGGGGTCTATATGGGGGACCCTGGCCTGGCATGTGCTTTATGTAATAATGACTAAGGCCTTCCCCTTCATGACATTGTCAAAAAGGGGCGGAGCATGGGTGACCTTAAATTGATGCCCCCCCGAAAGAAGTTCTGCGGACGCCCATGGCTACAACATCCTCAAAGTACACATTTCACGCACTGTGAGTACATATAGACCACCAATGGACCTGGAAGCCAGTAGTTCTATTTCTACGCAGCTATCAAAATACAACCGCTGTCATCCTGTCTTCCCTAAATGCAGCTTGACACTTTTCCAAGTTTCTTACCCAAAGCAAGCTCAGAATCTCATTTAATTAGGATCTACTCCCCCGGCCATCCCATCCTCAGCCTTACATTTTGGAAGAATAGTGTTGGAGTGATGTGGACTAAAATACCCTGTTAGAAACTCACATACGTAGACACAGTCTCTATGTTTTGCCAAAGGATTTGAAGAGGAGGACCTCCTATGCATTCCCAAGGGTAATATCCACATGAATAGACAAGATCACTTACTGAAAGGACATTCTACCCTCTCCAGAGGACGCAAAGGTGAATTACACCAGGCTGCTGTTAGGAATCATGGGGCCCCATACAGCCCAGCTATCAGCCCCCCCCCCTTTCCCGGCCGCAAGTGACTGAGGATATAGATTTCTCAGTCCTTTTCTCTACAGCCCCAGCTGCTGCATAGTTGAATGAATAGGAAATGCTCTGAGGCTCCCTGCTCATTCACAAACTGAAGCATAGTAAACACAGTTATGTAGGAACACAGTTTACTATACTTCAATGATGAATGGACACAGGAGTGATTGGTACGGATCGTTAATTGTGTTCATTCAGGAAAGGAAAGGGCCAGTAAATAACATATTTACTAGCCCCTTCCCCCATTCTCCATCCTGAAACATCCCCCTGTGTGTCCATTGAAACTGCTGGAGGGGAGGGAAGCTGGGAAGCTCTGCGGGGAAAGGGGCACATAGGGAGGTCCAGACGGCAGATGGAAGGGGCACATGTGCCAGGACCGATCCCTTTGCAGTGCAGCCAGGAGGAGAAGCTGGCAGCACTGCAGCAGGAGGCAGAAGAGGAACGGAGTCTGCAATAAGGCTGTACAACCGGCCCTCTGGCTCAGCGGGTGCCTGGGCGCCTCTTTTTAATTGATGGGACCTGGGCCCAGTACAGGAGGGCTGGCTGTACTGCCTTATCAATGGCCCTGCCACCAGGGCAGTGGCAACATCCTGGGCAGCATGGTGGAAAGTATTGGTAGATGTGGTTTGTAAAGAGGCAAGTTGGAGTACTCCCAACACATTTATCCACTACTATATGCTGGATCTGGGTTTAGATCCTAAACTAATCATGGACACTTCAGTCCTTTCTTCTGCTCTGAAGCAGCATTTACACTAAATTAACACTGTGTGTGATGACTGGCATTTTTCTGCATTCTAAAATGCCACTAACCGCAAGGACACACACTGTTTTCAGTGTGTCCTATTCACACTGTAATGCAGACCGGAGCTGCAATAAGATTCAGACATTTTATTGCAGCTTGTACACTTCAAATAATGTTCAGTGAAAAAAAGGGAGCGGTTTGATGCACTGAATTGCGCATTACACCGCCAGCTACTGCAGCCAGAACAAACAGCTGCCAGAAAGGAAACTACTACAGTTTACCTCTCTGACAGCTGTCTGTTCCATGTGAATTAGCCTCTTTTTTCTAGCAAATTCTTTATTTTAAGTGTAAGAGGCATTTTGCAGATGGAAACTAAATCATACAATTATACATGAATAATGAATTCTCGGAATGGGCATTCAAAAGCGATTATAGACATGGTATGATATCATTCCAAATCAAAACACAGCCAGGTAACAGTCACAAAAAAAGAACCTAAGCGACAAATCCTTACACATTTTTTTCGGTATTTATGCTGATATCTAGAATTTGGAAAAAAAAGGAGAATACCTAAAAAGAAAGTTAAAGGGGGTTTTAGAGAGGGGGGAGCGAAAGAGGTTAAAAGAGAGGAAATGTGGGAATCAGAGGGAACAAAGTGGTGTAGGGAAAGGATGTGTAGTGGTGTAATAGGGTAGAATGACAGGGTCCCCAGGCATCAGCGGGGCCCCCATGGGATTAGCGCAAAGGGATGCATGTCTCTTTTCCCCCTTCCCACCTCTCTTGCAGGTTACTATTGGCAATCCCAGCAGAGGATCTGTGTGGCAACAGGAGGTTGATTGGACTAATTTGGCAGGCAGCTGCAGCCCGTGGTTCCTGAACACATAAAATCCATTGGTCCAGTGCTGCTGCCGCCTCAGAGGGACTGGAGGATGGGACACCTGCGCTATGGAGGACCTCCTGCGTCGCCTCATAGAAAAAGCAGAGAGCTCAGGCGGGGAAGAATGGCTGAGGCATTGCCTGGAGGAAGAGCCCTGCCCCCTCGCAACCTCTGAACAGACACAAGCCGGCACTGTAGCTGTGGCTGAAGGAGCTTCGGGCATAAGAGGTGCAGGCAGGCAGCCTGGCAGAAAAAGGCAGAGGAAGGATGTGGTTTCTCCTTTGTGGAACAGTGGCTGTGCTCCTGGTTCTGACAGAAGCACTTCTTCTCATATGATTCATGCCACTCCTCAGGCTCTGTCAGCAGCCTCTAGTGGGCATTCAGCTAGTCCCCCTACTGGTGAGAATTGGTTTGTGTCTAATATTAACAAATTTAGTTTAGTGGTTAATGCTCTTTCTAATATTCTAGCTGGTTTTAAAAATGCTCAAAGTCCTGGGTTATTTCAGGATAAAGCTTTGGGAGCACAGTCTTCTGGTGCTGTTGGTGTTAATCTTGATATGTTTCCAGACAAAAGTTCAGGGGCACAGTTCTCTAGTACATGTGATAATTCTTTTCAAAATTTGTTTTCTCAGAAATTCACAGGTTCTTTTTCGCCTCAACAAGGTGAGGTAAATCAAAAAATGTTAAATGTTGAATCGATTTGGCAAGGTGAAATTAACTCTTCAGCTGTTGGTATTAATTTACCTGACTGTAAAACATCCTATTTGCCTGTCAGCTCCTTTTCAATTCCGTTAGCTGTTCCTTGCCTGTTTCAAATACTATGGCACCTGACGCTTTGGTGGCTGAAACATGTTTTAAGGAGGCTCTCCCATCAGTTATCCCCCCTCGCTTTTCACTTAGCCCCAGCAGTGACAGAAAAAATTTGGAAGGGCAGTTTCGTGGATTTTCTCTCTTTATTGCCATCCAAAGAATTTCTTTTTAAAACTGATAGAAAATGGGGATGAAAGAATGGAGGGAGATAGGAGGAGGGCCATACCGAAAACTTTTCAGAACTGGCTGCAAGCCTTCTGCATTTATGTTGCGGTTTTGGGTGAACGCTTCCCTGAGAAATGTTCAGGCTTATTCCAGCATCTGGATATTGTAGCAGAGGCATTTCGTCATTTTGGTGGTACTGCTTGGTACACATATGATGAGAATTTTAGACAAAAGCTGTCAGTTCACCCTTCTTTACGTTGGGGAATTAATGATGTGGGTCTGTGGTTGAACCTGATGTTACCACCAAAAACCTTCATTACACAAAAATCCAGCCTTATTAAAAATTCATTTAGCAAAGGTTTCTGCTTTGCATTCAGTCTTGCAAAAATACTACCAAACATCAGGATGGTGGATCTGTTGCGGAAAGGTTTCAGTGAGGGATTTCTGGTTCCATCTTTTAACGGTAAGAGTTGCTCACCTGTTAGAAATTTGCATTCAGTCTTGCTTCATCCTAATGTAGTGAAAGATAAGATTGAAAAGGAAATTGAATAGGGTAGGGTAGCTGGTCCTTTTTCTCCCCCCCCCCCTTTTCAGACTTTAGACTTTCTCCATTGGGTCTAGTCCCAAAAAAGGGTCCGGGGCTTTTCGTCTGATTCACCATCTATCCTACCCCCATGTCAGTCCCTTAATGATGAGGTCGAAGATGTTGAGGCATCTGTATCTTATACATCTTTTGATGAAGCTTTGGTTCTATTAACAAGCTTTGGTAGATCAGCCCTCTTAGCCAAAGAGGACATTAAATCGGCTTTCCGCCTTCTTCCAGTACACCCTATGGGTTTCAATTCTCTGGGTTTTCAGCTTAATGGCTCATTTTACTTCAATAGATGTATGCCTATGGGTTTTTCATTGTCTTGCTTCTACTTTGAAGCCTTCTCTACCTTTTATGCAATGGGTTCTTTCTGAAAATACTTTGGCTGGAGGGTCCTTTCACTATTTAAATGATTTTCTTTTTGTTGGCCCTTTGGATTCCAGTATCTGTTATGATACATTATCTTGCTACTTCAATATCTGTGAATCATTTGGGGTCCCGCTGGCGCAGGAAAAGACCCAACCACCGTTATTGAGTTCCTTGGAATCACTATTGATTCCTATAATATGGAGTTCAGACTACCTGTGAATAAATTGGTCCGTATGAAATTCATCATCACTTCCTTTCTGTCTAGGCGTAAAGCGTTGCTGAAGGAAACGCAATCCCTTCTTGGTCTTTTCGCCTTTGCGGCCAGGGTGATACCAGTGGCTAGAATATTTTCTCGTCGACTGGCTCTCGCTACAAGGGGTATTAAAAACCTCTTTTCACATGTTACTATTTCTAAACAAATTAAGGAGGACCTAAAAATTTGGGATATTTTCTTGAGCAGTTTTAACGGGGCTACTATATGGCAGGAAGAATTGACAGATAACTTCAGCTTACAGTTTTTCACTGATTCCTCTGGCTCTATAGGCTCCGGTGCATATTTGCAAGGCCATTGGTGTGCTGCTGAATGGCACAAGAGTTGGAGGATTCCTGAAATGTTACATAACTTAGTTGTACTGGAACCATTTCCAGTGGTGGTTTCTTTGGTTATCTGGTGTGATCTGTTCAAAAATAAGTGCATTCTCTTGCACACAGATAATAAATGTGTAGTATATGCAATTAACCAGGTATCCTCTAGATCAGAATTGGTTGTTAAATTACTTTGTTTTCTTGTGTTACATTGCATGAGGTTAATATATTTTTAAAAGCAAAATTTATTCCTGGAATCGAGAATAACATAGTGGATGCTTTATCCCGTTTTCAGTTTTGTAGGTTCCGAGAGCTGGCTCCAGAGGCAGATCCGAACGGTTTCCCCTGCCCAGATTTCCTCTGGAGCTTGATCTGAGATTTATTTCTGCCACCCTCAAGAACTCTGTTGCAGTCAAAACCTGGGAGGATTACATGAATTCCTGGTATAAGTGGTCTTCCTTTTGTTCTAATATGAGTATCGATCCATTAGTAGTAGATGCTTATGTTGCATTATCTTTTGTGTTTTTTTTAATGCATTCTAAGTTTAGTCCATCTTCAATGCATAAAATTCTAGCAGGAATATCCTTTTTCTTGAAATTTGCCGGCCTTCCTAGTTTAACATCTTTTTATCAAGTTTCTCAAGTTCTGAAAGGTTTCAAGAAATCTCGTCCGAGTTTGCATACCAGACGTCCTATATCCATTGATGTACTGAGCAATCTTGTCTCAGTTCTCGAGGTTGTCTGTTTTTCCCCCTTTGAGGTTCTGCTGTTTTGATCTGCCTTTACTTTAGCCTTTTTTGGAGCATTAAGACTGGTTGAATTTACTGCTCCAAATAAATCGTCATCCAGCTTTCTTTTAGCTTTTCATGTCCCTTTTGATGGTAATTCTATTAAGATATTCATCAGTAGATCTAAAACAGACTGGGTCTGGGCAGACATATTACTTTATTCCAGGCTTCAAATTTGGCTATATGTCCTTTTTCCAATGCATCCCATTATGTGTCGGTCAGGCGTTCGTGCCATGGCTCCTTTTTCATTCATGCCGATCTTTCTCCTCTCACAAGATACCAGTTTTCGGCTATTCTTTCTTCATGTCTCAAAAAGTTGAACTTTTCTGATTTCCATTTTACTTCCCATTCCTTTAGGATTGGTGCTGCCACAACAGCCAATCATTTAGGTTTCTCCCCTGCTGACCTTAGAAAGGTGGGGCGCTGGGATAGTGATAGGTACAAAATGTATATCTGTCCTCACTTGTTGATTGATTAATTTTGTTCTAATATTCAGGTTCGTCCAAGAAAACAATTTGGATAGTTGGTCACTCATTTATTTATTGGGCCAAGAATCGAGCTGAGACCTGGACTTATTCTGCCAATTTAGGTTTGAACTCTAATTTTTTCCAGGTTCTTTGGTGGGGCATTAGAGGCCTCCGATGGCGGAATGTTAGAGACCAACTGATCTATTTGTCAAGTATTTGACCCCCACCCGACGTGTTAATTATTCACGCCGGGGCTAATGATATGGGAAAAATAAAGACATGGGATCTTTGTATTCTTTTAAACTATTATTCCCTTACGCTGTTTTGACCTATTCAGAGATGATTCCTAGGCTTATGTGGTCCCCACAGGGTAATTTTCACTACATTGATAAGATTCAGAGACGTCTAAATAGGACAGTCCATAATTTTCTAGTTTCCTTTGGTGGACTGTCATATCAACATGTTGAACTTGAGGGGTTTTTGCCTGGTTTATTTAGGCATGACCTCGTGCATTTATAAGACGTTGGCCTCGACATATTCAACATGGGTCTGCAAAACCTGGTCAAATTGGCCACGGTGTTTGGGGGGCCTCGGCCAGCCAGTTCCTCGCTGGTCTCGGCTTGTGGGGATTGCTGTCCAGTTTATCTGGACGGACATCGTGACTAATTTTGTTTATTATTGATGGTTTAGCTTAAGACGGCTATATATTGGATAAATACGTCTGTTTATTGATTGGTCTAATTAAGGTTACCCCAGAAATAGCACCGTGGCCAAAATAATTCCAATAAAGGTTTTAAAGTTAATTAGTTACTGTGTGATGTGTGTTATTTGCTATTAACTCCTTTGTGCTATCCCATAACAGGGTCCCCAGCCTTCAGCGGGACCCCCATGGGATAGCGCAAAGGGATGCGTGTCTCTTTTCCCCCTTCCCACCTCTCTTGCAGGTTGCTATTGGCAATCCCAGCAGAGGATCTGCGTGGCAACAGGAGGTTTATTGGACTAATTTGGTGGGCAGCTGCAGCCCGCACTTCCTGAACACATAAAAGCCATTGGTCCAGTGCTGCTACCATCTCAGAGGGACCGGACTGCGGCTCCCACCCTCCCTTCTTATTATCCGAATTCTGTCATGGTGCCTGTTTAGTGGGGGATTGTTGTCCAATTTATCTGGATGGACATCGTAACTAATTTTGTTTATTATTGATGGTTTAGCCAAAGACGGCTATATATTGGATAAATAGATCTGTTTATTGATTGGTTTAATAAAGGGTACCCCAGAAATAGCACAGTGGCCAAAATAATTCCAATAAAGGGTTTAAAGTTAATTAGTTACTGTGTGATGTGTGTTATTTGCTAATAACTCCTTTGTGCTATCCCATGGTTGCTGCATTTGCTGCATTAAAATTTTTGAGAAGCATTATGCGTGGCCCAGTAAACCAATTGCTAATATTCTTACTTTGCAGCTTTCAACTTTCAATGCTGCTTTCAATGCTGATTCCTTATTTAAAGGATTTGTGTATTGTTAAAGTGGTTGTGAAGTCCGCCCCCCCCCAAAAAAAAAACACCCTGCAAAGCAAAGGCATAATGAGCTAGTATGCAGCGCATACTAGTTCAGTATGAAATACTTACCTTGGAACGAAGCTGTTGCAGCGGTCTCGGCACACCGCTGTGACCGGCGACATGTTTCTTCTGGGCCTGCGGCTCTGTCCAATCACTGCGCGGGCTCCACCGTTGTGATTGGTGGAGCCGGACTGATGTCACTCCCGCGCTCGCGCATGGGAGCCATCATTTACGGCACGTCAACAGAAGACACGGCACCCTGGGCTACCCCGGGTGCCAATTCTTCAGTGCGCATGTGCCGATGACATCAGCACATGCAGATACAGGGAATATCTCCTAAACCATACAGGTTTAGGAGATATTCCCGGGACCTACAGTTAAGCCTTATTGTAGGCTTACCTGTGGTTTAAAGTGGCTGTCATGAGTTGACAACCACTTTAATGTTGCCCTGTAACTTCATGGTATTTTGAAAAAATATATTTGTCTATCTCCTCCATTCCAATGCCCAGCTTCCCGGGACTTTTTTTTTTTTACATTAGTTTGCTATTAACCCTTAAAAATGGGCAGAATTTACTATCAGGATCCCCCCACCCCATAGACTTAAATGGGATTTACTACAAATTTCAGGTTTTGCAAATCTGTTCGAAACTCTTGGCAAAATGGCCCCAGGCAGGTTCGCCTATCTCCGATTTAGCACATTTAGCTCTTAAAGAGCCACCTAGTGTTCATGATAGTATGTAACAATGATCAGTACCTTTCTGTCTAACATCTGATGCATTATACATCCCTTTAGCTTGCAGGCAAGCAGAGCTTGACTAGTTTATGCAACTTTATTAAAAGTGCTCAAGAAGACTAGATACCTCTGCTCTTTAACTTTTTACCTTGTGAATACAGTCTTGATGATAGGAGCTACATGCTGTGAATGAGCCTTTGTGGCACAAGGACTCTGGACGTTCTTCAGAAGTTTCCAGGTATTAGTGCGCATGAATACACATCCCTCATCTCATTCTCATATCACAGAATCAAGACAACTCTCCTACTTAATAATCAACTGAGCAATTCTCTTGGACTTTTAACCAGTTCAGAACCAGTACCATTATTTCAACATTTGACTGACCAACAGGGAAAATATATTTTATAATTATAGTTCAATTTTTATTTTTTTAAGCTTATAGGGTTTAAAACTGATTTTTTTATCTTTAATAATATCTTTATCTTTAATAATATGGAAAAGTCAGACTTTCATTTAGCTACTGTAAGGTTTACAAGTTCATGTCCTGTTCTGTGAAAATATGGAGACTAAGGGGTTGATTTACTAAAGCTTGAAAGGGCAAAATTTGGTGCAGCTCTACACAGAAACCAATCAGCTTCAAGGTTTTATTGTGAAAGCTTGATTGAACAAGCTGAGGTTAGAAGCTGATTGGTTAGCATGCATAACTGCACCATATTTTGCACTCTCCAGCTTTAGTAAATCAACCCCTAAGTGCCATTTTACCTATAGCAACCACTTTTCCAAAAAGGCTGGAATGCCTACAAGTGCAGCATTATATTCTCAGGACTGAGGCCCTCCCCAGAAGCTCTGAGAGAGAGAGAGAGAGAGAGTACAGGTACCATGTCAGATAGCTTCATGATGTGGAGAAGGTTCAAGGCAGGTACCATATGTAGGAGCGACCAGAACTAGTGAGTGACAGGGTCCAGCGCTTGGTGGTCAGGACTGGCTAGCAGTAGGCTGAGACAGAGTCCATTATCCAAGCAAGACTCAGGGTAGGCAGCAGGGCAATCAGAGTAATCTGTTATCCAAGCAGGGAGTCAGTAACAGGAGAATCCATGAAACTACAAGGCAAGGCAGGGGTACAGCCAGGAAGCAGAATCCTTGAAAACAGAGCACCCAGTACTGCCAGCCAGTCAGAGCTGTAATAGAGGGGCAGGTAACATCAGGCCAGAATCAAGCAATGCAGACACCACAGCCTTGCCAGTCAATCAGACAGCTAAGAGCTGCTGCCTAGCAACAATGATGCAACTGGCCTGAGAGAGTGAAAGGGGTATTGCTGGTGGGGAGTGGCTAGTTGCAAAGCAGTTTAACTGAGATATTTTGGGTAAATAGCCATGCTAAATTATAAGCCTTAAAGGTTAGAGTAGCCAAAAGCAGCAGAAGCTTTCTGGGAGGCCAAAGCATGCATAAGGTTGTTATGCGTGGATTTTCAAATGGTAAAGAAAAAATCCACATTTTTTTTAAAATACAAAAATATAAATATATGAGAAAAAAGGAGCAGGACCTGGGATGGAGGCCCTATATGCAATAATAGGATCAAAACCCAGAGGAAGACTCTAATTGTTATAGGCAAATTCTGCCCACCGGATGAAAGAGGCCCATTCAGTTTGTTTGCCGAAGGTGAAGCAGTAGAAGAACCCGTATAGGGACTGATTAGTGCACCCTTCTTGCCCGTTAGTCTGTGGCTAATATGCAGAGGACAGGTAAGACATTACCAACTGAGAACAGAAGACTTTCCAAAAAAGAGATGAGATGAGAACCTCTGTCAGAAAGAATGCTTACTGGTACACCATGAAGCCGAATAAGCAGGAAAGTTGTTTGGCATAAGGCAACTTGGGTAATGACATAAAGGGAGATATGTTACTAAAGTGAACCACCATCATCCAGCAGACAGTCTTGCCTTCAGAGGGAAGTAGATCAATAATGACATCTATTGAAATATTAGTCTACAGACATTCAGGGACAGGCAACAGTAAGAGCGGGCTAGACGGCTTAGTCCTGGAAGACTTTGAGCATGTACAGGTCTTGCAAGCTCTGAAATTGACAGAGACAACGATGAAGATCTGGGCATAAGGCAGAATAGGGTGCTCATCATAGTAGAAAGCAAAACAGGGGTTCAAAACTTCAAAAAGGAGCCTCTGTCTTTAAGTTCTTACAACCCAGAAGACAGTTTGTGATGATATTGAACTTTAAGAGGAAGAGCAACCACAAAGCCTGCTGGGAATTTCAGTATTTGGCCAACTTAATGTACTCTAGGCTCTTGTGTTCCGTATAGATGGAAACAGATGTTGGGCCCCCTCCAGCCAATGATGCTACTTCTCCACGGTCCATTTAACCACTTGCTGACCGACTTGTGTACATTTACTGTGGCAAGTTAGCTCCGCTGCACAGATCGCCGTCTATAAACGGTGATCCGCACATCGCTCTCATGCCCGTCACACTCTGCCTGAGTGTGGCCCCAGGTCGGGTGGACTCGATGTCTGCCGGTGACCCGCGATCACCTTCCAGAGAGGAAGAACGGGGAATTGCCAATGTAAACAAGGTGGTTCCTCATTCTGACAGGGGGCATGACCGAGATTTACTGATCCCTGTAATCAGGATCAGTTAGATCTGTCATGCCCCTGCCAGCCCAGCCCCCATACAGTTAGAACATGCCTAGGGAACACACTTAACCCTTTGATTTCCACCTGCAGGTTTACCCCATCCCTGCCAGTGACATTTATACAGTAATCAGTGGATATTTAAAGATCTGATCACTGTAAAAATGTCATTGGTCCCAAAAAAATGTCAAAAATGTCCGACATGTCTGCCGCAATATTGCAGTCCCGATAAAAAACGCAGATCGCCCCCATTACCAGTAAAAAAAAAAAAAATAGTAAAAACGCTATATATTAATTCTCATGGTTTGTAAACGCAGCAACTTTTGCGCAAACCAATCAATAACATTTTTAACCACAAATATGTAGAAGAGTATATATCGGCCAAAACTGATGAATACATTTGTTTTATATATATATATTTTTTTGGATATGTATTATAGCAAAAAGTAAGAAATATTGTTTTTTCTTTTCAAAATTATCGCTCTTTTTTTGTGTATAGCGCAAAAAAATATTTGCTCTATTTGTGGGAAAAAAAGGATGACACAATAGTTTGGGTACAATGTCACACGATCACACAATTGTCAGTTAAAGCAATGCAGTGCTGAATCGCAAAAAGTGCTCTGGTCAGGAAGGGGGTAAATCCTGGAGCTGAAGTGGTTAACAGTCATTACCTCACAGTTATCAATATCATAGTTTCACTCAATAGCTGAGAACTTGAGAGAAAGGAATGCTTAAGGATACAGGTTACCATTAAAAGTATGTTGCGATATAAAAGCTTCTGCCCCTCTCAGAAGCGTCGACTTCCAAGAGGAGTGACAAAACTGAGCCTGGGTGACTCAAGATAGGAGCATAAGTGAAAGCATTCTCCAGGCTTTCAAAAGCTTCAATAGATTCTTTTGACCACACCTTGGGATTGGCACCTTTCTTGGTAACATCAGTTTTGGGTGCCACCTGGGTGAAAAAGCCTTGGATGAACTCTCTATAAAAATGAGCAAACCCTAGGAAACATTGGATGGAATGGAGATCCTTAGGCTTGGGCCCCTGCAAGATGGCTCACACTTTGGTGGGATCCATGGCTAAGCCACTGTCTGAGATAATGTACCCCAGAAATGGGTCCTCAGTAACATGAAACCTCTCAAGTTTGGTGTAAAGAGGATGTTCTTAAAGCTTGGCCAGGGCTGCTTCAAGATGATATTTTTGGTCAGTCAAAGACTAGGAAAAAATCAAAATGTCATCCAGATAGATGACTAACTTGCCCAAGTATCCACAGAAATTATCATTGACAAATTCCTAAAACACAGCACAGGCATTAAGTAAACTGAATGGCATTACCAAATACTAGTACTGTCCATCTCTGCTGTTGAAAGCTTTGTTCCACTCATCCCCCTCAAGGATCATAACTAAGTTGTATGCTCCCCTAAGACAAGCTTAGAGAAAATCTGGGCTCCCTGGGTATGGCTGAATAGTTTAATGAGCAATGGGAGAGCTTATTGCTTATAAATGGCAATGCGAATCAGGCCTCCAATCAATAAATGGACAAAGAGTGCCATCTTTTTTCTCAATAAAGAAGTCCGCACTAGCAGGAGAAATTGAGGACAACAGTGTTTAAGGTTTTCATCAATGTAGTTCTTTATGGCCTGGTTTTCCATTTCCAAATGGGGGTAAACTTACCCCTTGGCGGTGAGGCTTCACAGAGCAAATCAAATAGGCAGTTATAAGACTGATGTAGTAGTATCTTGTCAGGAAGAGACTGTAAGGCAAGAGAAGCTAGAAATTTTTGCTCATGAAGATCATTATGAGTGCAGAAGTTGCCACAATCTTCTGAGTAGCCTAACTGGCACTTGGGTTGTATACGTAACCATAGACACCTTGTGTGTAATAATAGATAGAGGACTCTACAGGACCAGGGCTGTGGTGCACCTAACTAGTGAAACCCTGACTCTGAAGATTCCTAAGCGAATGTGCCCAATTGAAGGGAAAAGACTATCAAGATGGGCACGTCTCCTAGATCCCACTACCTGTCCTTTAGCACTTCAGTGTGATGCTGCAGTGCAGTTCCTTGACAGTGAGTCAGGGCTTTGCCTTTTGAACAACAGGGAGCTCTAGTGTCAATTTCACAATTTTACTCTTGGCTGGTACCCCTAAGTTGTTAATGTTGAGATCAATGGTCATCACGCACTAAGTCGTTGGGTCAGTTGCAGGAAGTTGCAAAATTGGCCCTAGGCATTGCTGCGCCTATATACTGTAATTATCCTTATATGCTGCATCACTACACATGCATGTTCCCTTTTTTTGGGCTCTCGCCTTTCCCTCTGCCTGTGCACCACCTCCATGATCTTTGGAATGCCTTGGGCTCCTGCTGCCTTCAGTGATAGAGCCATGGACTGGGATTAACTCTCCCTGCTCCAGCATTGGTTTGTTAGTACCATTTTGGGCAATTCCAACCCTCATTTGCATACTTTGGCTATTCACAAGACCAAGAGCGGTGGTCTTGCAGGGCTTGTCGGCTTGCATTCCAATTACAGTGTTCTTTCTAATGGACCTGACAGGAATAGCCAAGATCACTGTACCCTGCCTGAGTCACAGCCCTCCACTAAATCTTCCTTACCTCTTCAGGGGTTCACCCTTTTTTTCTAGGAAAGAATTCTCAGCTACTATGTCTGTGGTTACTAGCAAAATTGCAGCAATGAGAACAGACTCATAAACAACATTTTCTCCATTTCTGAAGTCCCTGAGACTGCAGTTGCTTCTGCAGAACCATCTGAGAATGAGGAGTTTTTTTGCCATATCATTATTTGAGGACTTGGTACACGAGGAGCTGCAATCTGCGGGCATTATTCCAATACTTAAGGATAACTTCTTGATCTTTATTGATGCATTGCACACATTCCTAGATTTGGAGCTTCTTGCAGCACCTACACCCTAGTCAGTCAACTCAAGCTCCTTCAGCCAATGTCTAATGGACTGTGCAGAACCTACAGAGATTTGGTTGATTCCAAATCTCTAGAAATCAGCATTGTAAGTATTGGCCTTAGCAGTTCTGTTTTAGAACCTGCTTCTTAGTGAAGACTTTTGTACAGGGTTTTGCTCACAATGTTTTTCCTGTAAGTTCCCCAGTGACTCAGTGGGATCTCAACCTGGTTCTGTCAGCTCTTCAACGGCAGCCCTTTGAACCTATTAGGGATATAATGCCATCTATCCTTACTTGCAAGATTGCATTTTGCATCACCATCACTTTTGATGAAGCAAGTTTCTGAGTCAGAGACCTTAATCTGTAGAGAACCCTCTCTTTTGCTACACAACCAAACACCCATTAGTTTGGCCTTTCACACAGAAGTACAAAAGTGCAGAGGTCTCTCTCATATTATTCCCCTTTCTGGTTGAATGTTCTTAGCCTATCTTCTCCATTGGTGAATGATCTTTAACTCTTATGGTCAAATGTTCTTATTGGCTATTTTCTCTTGAGATCAAAAAGGAATGTTACATTCTCTCGGGAAAGGCAATAAGTAGAAACTGACATTACACACATATTACAAATATTATGGGTATTATTTGTCACTTTTGCCTGAACGATGAGACATTCACAAAGCATTTTTTTTATACATAGACCCCATTTTGTCTTGTAGACTCAACAGGAATTGAGAGGATACCTTTCCAATGTAAGGGAAACCCCTCTTAGACTCTTCCAATGGTGTCCCTACTGTAAGATTTCCCCTCTATTCCTGTTCTGGTGGCAACTAAACATTTTCGATTTACCCCTTACTTTCATTACCTATGATATTAGTGATCAGGGCAATTAGAGAAGTGAATCTCCCTAACAAAGACATAGACAGAAGCGACAACATGACAGTGGTTCTAACCCTTCACCACTGTAGCCAAATCTATAAAAAAGGTTTTGCCTTTACATATACAGGCGGTCCCCGGGTTACAAACAAGATAGGGACTGTAGGTTTGTTCTTAAAGTGGTTTAAAGTCATGACAACCACTTTAAACTACAGGTAGGCCTACAATAAGGCTTACCTGTAGGTCCTGGAAATATCTCCTAAACCTGTACGGTTTAGGAGATATCCCCTGTATCTGCATGTGCCGACGTCATTGGCACATGTGCACTGAAGAATCGGCACCCGGGGTAGCCCAGGGTACCGTTTCTTCTGTATTCGTTCCGTAAATGACGGCTCCCGTGCACATGCACGGGAGTGACGTCAGCGCGGCTGCGCCAATCACAGCGCTGCAGCCTGCGCTGTGATTGAATGGAGCCGCAGACCCGGAAGACTGATGTCACCGGTCACAGCGGTGTGCCGAGACCGCTGCAACAGCTTTGTTCTGAGGTAAGTGTTTCATAATGAGCTAGTATGCGCTGCATATTAGCTCATTATGCTTTTGCTTTG
>BLSH010528070.1:68049-87434 GCA_018402905.1 Glandirana rugosa
TCATCTGCCAATCTATAGTTTAATACAGAGCTGTAGGTAGAACTCTCCTACCTTACAGCGTCTGTACATCAGAGGAGCGAGAGTCTGCATGTGCTGGATGGAGGGCGGGACCCGGAGCTGCTTTAGACAACTTTTTATGTTACCAAGCTGATGATTGCTTGCTAGGACCGCCTAGCAACCAACCATCTGCTAGATAACTTGCAAAGTTACCTAAAGCAGATCCCGGTCCCGCCCTCCATCCAGCACGGCTTTGCCTCTCGCTCCTCTGCGCTACCGAAGAGGAGTGAAGCCTGGGGGAAGCGTCGGCACACAACCCTGATCGAGAGCTACCTGTCAGCTTCCCGCGATCGACGGGTTGCCGACCTAGGCACTATACGATCTATCCACAATGAAGTACTAAGGCCTACCTGATGTGATACTAATGGAATCAGTTGTTTAGCTTTGTCCTCATATTACATTACAGTTTTGGTAACGTGCAAGAAGATTGTACAATCATATTGTTTAACCACTTGCTGCCCGCCCACAGTACATTTACTGCGGGCGGTAGCTCCAGGATAAGCGACATACGGGTATGTTGAGGCTTTCCTCTTGGTTCTTGGGCATGCTGCGCATGCCTCCCTGCTGATCTGTGCTGTGATTGGCCACAGCACAAGTATGTCAGCAGGTTATAGCCAATGATTTTAGCTTTTTACCTGCTGCTTGGCTGTGGTCAATCTCAGCACACACCTCGGTGTGTTTGTAAACAGAACACACAGGATCAGGATGGTTTCTTCCTCCCTGAGCTCTTTTCATTCAGGGGGAGAAGCCAGTCAGACTTTGTGTGAGTACAAGAAGCACATATACATTTGCATACACTTGTTAGGCACCTTTAATCCTTTGATTGTCCTCCACAGTTAGCCCTTTGATTGCCCTGTCACCCAGCCAGTGTCATTAGTACAGTATTATCACTGAATTAGTGTCACTAGTGACATTAGTATTAGTTAGTGTCCCTCCCAGTCAGTGTTAGTGCCAGATTGCCTGCCACACTATAAGTTTCTGATTACCACCATTACTAGTACAGTGTCTGTACGAATCAGTATCTTTGATCACGATCAGATGTATACTAGTGTCACCAATAGTATAGAGTCCTGAAAAATTTGATTTTTTACCAAAGACATGTAGCAGAATCAATTTTGGCCTAAATTTATGAAGAGATTTCATTTTATTGGATAGGTTTTAAATTGATTGTAAAGTCTCTTCTTTTTTTTTTTTGTTTAAATAACAAACATGTTATAGTTACCTGCTCTGTTGCAGTGGTTTTGCACAGAGCAGTCCAGATCCCTCTTTGCTGCTCCTGGCCCCTCCCTCTTATTAAGTGCCCCCACAGCCAGCAGCTTTCTATTGGGGCATCCGAGCCGAGTCAGAGCTCCATGTATCCATACAGACACTGAGCCCCGATCCAGCCCCCTCTCTCATGATTGGCTGACTGAATTTGATTGATAGCCACGGGAGCCAATGGCGCCACTGCTGTGTCTCAGCCAATCAGGAGGAGTGTCCCGGATGGCTTAGACACTCGTGGACATTGCTGGAAATAGAGAAGGGGCTCAGGTATGTAGTTAGGGGGTGCTGGGGGTCTGCTACACACAGAAGGTTTTTTTCCTTAAAGCGGAGTTCCACCCAAAAGTAGAACTTCCGCTCATCTGATCCCCCGATGCCACATTTGGGGGGGGGAGTGGATACCCGTCTTTGTCAGGTATCCTGTCCCCACTTCTGGGACGGGTCCCTACTGCCCATGCGCGAAGCACGCTTCTCTCTTTCACTGGCTGGCTGAAGGGGAGAGAGGGGGGAGGAGACCGAGCTGCTGACGTACTTCGCCCAGCCCGGTCTCCTCCCCCCTCTCTCCCCTTCAGCCAGCCAGTGAAAGAGAGAAGCGTGCTTCGCGCATGGGCAGTAGGGACCCGTCCGTGAAGCTGAAAGGCTACACTGCTGGGTTCCCTTAGTAGCAATGGCCATGGCAGCACACAATCAGCCAATCCGAAGATTGGCTACGGTGCCAACATCGCTGGACTCCAGGACAGGTAAGGGTCCTAATGTTAAAAGTAAGCAGCTATAGTATGTGTAGCTGCTGACTTTTCATTTTTAAAGGGGCAGGCAGCCCCTTTTCTTTAATGCATAGAATGCATTAAGATAAAAAAACCTTCTGCCTTTACAACTCCTTTAAACAGAAAGTAGAAAATATTATTCTTTTTTTTTTTCATTTGCGTACAGTGTTGCATGACTGAGCAATTGCCAGTTAAAGTAGCACAGTGCTGAATAGAAAAAAAAATGCCCTGGTCATGAAGGGGTTAAACCTTTTTGGAGGTCAAGTGGTTAACATATGGCAAGCTTAAGACCCCTATGTAAACAAAGAGGAAAGCACCTTCCCACCTCAACTGACTTGGGGGTGAATTAAAAATGCTGCAATGTTGTAAGGAGCAGTCTCCGCATCCTTCTATGTAGACAGAATGGTTACTGCATTGAAGTGAATAATGGCCTGAACTGAACTTTTAACACTGCTTTGATCCTGGTTGGAATTTGGCTGGGGAAGGAACAGTAAAGGAGGTTAGGTTGTATGGGGATGCTACAAGTACACTGCTCTCTATGGGTCATGTTTTTTTTTTCTTTTCAATAATTTGTATTGTTTTAAAAAGATGTACAAAACATTGCATAATCTTCACATTTGTGCATGAAAAAAGAATGCATTATATAAAGAAAGGACTAAAGGAGGTGTAAAACACTTTTCCCATCTTTGGTTATGTGCGGTATTATTAAGGCTCTGTTCACATCTAGGTGTCCCGGATTGCGGGTGGAATTTTGCAGCGATTGTCACCCAACGAATTGCGGTAAAGTCAGGCAAACAAAATTGCGGTAATTCTGTTTGCGCGATTCGTCGGACGACAATCCTGCCGCGATCGAGGTGCCATTGGAATTGCCAGGGATTGCAAAGGGCGTCCCGCGATTTGCCACGATTCGGGATTGCGGGGAGAATCGTAGCAATTCAGCCCTCGATTCGGGAAAAATAGGATTTTATTAAGAACTTACCGTAAAATCCTTTTCTCTGAGTTCATTGACAGACGCAGCCTCTCTTCATGACACATGGGTTATGTACCTTTTACTAGGAGTAGACTAGGCTGAACGAAAGTTCAGAAAGCAAAGCTGGCCCCTCCCCAGGGGGGCCGTCCTTACTCAGCACATAACCCCTCAGCCCTGCATAGCATATCAGTTCGTAACAAGCCGTACAAACACAACGCCGAGGGGTGGGTGCTGCGTCTGTCAATGAACTCAGAGAAAAGGATTTTACGGTAAGTTCTCAATAAAATCCTATTTTCTCTTACGTTCATTGACAGACGCAGCCTCTCTTCATGACACGTGGGGACGTCCCAAAGCAGTGTCAAACAGAGGGGTGGGCAAACAATAACAACTGTACCGACAGAAAATCTCGGGAGGCGCCAGCCGCGCCTACACCGCCGCCTGTAAAACTTTGCGGCCAAAAGCAGCATCCGCGGATGCGGACACATCAACTTTGTAAAACTTAACAAAAGTGTGCACCGAGGCCCAAGTAGCCGCCTTGCACACCTGAGATACCGATGCTTGGTGTCTAAATGCCCAGGAAGTGCTAATCGCCCTGGTGGAATGAGCAGTGACTGGAAAAGGGGGTACTTGGCCCCGAACAGTATACGCATGGGTCACGGTCTGTCTGATCCAACGTGAAACAGTGGCCGACGAAGCCGCCAACCCTTTGCGCGGCCCATCTGTCAGCACAAACAAGGCATCCGACTTCCTGAAGGGAGCCGTAGCTGCCCAATACACCTGCAATGCTCTCACCACATCCAAGGAATGCAGAGCAAACTCCTTAGGGTGAGACGGGTGCGGACACAAGGAAGGGAGGACAATGTCCTCAATGTGAAAAGAGGAGACTACCTTCGGAAGGAACGAAGGAGATGGACGCAGCACCGCCTTATCCTTATGTAGGACCAAATAGGGAGACCTACACGACAAAGCTGCCAACTCAGACACCCGCCTAGCGGATGTGATGGCCACCAAGAAGGTGACCTTCTGAGACAGCTATTGTAAGGGAATATCCCTGATCTTTTCATAAGGAGGTTTCTGCAGTACAGAAAGTACCAAGTTCAGGTGCCAGGGGCGACCGTACCTGAGGGGCCACATGACGTACACCCTGTACGAATGTACGGATCAAAGAATGCGTCGCCAAAGGACGCTGAAAGAGGATCGCCAGAGCGGAGATCTGGCCCTTGAGGGTGCTCAAAGCCAACTTTTGGTCCAGGCCTTGTTAAAGAAAGGCCAGCACCCGGGCAACTGCAAAGGAACGGGGATTCCAACCCCCCAACTCACACCAGGCAATATAGGCCTTCCAGGTGCGGTGATAAATCTTGCGCGAAGTACACTTGCGCGCCTTAAGCATAGTGGAGATCACTGACTCAGAGACTCCCCTGTCCCTCAACACCTGGGACTCAATAGCCATGCCGTCAAAGCCAGCGACGGTAAAGCAGGGTGCAAGATGGGGCCCTGCGACAGCAGATCTTCGCGAAGCGGAAGTCGCCAGGGAATGTCTGTTACCATCCGCACCACATCGGCGTACCAAGGGCGCCGAGGCCAATCCGGGGCCACCAGGATTGTCGTGATTCCCTCCACTTCTATCCTGTACAGTAATCGTGGTAGAAGCTTGAGAGAAGGAAAGGCATATAGAAGCCTGTGCTGGGACCAGGGGGCCACCAGAGCATGCGATGCTACCACCAACGGGTCCCTTGACCTGCTCACAAAGGTCTTCACCTTGTGATTGAATCTGGACGCCAGGAGGTCCACATCTGGCTTGCCCCACCTTTCCCAAATCTGGCGAAAGACCTCGGGATGCAGGGACCACTCTCCCTGGTCCAGCTTTTGGCGACTTAGGAAGTCCGCCTTCCAATTTTCTACACTCGGAATGTAGATGGCGGAGATTGCTGGCAAATGAAGCTCTGCCCACCTTAGGATGTGGGCTGCCTCTGCTGTAGAGTTTCTTGTTCTGCCCTGATGGTTCACGTACGCCACAGCCGTGGCATTGTCCGTCTGAAACCCGAACCGGGAGGCCACGCAGCCTCTCCGACCAGCGGAGGAGACAGAGCTTGATCACTCTCAGCTCCAATGCATTGATCGGAGACTCCTGCATCGACCAACGGCCCTCAGCCGACAGGTTCCCCAGAACTCCTCCCCAGCCTGAGAGACTGGCATCCGTTGTGACTATCGACCAATTTAGGGGGAGAAACGACTTCCCCAGGGTCAATGCCGGGGCCTGAAGCCACCAAGTAAACGATCCCCTGGACAGATGATGCAGCCGGATAAGACGGTCCAGAGATGATGGGGACCTGTCCCACTGCAGTAGTATCGCTCGCTGCAGGAACCGGGTGTGACTCTGGGCATACAGTATCGCCTCAAAGGACGAGACCATGTGGCCCAACAGCCGCATGCAAAAACGTAAGGAGGACCACCATCATGACAGGAGGGACCGCACTGCTACCTGCAGTGCTAGCAACTGGTCCGGAGGTAGAAATACCTTCGCCTGCAGTGTTCGCCAATGTCAGGCCCAGATATTCTAGGCGACAGGAAGGGGCCAAGGTCGACTTCTGAAAGTTGATCAGCCAACCGAAGTCCTTCAGTGAGGTCAGGGTGACAGAAACATTGTCTTCCAGAGCCTGCACCGACTCCGCTCGCAGGAGAAGATCGTCCAGATAGGCTACCACAGCAATGCCCCTCTGCCGCAACAGAGTGAGCACAGGGGCCAGCAACTTGGTAAACACCCACGGAGCCGAGGCCAGGCCGAAGGGGAGAGCCACAAACTGGAAATGAAGGTCTCCTACAGCAAAGCGCAGAAAGCACTGGTGCCCGACATAGATGGGAACGTGAAGCTAAGCGCCCTTGATGTCCAGGGACACCAGCCAATCCCCTTGGTGCAGGGCGGCCACGACCGAGCGGACTGACTCCATCCTGAATTTGCGCTTCTTCACAAAGCGATTGAGCGACTTCAAGTCCAGAACTGGTCGGGCCCCCCCGCCCTTCTTTGGTACCACAAAGAGGTTTGAATAGAAGCCGCGGAATCTCTCCGCTGGAGGGACTGGCACAATCACCCCCTGTTCAGACATCGACCGCACTACCCCTAGCAGAGCTAGCCGATGCTCCGGAGGGAGCCTTAAATTGGACGGGAAGAACCTATCCGGGGGCCGGGTGCTGAACTCTATCTTGTACACGGAGGAGACCACCTCCCGCACCCACCGGTCGGAAATGCGGGCGGTCCATCGGTCCGCGAACCTCAGAAGTCGGCCTGAGGCTCGGGTAGGGGCAACCCATCATGTGGAGGAGGTCTTATCCTCCATATTTTCGGGCTTGGGTTGCCAGGGGCGCTTACCAGAGCCCGAGGCAGACTTGCCGGCCCGGGCGTTCCTGCCAGCCTGACCGGGCGCACGATAAAACCGTTTCTGCCCTGAGGGCTGAGGTCCCTGCTTGCGGCGCTGATCATGCCGATGGGTTCCAGAAGCAACATACTCTTCCCCCCAGTGAAATCCTTAATGATTTCATCCAACTGGGGCCCAAACAGCTGGCCACCTTGAAAGGGAAGATCCGTGAGGTCTTTCTTGGACGCATGGTCACCCGACCAGCGTCGCAGCCACAGCAGGCGCCTGATAATGACTGCTAAAACCGACATTTTTGACAACATCGGTATCAAGTCCAGGGCTGCGTCACAAAGATAGCGGAACCCTTGCACCAGGTGTTCTGCTCGCTGCACAGACTCAGGCGAATCTACGCCGCCCCGTGCCTCACTCCACTCTGTCGCACACTCCGTGAGCGACTGAGCTACCATGACAGATGCCAAGGCCGGTCGCATGGCTGCCCCTGCCACCAAAAACAGTGCCTTAGACACTGCCTCCGTCCGCCTATCGGCCGGATCCCTAAAAGAGGGAGACCCCTCCAGGGGAATAGTTGTCGCCTTGCTTAGGTGGGCCACAGGCGGGTCCACTGTGGGGGAGACCCATTTCTGCAACAAGCTGTCCTCAAAGGGATATCGCACAGAAAAGCGTTTTGGCAGGGTGAAGGAATTCAGCGGACGCTTCCATTCCTTATGCACATACTGGTCAAAATACTGGAGGTAGGGAAAAACCTTAGGAGCACAAGAGGGCTTCTTTGACCCAAACGTATAGGCAGACGCCTGTGCTTCTCCAGTCTGGTCCAGGTGCAGAGAACTGCGGACCGCCGTGACCAGGGCGCCCACCAGCGCCTTTTCACGTGCCACCAAGGCCCCCTGGTCCTCCTCCCCATCCGAGGGCTCCAGCTCTCCGTCTGAGAGCTCCACGGGAGTCCCCGTGACCCCAGAGCCCCCTTCCGGTTCAGAGTCCTCCTCAGAGGATTGCGGGGGAGGGGGGATGTTTTCTAGGGGCCATCTTAAAGCGGTCTGATTCCCCCCGGGCGAAAAAACTCCTCCAAAATGGAGGTTAACTGATATAGGGGGACCAGAGGTCCCAGCGTGGCCTGTGCTTCTGCGGACCCCTCCGGAGAAGAACCTGTGTGCTCATGTGAGGCCTACCAGCCATCACCCCCTCAGAGCCACCCCCTGCAAGGCCTCAGGAATTGCCCAGTAGGACCCAGCACCACCGCCCCTGCACCTTAGGGAGAAAAGCCAGCAATACTTGCGGAACCCTGTGTGCTCAAGAGGCTGCCACTGTCTGCTAATGCCACCTGATGCGCCGCTGCCCGATCTGCTGATGCTGATAATCTTGCTGCCGCTGCGTTCCCGAAAGGAATGGTGCCAATAGCACATGGAATCACCTATACCGGGCGTGCGGGGGGGGAAGACATGACAGGGACCGGCGGCTTGCGCCCCCTTCCCCCACCAGAGTGGTACCACTAGTCGTCCCCCCTCCACCCTAGGGGGGGAGGGGGTGTCACTCACCTATCCAGACGGGCGTAGCGGGTAGCCACCCGTGCAGACCTTCCTCCCCCAGGTGGAGAGGGATGCTGCTGGCCAAGCGACCCCTGGAGCAGGCCATAGCCTGGACACTGGGTGCGCAGGTGGGGGGCAGGATGCGGCGGACCCCGCCAGTGCTAAGGGTGGCTCGCATCCGTCGGCCGTGCTGGGAAAATAGCAGGACCTAAGAAGATCCGCGTGGTCCCCAGCTGGCTACTTAATTGCAGTCTTCATCAGAAGGCTTGTGCGAAAAGAACAAAAGGAAAAACTCTAGGGGAACCGCAGTTCCCAGCAGGGAACCATGACTAACTCCTTGCACTAGGCAGAAGAAAACTGATATGCTATGCAGGGCTGAGGGGTTATGTGCTGAGTAAGGACGCCCCCCCCTGGGGAGGGGCCAGCTTTGCTTTCTGAACTTTCGTTCTGCCTAGTCTACTCCTAGTAAAAGGTACATAACCCACGTGTCATGAAGAGAGGCTGCGTCTGTCAATGAACGTAAGAGAAAATAGATGTGAACGGAGCCAGAAGTCAGGCTAGAAATATTAGAACAGATGCAGTAAAAATCAGTATGAAAGCAAAGAAACTGAATAGATGGGGCCTTTCTGTCCCCTATCCATATACTATAAAATGATTATTCTCGCTTCAGTGTGTCTATCTGAAATAAAACAAACTTGCCTGTGTTGGACAAACTGATAAGATACCCTGCAGAGGGGTGGGGCCACATCCACAGCCACCTCTTGCTTTGAAAATTGCCTTTCATGGGTTGCCCCACTGGAGAGGAAAACAACACCTAAGAAAGAAGAAGAAAAATAAGGTAGAGGGTGGTACAGAATGGAAGGAAAGTGAAAGATAAGGCCAAAGCACCATCCTTGATGTAAACATCGATTGCTTTAGATGGAAATCCATGGATCCCAAATCTTTTCAAACATGTTTTATTTTGTCGTTAAAGATAGCAGAAAATCTTTCATTTATCATGATCAAAGATAGCTTTACTTTGACCATATCAAATGGAATAATGGCAGACTTCCAGGATCTCACAATAGTAACTCATGCAGCTATAAATATGAAGGAAATTAGTCACCTCACTTGTCTCGGGGTCTCTTGCACAGGATATCTCAATAGCGCTTGTTGTGAGGATTTGGGTGAATGAGTAAATTAAATTATAGATATGTATCCAATAACGCTTTACTTTTGAACATGTCCACCAAACATGGTAGAGTGTGCCCTCCTAACTGCAACCCTGAAAACATAATTCGATAAGCATTGGAGCAGTATTCTATGATTCGCTTCAATGATAGATGTGTTTATATAAGATTTAAAGGTGTAGCTTGCTATCATCAATTGTCCTGATCCATTTCCAAGTTCAAGTCTTTTTCCGTTTTGTAGATATACAGGGTGGGCCATTTATATGGATACACCCTAATAAAATGGGAATGGTTGATGATATTAACTTCCTGTTTGTGGCACATTAGTATATGTGAGGGGGGAAACTTTTCAAGATGGGTGGTGACCATGGCGGCCATTTTGAAGTCGGCCATTTTTAATCCAACTTTTGTTTTTTCAATAGGAAGAGGGTCATGTGACACATCAAACTTATTTCACAAGAAAAACAATGGTGTGCTTGGTTTTAATGTAACTTTATTCTTTCATGAGTTATTTACAAGTTTCTGGCCACTTATAAAATGTGTTCAATGTGCTGCCCATTGTGTTGGATTGTCAATGCAACCCTCTTCTCCCACTCTTCACACACTGATAGTAACACCGCAGGAGAAATGCTAGCACGGGCTTCCAGTATCCATAGTTTCAGGTGCTGCACATCTCGTATCTTCACAGCATAGACAATTGCCTTCAGATGACCCCAAAGATAAAAGTCTAAGGGAGTCAGATCGGGAGACCTTGGGGGCCATTCAACTGGCCCACAATGACCAATCCACTTTCCAGGAAACTGTTCATCTAGGAATGCTCGGACCTGATACCCATAATGTGGTGGTGCACCATCTTTCTGGAACTATGATGTCGGTGATAGGGAATTGCTGGCCATCAAGTCGGCTTTGGAGGAATGGCGGTATCTCCTGGAAGGAGCAGCTCACCTGGTATTGGTTTTTACTGACCATAAAAACCATAAAAAAAACACATGCTGTGAAGATACGAGATGTGCAGCACCTGAAACTATGGATACTGGAAGCCTGTGCTAGCATTTCTCCTGCGGTGTTGCTATCAGTGTGTGAAGAGTGGGAGAAGAGGGTTGCATTGACAATCCAACACAATGGGCAGCACATTGAACAAATTTTATAAGTGGTCAGAAACTTGTAAATAACTCATGAAAGAATAAAGTTACATTAAAAACAAGCACACCATTGTTTTTCTTGTGAAATTCCCAATAAGTTTGATGTGTCACATGACCCTCTTCCTATTGAAAAAACAAAAGTTGGATTCAAAATGGCCACCATGGTCACCACCCATCTTGAAAAGTTTCCCCCCCTCACATATACTAATGTGCCACAAACAGGAAGTTAATATCACCAACCATTCCCATTTTATTAAGGTGTATCCATATAAATGGCCCACCCTGTAGACATTAATTCAGAATACATTACTGAAATATGGGCAGAGCGTTTCTCAAGATTCCTGCACAAAGATTCCAATGCAGTCATGCTAGACAGGTTACTTTTTCATTGTACGGAAGTTGTAAAGTGAGAAATTTATGAGTATCAGTAGTGTTCTGTGTCAGGGAACTGGAATTTCTCTCGCAATAATTGTTAGGATAGAACTCGGTTACCCTTACACATCTGCAATCCTTAAAAAGCCTTTATTCTGCCACTATTAAAATACCGAAGAGGTGAGGCCTGGGGTAAACTGTGGTGTGACAGACCCAACCGAGACAGGGGCTTTTGGAGAGGACTAGGGGCAAGCGTGCTACCCACTAATTATGGCCCATGGAGAGAGCAGATCATTCTCCAATGATGGACAACAATGTGATGAACGCGGAGAGCGAGGCTTGGATTAATTCTCTGAATAAGGACAATAAAGCATCCCTTCTGGAGGTCAGAGGGAATATGGTGGCCCTCCTGCAGACTGGGTTGGAAAGGCTCCTTCAAATGGGACGGAAATATTAATCAACACTATCCCTCATAAGATCTATGAAGATAAATTAGTTCCATCTTTTCAGGCTACTGGAGCACTGTATGAGTTTGTCTCTTAGACTGTTGTAGGCTGTTGCTGGCCAGTCTGAGGTGGGATGGGATCATTGTTAATGGTATGTGCGTCTCTCCCATTGTGTCTCCACTAGGTGTGCATACCCATTGTTAACATTAGCACACCACTGCTCCGATTCACTTCTGAACGATTGGTGGGCTGCCGGACCCGCTGATTGGCTCTTGCTGTGTCCAATCACAGTGGGAGTGGCGCTCTGGCAGTGCATATGGGCCCCCTAAACCGTGTGCACGAAATCACGTACAGGCACATGATTTTGCGAACACGGGCCATCCTGCTGCAGTAAATGTACTTGGGCGGTCCCGGAAGCGGTTACGTTGAGTCACCTATTGTTTCTGTCTGTTGACTAATTTAGTTAACTCTTGGAGGTTCTTATGATGGGATTAGCCTTGTGTCAATTTTAGCTTGCTATCTAACCTTTGTGTGATGTTTTGGGTAAATATTTGGTTTTATTGTTCATGTGGTGACTGACCTACTTTTGAAGTCTATAAAAACCTGTATTTCTGTTCAATCAAGAGTAATTCCTTTGGTTTTACCTCAACTTGTGTACAATGCTTGGGGTAAAAGGCCTGGTATTCACTCTCGGTCTGCTGGAATGGTTTAAGGGGCAGGAGGCACTGTTTGGTGGAAGCACCTATGTGGGGTGCCAAGCGCTCTGTCGTGTGGGTAGAGAAATAAAGGAGCCAGGGGAGTGTGAGCAGAACTTTTTTTATCTTTAACTTTTCTCTTACGTTCACTGACAGACGCAGCCCTCTTTGACATGTGGGGTTATATGCACATCCTACTAGGAGTTAACTAATCAAAAAGAAAGCAAGCTGGCCCCTCCCAGGGGGCCGTCCCTTCTCTCTCCCATATAACCCCCCTGCTCTGCTTAGCATATCAGTTTTAATATGCCTAGTGCAAGGAGTTGACCTGGCTCCCTTATGGGACCTGCGGTTCATATTTTTTGCTACCACTTTTTTATTTTTTTCAAGCTATCTGATGAAGACTGCTATCAAGAAGCCGGCTGGGGCATAGAGGATAACTAGAATCCTACACTCTCCCCAGCACGGCCGACCGATGCGAGCTAGTCCTATGCTGTGGCGGGGCCCGCCGCATCGTGCCCGTTCCGTGCGGGCAGCCAGTGGGTGACCCCCACTTCCGCCCGGTGACCGGACTTGGTTCCAGTCCAGGGGCTTTTGGCCTGCAGCATCCCTTTCCGGCAGGGGAGGAAGGTCTGCGACTGGGTGGCTACCCGCTACGCCCGTCGGAGTGGTGAGTGACCCCCTCTCTTCCCCCCTAGGGGCGCGGAGGAGGGGGGTGCTGGGCATACTTTAGCGTTTTCTGGCCGGCCAGTGGTCGCTGAACTAGTGCCCTCCTGGGTGTCCTCGCCCCCCTCCCTCACCCCCCTCCCCCCACACCGCACCCCGTTCAAATACTGCATCTGTGCGTTTTTGCACAAAACAGCAAGTATAGCTGGGCTCTCCCTGGGGTGTTAGTAGCGGTGGGTGCAGTCCTCCTGGGGTCTCCCTGGCGTTCTGTGGGGCGGCGGTGGGGCTGCATTGTGGGGGTGTCAGATCATTTTTCTAATTTTGATTGTCAGTTCCGGTGGTGCGATGGCAGATGACCCTGCAGGTCCTTCTGGGGAGGAGTCAGCGGCAGTGCAACCTGCGCTGGGGACCCTGGTGTCCCTGGACCAGCTGAGAGCAATGTTTGGGGAATTTCTTCCCCGGGTGGGGCCGAGCAATGCTCTGGGGGCCCCTAAAAAACGCCCGCCTACCCCTTGTTCCTCAGGGGAAGAATCCGAACCGGAAATGGCTTCGGGGGTCACGGGGACCCCCGTGGAACTCTCAGAGGGTGAACTAGTCCCCTCGGACGGCGAAGAGGACCAGGGGGCCTCGGTTGCGCGCGAAAAAGCGCTGGTGACCACACTGATTTCTAATATCCGTGCGTCCTTGCGACTGGGCCAAGCACGGGAGGCGCAAGCGCCGCATATGTTTGCGGGTCTGCTAGGCCACCTAGGTCGCCAAAAGCTTATCCTTATGATCATTTTTCTGACCATTTGGTCTATCAGGAATGGCAGCGTCCGCAAAATTCCTTCACCCTACCTAAACGCTACGCTATCCCTTTGAGGATAGTTTCGTGAAGAAGTGGGCGTCCCCCACAGTGGACCCTCCAGTGGCCTGCCTGAACAAGGCAACGACCATTCCTTTGGAAGGGTCCCCCTCGTTTAAGGACCCAGCCGATAGGCGGACGGAGGCAGTGTCAAAGGCACTTTTCCTGTTGGCAGGATCAACCATGCGGCCGGCCCTGGCGTCTGCCATGGCGGCGCAATATCTGTGAGTGTATGGCAGAGCTGCAGAATGATTTGGACTGCGGCAGGACGCTTGAGGCGTCGCAAAAGGCAGACCATTTGTTTCAGGGTATTTTGTACCTGTGTGATGCAGCTCTGGACCTGCTTCCCATGTTGTCAAAAATGTCTGTTTTTGCAGTCATTATCAGACGGGTTCTCTGGTTACGTTCGTGGTCGCGTGACCACGCGTCCAAAAAAGGTCTTGTGGATCTTCCCTTTCAGGGTGGCCGTCTCTTTGGGCCACAGTTGGATGAAATCAAGGATTTCACTGGGGGAAGAGTACTTTCCTTCCGGAGCCGAGGCGGCGGGAGTTTCGCCGCAAGCAGGGACCTGTCTCTTCGGGTCAGAAGAGGTTTTTTCGTGCCCCTGGTGCAGCGGGCAAGGGGTCGAGGCCTGGCAAGCCTGCTGCAGGGGCCGGTAAGCGACCCTGGCAGCACAAGAATGAAAAGACAGAGGACAAGCCCTCCTCTGCATGATGGGTTGCCCCCACCCGAACTTCGGGGGGGGGGGACGTCTTCTGGGGTTCGCAGACAGGTGGACTGCCTGCATTTCCGACTGTTGGGTGCAGGAAGTGGTGTCCTCCGGGTACAGGATAGAGTTCAGCACTCTACCCCCAGACAGGTTCTTCCCATCGAAATTGAGACTCCCTCAGGGGCGTCGGGAGGCCCTCTTAAGGGCTGCTTAGGCACTCTCCGACCAGGGGGTGATCGTGCCAGTACCTCAGTTGGAGAGGATTCACGGTTTCTACTCAAACCTATTCGTGGTCCCCAAAAAGGGGGGGGGGGGTTAGGCCAGTTCTGGACCTAAAGGCCCTAAACCACTTTGTGAGAGCGTGAAAATTTTGGATGGAATCTGTCCGTTCGGTCATGGCTGCCCTGCACCAAGGGGACTTCATGACGTCCCTGGATATCAGGGACGCGTACCTCCACGTCCCCATTTGTCTCCGGCACCAGCGCTTCCTGCGCTTTGCGGTGGGAGATCTTCACTACCAATTTGTGGCACTTCCTTTCGGTCTGGCCTCGGCTCCTCGGGTGTTCACCAAGCTGGTGGCCCCGGTGCTGGCACTTCTGAGGCAGAGAGGCATTGCGGTGGTAGCATACCTCAACGACCTACTCCTGAGAGCGGAGTCTGCTTTGGCTCTGGAGGAGAATGTGGCTATCACCATGACCTCGTTAAAGGACTTCAGCTGGCTGATCAATCTGCAGAAGTCGACGGTGACACCGTCCTTTCGCCTGGAATATCTGGGTCTGATTCTGGACACGGAGCAGGCGAAGGTGTTCTTACCTCTGGCCAAGTTACTGACACTACAAGCAGCGGTGTGAACCCTGCTGTCACGCCGGTGGTCCTCCTTACGGTTTAGTATGCGGGTGTTGGGGCGGTACCTTACACCCAGAGTCACACTCCTTCAACGATCGATTCTATCTCGGTGGGACAAGTCCCCACTGTCCCTAGACCAGTTGATCAGATTGGATTCTCAGACCAGGGGGTCGTTGACATGGTGGCTTCGGGCCCCGGCTCTAACGTTGGGTAAGTCCTTTCTTCCCCTGAATTGGTCGATAGTCATGACGGACGCCAGGCTATCGGGCTGGGGGGGTCCTGGGGCAGTTGTCTGATCAGGGCCGCTGGTCGGCGCAGGAATCTCGCCTTCCGATCAATGTGTTGGAGCTGAGGGCGATCAGGCTCTGCCTCTCCCACTGGACGGTAAGGTTGCGCGGCCTCCCGGATCGGGTTCAGTTGGACAATTCCACAGCAGTGGCGTATGTGAACCATCAGGGCGGAATGAGGAGCTCGGCAGCGGCTGCGGAAGCGGCTCTCATTCTGCAATGGGCAGAACTTCACGTGCCGGCGATCTCCGCCAACTACATTCCGGGCGTAGCGAATTTGCAGGCGGACTTTCTCAGTCGCCAGACGCTGGATCAGGGGGAATGGTCCCTCCATCCAGAAGTGTTCAGCCAGATTTGCCACAAGTGGGGCACGCCAGATGTGGACCTCATGGCCTCTCGGTTCAACCACAAAGTGAAAACTTTTGTGTGCAGTACGAGAGACCCATTGGCAGTCGCCACGGACGCGCTGGTAGCGCCTTGGGTATCGTCTTCTGTACGCCTATCCTCCCATCAAGCTTCTACCGCGGCTACTGCGCAGGGTGGAAGCGGAGGGGATTCTGATGATTCTGGTGGCTCCGGATTGGCCTCGGCGTCCGTGGTACGCCGACGTGGTGCGAATGGTGGCAGATGTTCCCTGGCGCCTTCCGCTGCACGAAGATCTGTTGTCTCAGGGACCCATCTTGCACCCTGCTTTGCCCTCGCTGGCTTTGACGGCTTGGCTATTGAGTCCCAGGTGCTGAGGGATAGGGGTGTCGCTGACTCCGTGATTCCTACCATGCTGAAAGCGCGCAAGTGTACTTCGCGCAAGATTTATCATCGCACCTGGAAGGCCTATATTGCCTGGTGTGAGGCGGGGGGTTGGAATCCCCGCTCTTCCGTTGTGTCCAGGGTCATGGCTTTTTTGCAGCAGGGCCTGGATAAAAAATTGGCTTTGAGTACTCTCAAGGGTCAGATTTCGGCTCTGGCGATTCTCTTTCAGCGGCCTTTGGCATCACATTCGTTGATTCGTACATTTGTACAAGGTGTGCGCCATGTGGCTCCTCAGGTACGGTCGCCTAAGGCGCCGTGGGATTTGAATCTGGTGCTTTTTGTGCTGCAGAAGCCACCATATGAGAAGATCAGGGATATTCCCTTACAATTGCTATCGCAGAAAGTGGCTTTCTTGGTGGCCATTACATCCGCTAGGCGGGTGTCTGAGTTGGCAGCGTTGTCCTGCAAGTCTCCTTACTTGGTCCTTCACAAGGACAAGGCGGTCTTGTGCCCGTCTCCTTTGTTTTTACCGAAGGTGGTTTCTTCTTTTCACATTAATTAAGATATGGTTCTTCCTTTGTTGTGTCCGCATACTTCACATCCTAAGGAATTTGAGTTACATTCATTGGATGTTGTAAGGGCTTTGTGGGTGTATTTAGCAGCTACAGACCCTTTTCGGAAGTCTGACACGCTGTTTGTACTGACGGACGGTCTGCGCAAAGGATTGGCGGCCTCGTCGGCTACTGTTTCCCGTTGGATCAGACAGACCGTGACTCATGCGTATTCTGTTCGGGGCAAGGTACCCCCTTTTTCAGTAACGGCTCATTCCACCAGGGCTGTTAGCACTTCCTGGGCTTTCAGACACCAGGCCTCGGTGTCACAGGTGTGCAAGGCGGCTACTTGGGCCTCGGTGCACACATTTACTAAGTTTTATAAAGTTGATGTGTCAGCATCTTCAGATGCTGCTTTTGGCCGTAAAGTTTTACAGGCGGCAGTGTAGGCGTGGCTGGCGCCTCCTGAGAGGTTTCTGTTGGGTACAGTTGTTGTCGTTTACCCTCCCCTCTTTACTGACACAGCTTTGGGACATCCCCACATGTCAAAGAGGGCTGCGTCTGTCAGTGAACGTTAGAGAAAAAGGGATTTTATTAAAACTTACCGTAAAATCCTTTTTTCTGAGTTCACTGACAGACGCAGCACTCGCCCCTCTGCATTGTGTTTGTACAGTTTGTTACGAACTGATATGCTAAGCAGAGCAGGGGGGTTATATGAGAGAGAGAGAGAAGAAGGTCCCCTGGGAGGGGCCAGCTTGCTTTCTTTTTTTTTGCCTAGTTAACTCCTAGTAGGATGTGCATATAACCCCACATGTCAAAGAGGGCTGCGTCCGTCAGTGAACTCAGAGAAAAGGATTTTTACAGTGTTTTAATAAAATTCCTTTTTTTTCTGGGCACAAAGCATACCACTTCTGCTGCATGTGGTATGTAATTTTCAGTATTAAATTTTATTGCGAGAGGATTGTTTCACAGTAGCACTTCCTTCATTCTTTAGAGTCTAATGGTCAACATTTTTACCCAAGATAGCAAATTTTCTTAAACTGAATTGAAAAAGAAATGTGCGAATCTTGGGTGACAAAATTGATCCCTAAAGTATGCAATTATTACGTTAAAATGTTATTGAAAATGTAAGGATGCTGCATAGGAGCACCTAACCTCTTTTAATATTTTATTTAGTACTTATTTAGTATTACATTATATTATTTTAGTATTATTTTTATTTTGTATTTACAGATGTTGTACACTTCTCTTGTGTGAAATGCTACATATAATTTCTTTAACCACTTCACATCCGTGCTATAGCTGATTGACGGCTACAGCGTGGATCTGAATTGCCGGGAGGCCGTCAATTGATGCCCTCCCCTTTGCACGCTCCAGGCTCGCTCTCTCCGCCGCACACTGCGTGAGCAAATCCGCAGGTCGGGCGGACTCGATGTCCGCCGGAGACCCGCAATCCCTTTACAGAGAGCCAGAACAGGGAACCGCCGATGTAAACACAGCAGTTTCCTGCTCTGTGAGGGGGGGCATGACAGATCTACTGATCCCAGTGATCGGGATCAGTTAGATCTGTTATGTCCCTGTCAGCCCCACCCCCACACAGTTAGAACACATACAGGGAACACATTTAACCCCTTTATCGCCCCCTTAGTATTAACCCCTTCCCTGCTAATGACATTTATACAGTAATTAGTGTCTATTTTTAGATCTGATTGCTGTATAAATGTCATTGGTCCCAAAAAAGTGTTAGACATGTCCGCCGCAATATCGCAGTCCCGATAAAAATAGCAGATCGCCGCCATTACCAGAAAAAAAAAAAAATATTATAAACGCCATAAACCAATTTCCATAGTTTGGAGGCGCTATAACTTTTGCGCAACACAATCAAAATACACTTATTGTGATTTTTATTTTACCAAACATATGTAGAAGAATATATGTCAGCCTAAGCTGATGAATACATTTTTTTTTTTTATTTCTTATTTTTGGATATATATTATAGCAAAGTAAAAAAAAAATGTTCTTTTTTCAAAATTGTCGCTCTTTTTTTGTTTATAGCACAAAAAATAAAACCCGCAGAGGTGATCAAATACCACCAAAAGAAAGCTCTATTTGTGGGAAAAAAGGACGCCAATTTTGTTTAAGTACAACGTCGCACATACTCGCAATTTTCATTCAAAGAGTGACAGCGCTGAAAACTGAAAATTGGTCTGGGCAGAAGGGGGGTTTAAGTGCTCCGTAAGCAAGTGGTTAATCTGATTTACAAGAATTACATGGGCTAAGGATAAGGCAGTTAGTCCTAATGTACACTAATGTAAAAGCATAGGATAAGACTGTGTAAAGCCAAATATTATGTTCATCACTGAAGCCAAAGATTAAGGCTATAGCCAGCAGCGCTGATAGAGACAATGGTTGTACACAAGGCAATCAATAGATAGACTTCTGTACAACCAGCCTGCCCATACATGGATCAAAATGCTGAACAGGCCAAATTCATGCATGGCCAGCTTAAGACTTTGGTATTTCACACTTTCAGGAATGTTGGATGCCAGTGCCCCCTACAGAGATGTGTGGTTACATCTTCCAACCCCTACAGGACTTAGCAGTGACAAAGGAGTTGAGGATGAAACCACAAGGTGTGGGGTTGTGATCTGTCATTTCCAGAAGTGTTGAATGTAGAAGACATTTTTGGAGGCTGCAGCACAAAATGGATGAGACACAGGCTGCTAGAAAGGTGAGGACATCCCCAACCTTCTACATTGGTGTGTAGAGACATCCCCCGTGACCGTAGGTTGTAAGGACTTTCACACTTTATGGTTTCAGAATTCGACCGGTACGTACTTAAACCGGACAAGTCGTAAAACTAGGTACATACCCGTCCGACCAACATGTCTTCAGATAGATAACTAACGGAACACATGTTGGTAACAGAGATAGTCGCGACGACCGATATCGGAATTAGAAAC
>BLSH010528070.1:103253-114375 GCA_018402905.1 Glandirana rugosa
TCAGTCGAAGCCGAGACCTCCTGTTACAACGATAGAGGCCTATGGTGATAGCAACATTGTCCTCCAGAGCCGAAGCTGACTCCGCTCGCAGGAGCAGATCGTCGAGGTATGCTACCACAGCAATGCCTCTCTGCCTCAGCACCGGAGCCAACAGCTTGGTGAAGACCCGAGGAGCCGAGGCCAGACCGAAGGGAAGTACCAAAAATTGGTAATGTAGATCCCCTACCGCAAAGCGCAGGAAACGCTGATGCCGGAGACAAATGGGAACATGAAGATAAGCGTCCCTGATGTCCAGAGACGCCATGAAGTCCTCTTGGTGAAGGGCGGCCACGACAGATTCCAACCTGAATTTCCGTGCGCTCACAAAGTGATTGAGCGCTTTCAGGTCCAGAACTGGCCTGACCCCACCTTTTTTGGGCACCACAAAGAGGTTCGAATAGAAGCCGTGGAACCTTTCCAACGGAGGGACCGGCACAATTACCCCTTGTTCGGACAGCAATTGAACAGCCCCCAGCAGAGCTTCCCGACGACCCGGAGGGTGCCTCAAGTTTGATGGGAAAAAAACTGTCTGGGGGTAAAGTACTGAACTCTATCCTGTACCCGGAGGACACCACTTCCCGCACCCACTGATTGGAGATGCGAGCGGTCCACCGGTCTGCGAACCCCAGTAGCCGGCCCCCACCCGAGAGTCAGGCGGGGACAACCCGTAATGCGGAGGACTTGTGCTCTGTCTTATCGGGCTTGCGCTGCCAGGGCCGCTTGCCGGACCACGTGGCAGACTTGCCGGGCCGTGAGCCCTTGCCCGCTGAACCGGGTGGACGAAAAGAACCGCTTCTGGCCCGAGGATGAAGGCCCCGGCCTACGGCTGTAATCCTGCCACTTGGGTTTTGGAAGAAAAGTACTCTTCCCACCCGGTGAAATCCTAAATGATTTCATCCAGTTGTGCCCCGAAAAGACGACCACCCTGAAAAGGGATGTCCGTGAGGCCCTTTTTGGACGCATGGTCACCAGACTAAACACGCAACCACAATAACTGTCTGATAATGACTGCAAAAACAGACATCTTTGACAGCATAAGGAGCAGGTCCAAAGCTGCGTCACACAGGTAACGGAGACCCTGCACCAGGTGGTCTGCCCGCTGCAAAGCCTCAGGGGAGCACCTGCAGCCCAAATCATTGTGCAACTCCGTCGCACATTCTGTGAGCGACTGCACCACCATGGCCGACGCCAGAGCCGGCCTCATGGCCGTTCCCGCCACCAAGAACAATGCCTTGGACACCGCCTCCGTCCGTCTATCGGCCAGATCCTTAAAGGATGGTGACCCCTCCAACAGAATGGCCGTCGCCTTATTCAGACGAGCCACCGGAGGGTCCACTGCGGGGGATGCCCACTTCTTCAAAAGGCTGTCCTCAGAAGGATAGCGCACAGAGAAACGTTTGGGCAGTGAGAAGGAATTCGCAACTGGACGCTTTTTAGTCACCCCCTTGGCACGGCTTGGTACAACCCCCCCCCCCCCCCGGGGCGAAAAACTGTCCCAAATGGATGTTAGCTGCTCCAGGGGAACCAGAGGTCCTAGCGCAGCTAGCGCTTCTGCGGACCCTTCCGGAAAGGAACCTGCATCAGCCGCCACTGCACCACCGGAACACTTTGAAGGCCTATGTGCCATGACACCCCCACAATGCTGCCCCGCCAAACTGCCCCACAGAGCAACCAGGATATGCCCAGGAGGACTCTGCACCGCCGCCACCGACACCCCAGGGAAAAGTCAGCTATACTTGCTGTTCTGTATGCCCTCCACAGTCACTGTAGGTGTGCTGTCCGCCACTGCCAAGCTGCTGCCACTGTGTGTGCACCGCTGATCAGGAAGAGAAAAACGGCGCCGACACGCACGTTTTCCATTAGTGGGACATACCAAAAATGGCCGCTGAGCGGTCACATAAGGCCAAACAAGCGATTAAAATGGCCGCGGCTATGGCAAAATGGCCGCCAGGCGCGGCTCAGGCAAAATGGCGGCGAAACGCCGCATGGCAGTACCGCTAGCGAGGGGGGTGCGGCGCGGGTGGTAGGGGGGAATAGGAAAAGAACACCTTGACCCCAGGACCCTCCACCGGAATTACGGTACCGCTAGTCGCCCCCCCCTCCGCACCCCAGTGGGGGGGGGAGAGGGGGTGTCACTCACCATTCCCGACGGGCGCAACGGGTAGCCACCCGGTAGCAGACCTTCCTCCCTTCAGGTGGAGAGGGATGCTGCAGGCCTGGACGCGAGCGCAGCCCGGTCACTCGGACGTAAGTGGGGCTCACCCACTAGCCCCCCCGCACGGAACGGGTACGATGCGGCGGACCCCGCTAAAGCTAAGGGTAGTTTGCATCAGTCGCCCGTGCTGGGGAAATGTCAGGACTCGAGTTATCCTCTATGCCCCAGCCGGCTACTTGATAGCAGTCTTCATCAGCTTGAGAAAAGCAAAAAAAAGAAAAAATGGGGAACCGCAGATCCCATAAGGGAGCCAGGTCTAACTCCTTGCACAAGGCATAAAAAAACTGATATGATATGCAGAGCTGGGGGGTTATATGCTGAATGAGGACGGTCCCCTGGGAGGGGTCAGCTTGCTTTTTTTCTTTTTGCCTAGTCTACTCCTAGTAGGATGTGCATAAACCATGTGTCATGAATAAAGGCTGCGTCTGTCAATGAACGTAAGAGAGACTGGATTTTTTACTTACCGTAAAATCCCTTTCCGAGTTCATTGATGGACACAGAAACTCATGGACAAGTGGGCTATGCTGCCCTCTTCAGGAGTAGACTAGGCAGAACAGGCATTTCTAACAGCAAAAAAAAAAACCAGACAGACACAGCCCCTCCCAAGGGGCAGTCTCCACTGGCAGCAACCCTCCACCCTGCTACAGCTAGCTCAGTTTGTAACAAGCAGTACAAACATGAATGAGAGGGGTGGGTGCTGTGCCTGTCAATGAACTCAGAGAATGGGATTTTACAGTAAGTAAAAAAATCCAGTTTTCTCTTTCATTCATTGACGGGCACAGTAACTCACTGACAAGTGGGACATCCAAAAGCAGTGCCAAAACAACGAGGGGTGGGCAACGGAACAACAAAAGAACTTCACCCAACAGAACCCTCTGTGGGGAACCAGAAACGTGTCCCACACGGCCGCTTGCAAAACTCTGTGGCCAAATCAAGCATCCGAGGATGCTAAATATCAACTCTATAATTTTTAAAAGGTGTGCACGGAGAACCAAGTAGCCGCCTTGCTCACTTGAGACACCGACGCCTGAAAGCCCAGGAAGTGCTAAATCGCCCTGGTAGAGTGAGCCGTGACCGAAAAGGGAGGCTCAAGACCTCTAACAGCATAGGTTCGGGTCACCGTTTGTCTAATCCAATGGGAAATAGTGGCCAACGAGGCCGCCAGGCCTTTGCGTGGACCATCCACAACTACAAACAGTGCATCTGACCTCCGAAAGGAGGCCGTGGTCACCAGATACACTCGCAGAGCCCGACCAACATCCAGTGAGTGCAGAGCAACCTCCTTAGGATGAGACGGGCGCAGGCAGAGTGAAGGAAGGACAATGTCCTCATTGATATGGAAGATGACACCACCTTCGACAGGAAGGAAGGTGATGTGCGTAGAACCGCCTTATCCCTGTGTAGGACCAGATATGGAGACCTACAGGACAAAGCCGCCAACTCGGACACCCGCCGAGAGGATGTGATAGCTACTAGGAAAGCCACTTTTTGCAAAAGCAACTGTAGCAAGATCTCCCTGATATTTTCAAACGGCGCCTTCTGAAGCACCGAGAGGACCAGATTAAGGTCCCATGGCGCCAGAGGTGACCGAACTTGGGGGGGGGTGACATGTCGAACCCCCTGCACGAAGGTACGGATCAAAGAGTGCGTCGCCAATGGACGCTGAAAAAAGATCGCCAGGGCAGAAATCTGACCCTTGATTGTATTCAACGCCAGCTTCTGGTCGAGACCCCTCTGCAGAAAAGACAGAACCAGAGATACCGAAAAAGATCGGGGCTTCCACCCTCCATTCTCACACCAGGCGATGCAAGCCTTCAAGGTGTGGTGGTATATCTTCCGGGAAGTGGCCTTACATGCCTTGAGCATGGTGGGGATCACTGAGTCCGAGACACCTTGATCCCTCAACACATGGGATTTAATAGCCAGGCCGTTAAAGCCAGAGAGGGTAAAGTAGGATGCAAGATGGGCCCCTGGGACAGTAGGTCCTCGTGAAGCGGGAGTCGCCAGGGGACGTCCACCACCATTCGTACCACATCAGCGTACCAAGGGCGCCTTGGCCAGTCTGGTGCTATGAGAATGGTCAGTATGCCCTCTGGTTCTATTCTGCGCAGGAGGCGAGGACACAACTTGAGAGGGGGAAAGGCATAGATGAGCCGATACCGAGCCCATTGAGCCACTAGAGTGTCCGCCAAGGGATCCCTTGTCCTGCACCTTCCGATTGAGACGAGACGCTAACAGGTCCACGTCTGGTGTACCCCACCTCAGACAAATCTGATGGAACACGTCCGGGTGCAAGGACCACTCTCCTTGGTTCAACCCCTGACGACTGAGGTAGTCCGCTTGCCAATTCTCTACGCCTGGAATGTGAACAGAGGAGATTGCCGGCACGTGGAGTTCTGCCCACCGCAGAATGTGAGCCACCTCCGAGTCCGCAGCCGGGCTTCTTGTCCCACCCTGGTGATTCACATATGCCACTGCCGTGGCTGCGAAATGCCAATGCCGTGGCTTCGAAAAAACCTCCTCTGAGCCGAAAAGGAGGGATCCGGCTTACAACAGGGCTCCTTACTCCTCTTAGTCTCTGGAAGAAAGGTGCTCTTCCCACCGGTGAGATCTTTAATAATCTCATCCAAAGTGGCTCCAAAGAGCCGCCCAACCTGAAAAGGCAAGTCCGCCAGGGCCTTGTTAGACGTTTGGTCCGCCGACCAACAATTGAGCCAGAGCAACCGCCTGACCACCACCAAAGACAAGGACGACTTGGACAACAGGGGGGGGCGTGTCCAGGGCTGCGTCACACAGATATTTAAGCCCTTGGATGAGCTGGTGCGCGAGCTCCACACTTGCAGGCGGAACTTTTGCATTGCTCAGTTCGCGGTGCAATAGCCTAGCCCACTCCGTGAGTGTTTGAGACACCAGCATGGAAGCCACCACAGGCTGCATAGCTGACCCCGCCAGAACAAACATAGATCTGGAGACAGCCTTGGCTTTTCTATCAGCCGGGTCCTTAAATGGCGGTGTGCCCTCCACCGGAATCGTGATCGCCTTGTTCAGGCGGGACACTGGGGGAACAACCATGGGGCATGATGTCCACTTCTTTACCAGGCTGTCCTCAAAGGGATAGCGCACAGAAAACTGTTTTGGTATGGGGAAGGAGCTCTGAGGCCTTTCCCAGTCTCTGTAGACAAACCTATCAAGGTAAGGCACATAGGAGAAAACCTTAGCCACACGGGTCGGTTTATGTGACCCAAAAGGGACAGACACGTCCTGCGAAGCTCCGGCTGTATCTTCCAGCTTCAGAGTATCACGCACCGCTGTAATCAGGGCACCTACTAGTGCCTTCTCATGCGCAGCAAAGGCCGCAAAGGATTCCTCCTCACTATCAGGAGAATCCGGGACCTCGCCATCCAACAGCTCAAGGGGGGTCCCTGTCATGGTGGAGCCGCCCCCGTCAGGGTCCGAGTCTTCACCAGAGGAGGGGGGGGGGGTTAGAGGCTGCTTTCTCACCGCCTTACGCTCACAGACTGTCTCTATCCGGGAGACAAAGGACTCCAGGACCGCCGATAGAGCACAACCACAGAGAGGTCTGGTGGGGAAGTACCCGCATCGCTGCCATTGCGTCAGCCACCCTGGTATCATGCCACCTAACTGAGGCCTAGGTACCAGGAGACCAGGCACCCCCCACTCCAAACACTGCACAGGCTACCTGCAGGAGGGCCACCCCAGGGGGACTCACCACTTGCCTGCTCAACTGTCCAAGGAGAGGAGCCGCGCCTGCTGCTGCCCACCGGTAAGCTGGAGCTCTCCGTGCTGTGCTGAGGGTAAAACTGTGCCAGAATGACTCAGGGTCCGGCCCCACACACACACAGAGGACGGAACATGTGCCAGGCCACAAGAAAATGGCAGCCGGGCACACTAGAGACCAAACTATGCGGCCGTCCACAGAAAGATGGCAGCCGCGACTACCCCCAAAATGGCCCTGGGCGCACCAGAGGACGAACCATGCAGCCGACCACAAGAAAATGGCGGCCGGACTACCCCAAAATGGCCGCCGACGTGACTACCAACCAAACAGCACGAGGCAAGAATGAGGGGTGCAGCTAAAGGCCCCGAACCCCCCCACTGGGCCCCAGGGGGGCCCAGCAGCAGCGCAGGGGGGAGGGGGACCAGCCCGCCAGCCTAACACCCCAGGGGGGGGAACCTGCTGGCTCCCCCATACCCCAGTAGGGAAGGGGGGAGCATACTTACCCATCCAGTTGGGCGAAGCTGGTATCCCACCCGAGACAGATCTGCCTCACCCGTCTATTCCGGGGGGAGCTGTCGGCCATGGTAACACTGTGACACAGACCCAGTCATCCAGTCATATGTGTAACGGCGGGACGTTTAACCCGCGGGCCGCCCCGTCTGGTTTGGGGCCTGTCTGGGCCGACCCAGCGCAGAGCTAAGGTCTGCGCACGCTCGCTGGCCGGCTGGGGAGACTACCTGCATCTATATATCCAACCTGTCACCTAGCCCAGCTACTTGATTGCAGTCTCCATCCGAAAACATCTAGCCAGGCTGACCTCAAAATGCAGCTGAAGTGGACCAAGCCAAAGTACCACAGATCCCAACAGGGAGCCAGGTTTTACTCTTTGCACTAGGCAGAAAAAACTGCGCTAGCTGTAGCAGGGTGGAGGGTTGCTGCCAGTGGGGACTGTGTCTGTCTGTTGTTTTTTTGCTGTTAAAACTGCCTGTTCTGCCTAGTCTACTCCTGAAGAGGGCAGCATAACCCACTTGTCCATGAGTTGCTGTGCCCGTCAATGAACAAAAGAGAAATGTTCTCAAACTAATACATTTTTAACCGTGTGTGCGGTTGTTGTTTCGGAAAATACATTAATTCCAAAATCTAATGTTAAAAGCAAATGATATTTTAAAGCACTTTGGAATAGCATTCGTCCTGTCATTGAAATGTACAAAGAGTTTTCACATGAATGTTCTCAAGAACGTTTGTACAAATGTTTATTTGAAAATATACTAGTGTATGGCCCCTTCCACAAATGCGGACCACGTTTGTCCGTTTTTTCATCCACCCGTTGACAGATGTAAAACGGACATCAATGTATTTCTATGGAAAAACTGATGTAAATGGATAATCATCCATTTACACCCGCTTCCGTCAACATCTGTTTTTTTAGGAATGGATCAAAGCCCTATTTTTCTTCTGTTAAAAAGACGGATTGGACAAAAAATGGATGTAAAATACTGATGTAAAAATGGATTAAAAACAGATGAAAAACTGATATAAACTTTATCGATTTTTTCTTTGAAAAAACTTAACTGAACGGATGAACAAACGGTCCGCATGTTTGAAAGAGACCTATAGCCAACTTTAGGCCCCTTTCACACATGCGGACCATTCGTTTCATCAGTGCAGTCATGTTTTTTCAAGAAAAAAAAAAAGGGATGAATTTCACATCAGTTTTTCATTTGTTTTTACATCCACCAGTGTCCCACCAGAGTCCCGGAGCCATTCTGTTCATGCAAATGGGTGAAAAGTAGCTGTGCTGAAGACCCCAGAAAATCAAAAGGTTATAAAACAAATACTTCAAACTAACAGATGTGCATATAAACTTACACCAGCATCAAAAGAAGCAGTGGTTCTTTTAGCAATAAAGATTGTTAATAGATTCAATTGCTATAGAAAAGATGGACCGTTCTTACCTTTTCTTGGGTGCTTGAATCTGAGGGGCCAGCAGCAACTTCCACCATGATACTCTCCCCGCTCTGCAATTTAAAAATGCATATATGTCTCAAGGTGAAGTGATGAGACTCATGCAATGTATTTACTAATTACATTATATTAGATCAAATAAATTAATAATACCAGTTTCATTTAGATATGCTCACTAGTCCCCCACTAGGACCCCTTTCACCCTGACAAGTTTCTGAAAATATTTTCCATCAATTAAAAAGTTAGGTGGGAATGTGTCTAAACCAGACAAGAAACCAGGAAGTAACTGAAGAAATTGTAAAGGTTCCTTTTGCTTTTTTTTTTTTTTTTAAACAAACATGTCATACTTACCTGCTCTGTGCAGGGGTTTTGCACAGAGCGGCCCCTATCATCCTTTTCTGGTGTCCCCCGGCGGCGATATTGGCTCCTCCTCTTCACCGGGTGCCCCCTTGGAGAGGCTCTTTTCATGGGGGCAACCATGCATTGACACAGACAGCAGGACTCCCGCCCCCCAGCTCTCGTGTCACCAGATTTCATTGACAGCAACGAGAGCCAATGGCTCCTGCTGCGATCAATCTATCTAATGAGGATCCGAGACAGTGACTGGGGCTTCTGGGCTCGCCCTTGACACTGGAACGATTGGGTTCAGGTAAGTAAAATGGGGGCTGCTGCAGCACAGGAGATTTTTCACCTTAATGCATAGAATGCATTAAGGTGAAAAACCTTGAGACTTTACAACTCCTTTAAATACTAAGTAACACAGCAAGGGTAAAATACACAGTGCTAGCTGCACACTCCAGAGCAGTGGTTCTCAACCCACTAACAGGCCAGGTTTGCAAGATAACTGAAATACATCATAGGTGATATCATTTGCTGCTCCGTGATTGCAGGAATCTGCATCTCCCCAAGGTAATACTTAAAATCTGGCCTGTTAGTGGGTCCTGAGGACAGGAGTTTAGAACCACTGCTCTAGAGTGAGACCGCTGCATGAACACAAAAGCAGCGGCTCCTGTCTCCAGCGTTCTAATGCTCCCCCTGCACAGTGCTTGAACAACAGCACTCACAATCCCTGAGTAATACTGTTGACTGAAGCACTGTGTAGGGTAAGTTTGAGACCATTAAAGACCTGGGCCATGTGCTGTGCTGTGCTGCTAGCAAAAATCGATGCTGAGAAGTGCCATACAGCCATCACTAGGCAGCAAAAGTAGACAGCAAAGGGCCTGCAGGAGATAAGTAGCACTGAGATGCAACAAAGCATCAATGCAAATATTTTGAAAGAAAATATGGAAGACCCCCTTTCCCCACTCATAACTCAACCGCTATATTGAAAAAAAGTTATACCTTTGTTAGAAATGGAGTGATGAACACGAAAAACACGTCGTATATAAAGAGAACGAACAGTAGTAAAGTGCAGCTCTGCAAAGAAATTGAGGGATAATTAACACTTTCTTTCAATTAAAAAAAATACTTAGTTAATTTAACAAGAGGTCATGTTTTATAGGATAATTTTTCTATATTCAGAAAACTGTGTCCTCAAAGTAACGATAATACAGTCTGAACTCCTGCAGCTACTAAGTAGCAATACTTTTGTAAAGCAGTGGCAAAGTCTGCATAAACTATTGGTGCCCAAGGCATATAAAATAAACATACATGCCACATATGAAACATTGTGGAAAATTATGTCACTACAATAAATAGTAAACAGGTGAAGTTATATGTTATAAAACTCTATAGGATGTTACACATCGTTGACTTCATTGAGAATATGCTGCCATACTGAAAGCTGCCCAAATATAGCAAGAATTTTTGGTCAGAACACCAGTCACAGGTGTGTTGGTGAATTTATCAAGTCCTATTCAGCTTCATTCCAGAGATTTCCCCAGCAGTTCCTCTTTTTTGCTGACAGATGTCCTCAGTCTGATACCCAGAATTATTCAATCCACTTTCTCTGAGCCCGGTTTGTCCTGGACCCAACCCAGCCTGTGACTGGACAGTGAATGGGGAAGCAGCACAGTGCTGACTATGCCTCATGTCAGCACATGAACCACCTTGTTCCTTGTACTGCTTCTTATTCTCACACACTAGCCTTGCTGTACAGGGGCTATAAGAGGCTATCAGCTCGAATTCAAGATACTTAAATGGCTGGCATTTAACCAGTTGCTGACCGCCCGCCATGGCTTGACGGTGGCAACTTGGCTCGATATCGCAAACCGCCGTCACCTGATGGCTGCTGCGAGATCTTGGATCATGAGCGCTGCCTCCAGAGGTGCGCTCGCACGCTCACTGTGTTACGGGGGAGCCAAGGAGTGGGTAGAACGGATTTGAAGTCCGTCGGCTACCCGCGATCGCTCCCCGGCAGTGACAGAAGACCGTTAATGTAAACAAACGGATCCCCGTTCTGTCAGGGGGGGGAAGGAATGTGATTGTAGGCTCCATGTGTATGGGAGCTGTGATCACTCTCCTCCCCCAGCCAGCCTAGCCCCACACAGTTAGTAACACATAGCAGGGAACACAATTAACCCCTAGAGTGCCCGCTAGTGTTAACCCCTCCCCTGCCAGTGACATTTATACAGTAATCAGTGCATTTTCATACCACTGATCGCTGTATAAATGTCAATGGTCCCAAAAAAGTGTCAAAATTGTCCAACATGTCCGCCACAATGTCGCAGTCCTGCTAAAAATCGCAGATCGCCGCCATTACTGGTAAAAAACTAAAAAATAAAAACACCACAAAAGAATTCTGATTGTTCGTAAACGTGGCAACTTTTGCGCAAACCAATCAATATACGCCAATTGCGATTTTTTTTTTACCACAAATATGAGGAAGAATATATATCGTCCAAAACTGATGAATAAATTTGTTTTTTTATGTATTTTTTTTTGGATATGTATTTTAGCAAAAAGTAAGAAATAACGCGTTTTCAACGGTGCAAATGCTTGTTAGTCTTAAGAAAACACCACAAAAATAAAAAATCAAAAAATGGTCATTACCGCCGCTAGACGCTAAAAATCGTCCTGACGCTGTAACACCGCCTGTACAACCTGTTAAAACTGTGAAAAAACCCTGGTAACTGTAAATATGTCGCTAGTCACCATACTTTTACGTGACTAATGACATATTTACAGTGACCGTCCCCTCCCCAATTGTGATCGCCCGTGAGATC
>BLSH010528070.1:126107-140209 GCA_018402905.1 Glandirana rugosa
CGAAAGTTATTTCGTCGATTGTCGGCGAAGAGGGGAGGCGAAGCACAATAAAGCAGCTGAAAGAAGCGGAGGGGAGAAGCGGCTGTTAGCTGCTTTATTGAAAGCCACACAGGGAGATCGGTGATTGTAACTCCCACCACCGCACTGATCACCCCTGAGTGTCCAGATATCGGACTAGGCATTGGGAGCATTTGCAGGAGTACAAGTACTCCTGCAAATGCTAGGAATCGGCGCAACCCTACTTAACGGAATTGGAAAGAGGGCCATCCTTTTATGTAGTAAGTGGGAAAATGCCATTAAAACAATCTTTCCACCGCCAGACCAATTCTCCAATTTTTACCCACGCTACAAGGACACATTATTGCTGTGAAAGACCTCCAAACTATATTTATTTTTTTAAATAAAATTAACATTTAAGTAGATGACAACAAAGAAAAAGCACTGGTCTAAGAAGGCTCTCATAGGGTCAGGTACCTGGTTGGATCTGGAACAATTTAAAGAATATGTTACCCTAACATTTTCCTGATTTGTGCCAGCTATATGATATACTTGTATGAAAAAATATCCTGCTCTCTTTGTATTGCTTCCTTTGTGTGATATACCTGATGTTGCTGACATTCCCTCTGCTTTACTATTAAAAACGAACCACACTAGGCATGACAGCACAGCGCGGTCAGTTTTCTAGCTTTGCTGGTAACTCACCCCGCTTTCCTGCAATGATCAGGCCTGTGCTGGCATACCCTCCCCACAGCCATTCACTGGGAAGATCAATGTGATGCTGCTTCTCCTCCCCTAGCTCTCTGAGCTCCTTATGCAGCTGAGAACGGAGGGTATGTGATCACTTATAAAAATAGAAAGAAAATGGTATTTATATATTTTTTTTATATATACACAAATGTTTTGCATTTAATTTCTATTATAAACTGAATGGGTTGTTTTACAAGGTGAGGGTTCACATGGTGTATACCTTGTTTATGGGACACCCACAGACACTGCTGGCTCATTAAGAATAATGGTGATTGGACAGGTAAATCTTTTTCAAATGCTACCATTCTGATAAGCTGATGCTAAGGGGGTGTCTGCAGCCAGTCTCTCCTAATTTGTTCCACAAGCCTACAAATGGTCAATCAAATGATTTATGGTGCATAACCAGACCACTCCATAGAACTTATGGCCAGCTTAAGAGCAGCTTTAATAAATTACACTAAAATCATCTCAGGTGGCAGAATTTTTTATGTATTAGCAAATGAATGCACATTTCAAAAAATGTACACTGAGAAATAAAGCAGGAAAAATATCCAGCCACTGTTTCTTTACCTAAGCGATCATAGAATTGGTAGAGAAGAATCAACATTGAGCAGCACATGACCACAAACACGCAGATCATGACAGGTGTAACATCCACAGTCTCATCATCATGTTTCTTATCAGATCCATCATCCCTCTTATGCTTCATGTATCGCCTGTAGGTAAGAGAAAGAAAAACATTTGTGAGTGAAAAGCGATTAGAACACCTGTCAGTTTTTAATGTTTTCTTTGCCCCCGTTAGGGAGATTCCACCTCTTTATTTGTTCCATTTACCATTATCATTGAAAGTAAAAGAAAATCCAAATTTTGGGTTGTCCCCAGAAAAGTAATAAAAGGGACACTAGATCCAGTGACCTGGGAGTCCCCAAGGGATTCCCTTAATTTGCAGGGATTTCCACTCACTTCCTGTTTTGGCTATGGGACAGGAAGTAAAGGAAAATCTCCCCAATGGAACACATATGGCAAAAAATAAACTGACAGAGGTTATAACCCTCCCTTACTCTATCCAATATAAAAAAAAAAGTTTTGCCCATTGTTCTACTTTAATGCAGAGAAAGGTTTCAAAAGAAATGAAGTATCACTAAGGGTCCTTTCACACGTATGAACTGTTCAGGTCCATCTGTCAGTTTTTCAGGAGGACCTGAACGGACACTCCATGTACTCCTATGGAGTGCCGAACGTCAGCGATGACATGTCCGCTGACATCCGATCCGCTAAATACAGACGGATGGAGACCCTAATTTTACATCCGTCTGGCGGATCGGTTGAACACGGACAGATAGTCCGTGTTCATCCGATGCCCCATAGAGGAGAGCTCTGACAGGTCTGTTTCTGCACGGCTCTGCGGGGATCAATGGATGGATGGATCCCCGCTGAGCAGCGAAGCCCGTCAAAACGATGTGGTATATCTATATATATGAGTGATTTGATCTAAACGATTTAACTTCTTGCTGCCAATCACCTCATTTGCAACATACATACAGCGGGTAAAACACCATTTTTCTAGGTAAATATATTTCTAAAGGTGCTATTGACACGTCGGTAAAAACCCATGCAATCCATACATACAATGAAACCAAAACAAAAACGTTCAGAAATTAGGTTATATGTAAATAAACTGGAATGACACGTAAAAAGTATTGAACACGCTAACTGGAATTTATTTAATACTTCGTACAAAATCCTTTGTTGGTAATGACAGCTTCAAGACTCCTCCTGTATGGAGAAACTAGTCGCATGCATTGCTCAGGTGTTATTTTGGCCCATTCCACAGTGTTCAAACCTTGAAAGGTTCATGGGCCTCTTCTATGGACTCTGATGTCCACCCTTGTTTCATCTTCATCATTCTGGTAGATGGCAGCAGATTTTTATCATGAATGTTTTGGTACATTTTTCCAATCAGTATTCCTTCAATGATTTGAAGTTTATGAAAAGCGTATGCTGAAAAAAGGGATTTTATTCAGACTTACCGTAAAATCCTTTTCTCTGAGTTCACTGACAGACGCAGCCCTTCATTGACAATTGGGGTTATATGCACATCCTACCAGGAGTTGAATAGGCAAATAGAAAGAAAGCAAGCTGACCCCTCCCAGGGGGCAGTCCTCTCTCTCCCATATAACCCCCCTGCTCTGCATAGCATATCAGTTTGTAACAAGCCGTACAACACAGAGGGGTGGGTGCTGCGTCTGTCAGTGAACTCAGAGAAAAGGATTTTATGGTAAAATCCCTTTTTCTCTTACGTTCACTGACAGACGCAGCCCTTCATTGACAAGTGGGGATGTCCCAAAGCTGTGTCGGTCAAGAGGGGTGGGTAAACAACAACAACTGTACCCAACAGATTCCTCTCAGGAGGCGCCAACTGCGCCTACACCGCCACCTGCAAAACTTTGCGGCCAAAAGCAGCATCCACGGATGCTGAAATATCCACTTTGTAAAACTTAGTAAACATGTGCACCGAGGCCCAAGTAGCCACCTTGCACACCTGTGACACCGAAGCCTGGTGTCTGAAAGCCCAGGAAGTACTAACTGCCCTGGTGGAATGAGCCGTGACAGGAAAAGGGGGTACTTTGCCCGGAACAGTATACGCATGGGTCACGGTCTGTCTGATCCAATGGGAAATAGTAGCCGATGAGGCCGCAAACCCCTTGCGCGGACCATCCGTCAGCACAAATAACGCATCAGACTTCCGAAAAGAAGCTGTAGTCGCCAAGTACACCCACAAAGCCCTTACGACATCCAAGGAATGTAACTCAAACTCCTTGGGATGCGACGGGTGCGGACATAATGAAGGAAGAACAATATCTTCATTAATGTGGAAAGAAGAGACCACCTTCGGTAGAAATTAAGGAGAAGGGCGCAAGACCTCCTTGTCCCTGTGAAGGACTAGGTAAGGAGACTTGCAGGACCACTTGCTGCCAACTCAGACACCCGCTACCAGCTACCAGAATTGTCGGAATCCCCTCCGCTTCTACCCTGCGCAGTAGCCGCGGTAGAAGCTTGATGGGAGGAAAGGCGTACAGGAGCCGATACTGACCCCAAGGCACTACCAGCGCGTCCGTGGCGGCCGCCCGCGGGTCTCTCGTCCTGCACACAAAGGTTTCCACCTTGTGATTGAACCGAGACACCATGAGGTCCACGTCTGGCATGCCCCACTTGCGGCAAATATGCCGGAACACTTCTGGATGTAAGACCATTACCCCTGATCCAGCGTCTGGCGACTTAGAAAGTCCGCCTGCCAATTCTCTACGCCCGGAATGTAAATGGCGGAGATTGCCGGCACATGAAGTTCTGCCCAACGCAGAATGAGGGCCACTTACGCAGCCGAGCTCCTCGTGCCGCCCTGATGGTTCACATACGCCACTGTCGTGGCGTTGTCCGACTGAACCCGAACCGGGAGACCGCGCAACCTTCCCATCCAGTGGGAGAGGCAGAGCCTGATCGTCCTCAACTACAGCACATTGATCGGAAGGCGGGATTCCTGCACCGACCAATGGCCCTGAGCAGACATCTGCCCCAGGACCCCTGATAGGTACCACAAACAGGTTGAAGTAGAAGCCGCGGAATCTTTCCAGCGGAGGTACCGGCACAATCACCCCTTGTGCGGAGAGCGCCTGGACAGCCCCTAGGAGAGCCTCTCGATGCCCCAGAGGGAGTCTCAAGTTCGATGGGAAGAACCTGTCTGGGGGTAGAGTACTGAACTCTATCCTGTACCCGGAGGACACCACTTCCTGCACCCACCGGTCGGAAATGCAGGCAGTCCACCTGTCCGTGAACCCCAGAAGTCGGCCCCCCACCCGAGAATCGGGTGGGGGCAACCCATAATGTGGAGGAGGACTTATCCTCTGTCTTTTCACTTTTGCGTTGCCAGGGTCGTTTACCGGCCTTCGCGGCAGACTTGCCGGGCCTCGACCCCTTGTCCGCTGCACCGGGGGCACGAAAAAACCTTTTCTGACCCGAAGAAGTAGGACCCTGCTTGCGGCGGAACTCCCGCCGCCTGGGCTCCGGAAGAAAAGTACTCTTCCCGCCAGTGAAATCCTTAATGATCTCATCCAACTGCGCCCCAAAGAGCCGACCACCCTGAAAAGGGAGATCCGCAAGGCCCTTCTTAGACGCGTGGTCACCCGACCAGGAGCGTAACCAGAGCACCCGCCTGATAAGGACTGCGAAAACAGACATTTTAGACAACATGGGAAGCAGGTCCAGGGCTGCGTCACACAGGTACTGAAGGCCCTGAAACAAATGGTCTGCTCTCTGCGCCGCCTCCCGCAGGCCAAGTCATTCTGCAGCTCCGTCGCACACTGACCCTGCCAGCAGAAAAGGTGCCTTGGACACCGCCTCCGTCCGCCTATCAGCCGGGTCCTTAAAAGAGGGAGACCCCTCCAAGGGAATGGTCGTTGCCTTATTCAGGCGAGCCACCTGAGGGTCCACTGCGGGGGATGCCCACTTCTTCACAAAGCTATCCTCAAATGGATAACGTATAGCAAAGCGTCTTGGCAGGGGCAAAGGAATTCTGCGGACGCTGCCATTCCTGATAGACCAAATGGTCAAAAAATTGATCATAAGGATAAGCCTTAGGGGACCTGAGTGGCCTAGCGTACCCGCAAACGTATGCGGTCTCCTGCGACTCTCCTGCTTGGTCCAGTCGCAAGGACGCACGGATACCAGCAATCGGTGCGGCCACCAGCACCTTGTCGCGCGCAACCAAGGCCCCCTGGTCTTCTTCACCGTCCGAGGGATTCAGCTCACCCTCTGAGACCGTGACTCCCGAGGCCACTTCCGGTTCAGACTCTTAACCCGGCCCGGCGCCCAGAATTCCCCAAATACTGCTCTCAATTGGTCCAGGGACACCAGGGTCCCTAGCGCAGGTTGCACCGCCGCTGACTCCTCCTCAGAAGGAAACGCAGGGTCATCCGCCATTGTGCCACTGGATCTGACAGGCAGAGAAAAATGCCCTGACACCCCCACAAGGCAGCCCCAGAAATCAACCAGGGAGACCCCAGGAGGACTGCACCCACCGCTACCAGCGCCCCAGGGAGAGCCCAGCTATACTTGCTGTTTGTAGCCTCACAAGCGCTGCGTCCCAGTAGGAGTGCTTATTGACCGCCAGTCATAGAGCCTGCGCCGCCTGTGCCATCCACGCTGTCCCAGGGTGAAAGAGGAAGCAAACATCTAGCAGCACGTTTTTCTTTCCAGGCACATAGAACATGGCCGCCGAACGATCACAAGAGGCCAAAGCCTGTATACAGACCGCGACTAAGGCAAAATGGCCACCGCTCAGCACTAGAGGGAAAACCCAGAGAAAATGGCTGCGGCTACGGCAAAATGGCGGCGATCCGCCGCAAAATGCGGATCGCGCATGGCGGTTCAGAAGCGTGGGGTGCGGGGAGAGGGGGGGGGGGAGTGTAGGAGGGGGGCGAGAACACCCAGGGGAGGCTCTAACCCAGCAAAACACCCTCCACCGGCCAGCTAAAATCGCTAAAAGTCGCCCAGCCTCCCCCCTCTGCGCCCCTAGGGGGGGAGAGGGGGTCACTCACCAGTCCAACGGGCGTAGTGGGTAGCCACCCGGTTGCAGACCTTCCTCCCGCTGCTGGAGAGGGATGCTGCAGGCCACAGGCCCCTGGACGGGAACAAATTCCTGTCACTGGGCGCAAGTGGGGGTCACCCACTGGCCACCCGCATGGAACGGGCACGATGCGGCGGGCCCCGCCAAGGCTAAGGCTAGCTCGCATCGGTCGGCCACGCTGGGGAAAGTTCAGGATGCTAGACATCCTCTATGCCCCAGCCGGCTTCCTGATAGCAGTCTTCATCAGATAGCTTGAGAAAATTAAAAGAAAGCGGTAGCAAAAAAGGTGAACCGTAGGTCCCATAAGGGAGCCAGGTCTAACTCCTTGCACTAGGCATAATAAAACTGATATGCTATGTGGAGCAGGGGGGTTATATGGGAGAGAGAGGATGGCCCCCCTGGGAGGGGTCAGCTTGCTTTCTTTCTATTTGCCTAGTCAACTCCTGGTAGAATGTGCATATAACCCCACTTGTCAATGAAGGGCTGCGTCTGTCAGTGAACGTAAGAGAAAACAGCCCCAAACCATGATGTTTCCATCTACAAAATTCACTGTTGGTATGGTGATTTGGGGTGATGTGCAGTGCCATTTGACCTACAAACATGGTGTGTATTATGGCATCCAAAGAGTTCAATTTTGGCCTCATCTGACCAGACTATATTCTCCCAGTATCTCACAGGCTTGTCTAAATGTTGTGCAACAAACTTTAAACGAGCTTCAACATGCTTTTTCTTTAGCAATGGAGTCTTGCGTGGCGAGCGTGCATACAGGCCATGGCAGTTGAGTGCATTACTTATTGTTTTCTTTGAAACAATTTTACCTGCTAATTCCAGATCTTTCTGAAGCTTTCCACAAGTGTTCATTGGCTCTTGGACAACTCTTCTGTTAATTCTTTTCACTCCTTTTTCAGAAATCGTGCGAGGAGCACCTAGTCATGGTTGTTTTATGGTGAAATGATGTTCTTTCCACTTCCAGATTATGGCCCCAACAATGCTCATTGGAACATTCAGTAGTTTAGAAATCCGTCTGTAACCAATGCCATCAGTATCAGTTGGTAATGAGACTGCTTTTTATAGGCCATCAGTTGAGACTGAACCAGCTGATATTAATTTGCACTGACAAGGGGCAGGATTGCTTTCTAATTACTGATAGATTTCAGCTGGTGTCTTGGCTTTCCATGTCTTTTTGCACCTCCCTTTTTTCATGTGTTCAGTACTTTTCCCTGTGTCATTCCATTTTATTACACATAACTTAATTTCTGAACGTATTTGTTTTTGTTTCTTTGTATGTATGAATTGCATGGGTTATTATCGACATCTGGTGAAATGTTCATGTTAATAGTACCTTTAGAAATAGATTTACCTAGAAAAATGATGACGTGTTCAATACTTATTTTACCTGCTGTACAGTGGCGTATCATCCATGGGTGCACTGTGACCCACCTTGCACACGTGGATGGTCCTCTGGTTCACAGCAGGGAATGATCGGTGCAGCGGGAGGGACAGCTATAAGCACCGATCTCCCCCTGCATGGCTTGACAGCCGCTTATCCTCCTCTCCGAGCTGCGGCTATCGGTGCTTACAGCTGTCCCTCCTGCGGCACCGATCATCCCCGGCTTTTCTCTGTGTTCTCCTCCTCCGTCTCGCCCTCCACCTCGTTCTCCTTCTGTGTCCTCCTTCGCTGCCCCCCTCGTCCCTCCTCTCCTCTACTTCCGGCTGTTGGGGGATGTGTCAGGATTCTGAATTAGACATAGAGAGCGTTCGCTACCGATCTATCCTATTCTATGTCCTGTGATAACTGAGCAGAGTAAACTGAGTTTACTCCGCTTCAGTTTATGAATTAATGGAAGCCGCTGTGTCTCCTGTTCATTCATCTTCCATGCCGAGTCTGCTGAGAAAGGGACTGGGGAACCTGTGCCCTCAGTCCCTTTCTCGGTTTCAAAAAGGAGATGTCAGGGGTCTGTTTAGACCCCTGATATCTCACCAAAGCCCACAAACAGAGCTGATTAAAAAATAAAATTGAAAAAAATAAAATAAAAAAAACTACTGACACCCCCCCAAATACATAAAAATAAAAAACTACTGACCCCAACCTCTGCTCTACTGACATTGTTCACTGCCTCATCCCAACCCCTTCCCCAGAAGCACTGTGAAAAAAATATATTAAAAATCTAAAAAAACAAAAAAACAAAAACAGAATTGTAAAAAATAATAAAATCAAAAAATCTATTGACACCACCCAATCCCCCCGAATGATTGTAAAAAAAAAAAAAAAATTCTGACCATTGCTCTACTGACACCATCCACTGACCGCCAAAAAGCATTTTGAAGGGAAAAAAAAGAAAAACACTAAAAAAAAAATAAATTGTGAAAAAAAAAAAAGAGAAGAACTACTGACACCATCCACTGCCCTACTGACGCACATAAAATCCACAGCTGTACACTCTGCACTCCTCACCAGCACATTCTATCCGCCTACATACACTCTGCACTTCTCTCCTGCATATACTACACCACCTCTATACACTCCGAAGTCCTCTCCTGCACATACTACCCATCTACATACACACCACACTCCTCTCTTGCACTCACTATCAACCTCCATACACTCTGTACTCCTCTCCTGCACATACTACCACCTCCATACACTCCACACTCCTCTTCTGCACATACTACCCACCGCCATACACTCCGCACTGTACATTCCTTATTTAACTTTTAGGGCATTCTGCATGTAAGTCATACTTTATTAAACCACACCCCATTTAGCCACGCCCAATATTCGGTGCAATTTAAGCCCCGCCCACATTTTGCTGCACCACGCGCCACATTTTTTTCCCGTGCCTAGGGCCCGCTTTTTATCTTGCACACACGCCAACGGATTTCATGATACGCCCCTGCTCCTGCATCGATGTCAGTCTGTTGCAAATGAGGTGGTATTACAGGCACGAATGGGGGGAAAACCACCCTACTGTTAATTTTGATGTCAAATTTTGAGTTCGATTTAGTAATAGTCTTTTGTTTATGCCATTTTAGTTTTAGTCATATTTTAGTTGTCCGAATTGTTTCCGTTTTAGTTGCATTTTAGGCGACTAAAATCTCCAGTACCCACCTGAACTTCCGCTTTCCTCAGAGTTCTGCTTGTCTGTTAAAGCCCCAGCCCCCCGACTCTATTGCAATCTGTATTGGCTGAGAGAAACAGGCATCCTCTGTCTGCCTGCTACCCAGGAGTACTGGAACATTGCCCTGCAGACAACAGAAAAGGAACTCCTCTGTCAGATTTGTGTCTTTTTGGATGTGATGTGGTGAGTGTTTCCCCTTCCAGCAAGGTAGCAGTGCTTAGCACTGTGTAAAATAATGGCCTTCCCAGACCATCCAGTTCTCTGCCCTGTGCAATCCCTCACTCCCATTTGCTTTCCCATCCCTACTTGCAGGTCACCTCCCCATCCCCACAGTATGTGTATAACAAAAATAATGTGTAAATGATGACAACAGTATAACTACAGCAATTTAAAAAACACTTACAGTAAAGCTATTTTTCATTTTGTTTGAAAAATCTTGTCTAAGGTTACACAATTTTCTCAAGCAGATGTAAATCTTTTGTAAAGTTTCCCAACTGGAGATCCTGCCAGTAGCAGCTCTTAATGTTGTAGCGTGACAATGTATTGTGCACTTATCAAACAGATACAGATTCTAGAAAGATCCAAAAGATTCTAAACACCAAGTTGGTATTAGTGTCCTGGACTTTGCTAGCTACTATCAACATCCTCTTTTATATAAAAGTATTACTTTTTAAGAGAATATACCGTATATACTCGTGTATAAGTCGACCCGTGTATAAGTCGACCCCCCTACTTTTGCCCAAAAAATATGGGAAAACGTATTGACTCACGTATAAGCCTAAGTGGCAAATGCAGCAGCCACTGGTAAATTTCAAAGATAAAAATAGATGCCAAAAAAAAAATTACCAATGAGGCAACAGTAGGTTGTATGTACCAAAAAGACATTACATTGTTTTTTTTAATGACAGGTCCTCTTTAGAAGAGATTTGGGGTCTAAAAGACCCCAAATCTGTCTAGGGACCCTAACATAGGAAGTGGCCATGTAATCGGGAGTGTGTGTGTATGTATGTACAACTGTTTATTTTTTACAGTACAGTATACTTACTTCCTATGTATTGAATAAGGCTGCTGTGTTCTTCACATATGTCAAATGCAAAGTTAAAAAAAAACACAGTTGTGTCATTTGAATATCTGACCATATTAACCCTTATTGTTCACACAATAAGGGTTAATATGGTTAGTTAATCAAATTGCCAAACTGTTTTCTTTTCCTTTACATTTACATAAGCAGGACACGGCAGCCTTATTCCATTCATAGGAAGTGCCTATGTCCTCTGCCCTTACCTTCAGCCCAGTCACGTCGCAAGTGTGACTGAGCTGAAGTTCCGCCCTCCAGCAGGCCGTCAGCGGACGTGACGGCATCCCTGGAATGCATCTCAGCCGCCGCGGGTGCCCGCTGAATGTTCCCCCGCACTCGTACCGGCTGTTGACTCACGTATAAGACGAATCTCGGTTTTTTGACACAAAATCCGTGTCAAAAAACTCGACTTATACGCGAGTATATACGGTAACTTTTAGAGAAGAACTCTGGGGAAAAAATGTAATTTTCCCACGCAGTGTGGCTGTGCCCGCACTGCATGGGTTAACTGCTCGTTTTTGTCACGGGGATTGCGGAGCAGAGATATACTTACCTAATCTGCTGATCCTCCGAGTGCAAGACCGGTCCCTGCTGCTCTTGCATTCGCTTTGCTGTGAGTACTGGCAGAACATAAAAAAGGGTACAAAAGCTGCCAGTTTGTATTTGGGAACCGATTAGGAAGCACCCATCCAGTTGGTAACTGACCTGAGTATACTAAGTGGCTTGCATGAGCAATTTTTCTTTTACAGCGATGGACTTGCTGTACATAGTCCTCCTGCAGTAAAAAATGTTGTTTGTTGCCTTGCTGAATAAAAGTGCAGGACAAAACTGCTTAGACTGTTCTTAGGTATCCCTGTCACCTGCATGGTTTAACACTACTAAAACCAATTGAGCATGTCCCCCCTACAATAATATATATACACCAATCAGCCATAACATTATGACCACTGACATGTTAAGTGAATAACATTCATTATCACCTTACGATGGCATCTGAAAGTCAGTGGGATACATTAGGCAGGAAGTGAACATGCTGTCCCTAAAGGTGATGGGTTGAAAGCAGAAAAAATGGCCATGTGTAAGAATTTGGGCGACTCTGACAAGGTCAGAGCATCTCCAAAACTACAGCCCATATGAGACGTTACCGGTCTGCAGTTGTCAGACCCTATTAAAAGTGGTCCAAGGGAGGAAAACCAGTGAACCGGCAACAGGGTCATGTGTGCCCAAGACTCACTGATGCACGTGGGGAGCGAATGCTGGCCTGTGTAGTCTGATCCAAAAGAAGATCTACTGTAGCTCAAAATGCTGAGAAATGTAATGCTGCTTACGATAAAAAGCTGCCAGAATACATAATGCATTGCAGTTTGCTGCATATGGGGCTAGTAGTGTCCATGCCTCGATGGATCAGGGATGTTTTGGAGGGGAAAAGGGGGGACCTACTCAATATTAAAGAGGAAGTAAACCCAGATGGGGTTTACTTCCTCTACAGTCCCCTGTAAACTAGAAGCATAATGGGCTACTATGCATCGCATAGTAGCCCATTATGTGCCACTTACCTGCAAACGAAGCCTGCAATGTCCAGCGCTGTCCCCTGTGCAGGCCACGTCCATCTTCAGCCCCTCTTTGTTCCGGGCCCGCGATCTCTGGCTCTGTGACTGGCCGGAGTCGTGTGACGTCACTCCCGCGCATGCACGTGGGAGCCGCCAGTCACGGCACGATCACAGTGGAGAAACGGCACAGAGGCCGTTTCTTCACTGCTCATGTGCCGAAATTACGTTGGCACATCTACTAACCTGCATATCTCCTGAAACGTACAGGTTTAGGAGATATGCAGGGCACCTACAGGTAAGCCTTATTATAGGCTTACCTGTAGGTTAAAGTGGTTATCACGAGTTGACAACCACTTTAAAGTGATTGTAAAGGCTCGTTTTTTTCCTATAAAAATAACAAACATGTTATATACTTACCTCCTCTGTGTAGTTGGATTTGCACAAAGCAGCCCGGATCCTCCTCCTCGCGGGTCCCTCATCTGCTCTCCTGGCCCCTCCCTCTGGTGAGTGACTCCTCAGCCAGCAGCTTTCTATGGGGCACCCAAGACGAGTCAGAGCTCTGTGTATCCATTCAGACAAGGAGCCCTGGCCTGGCCGCGCCCCCTCCCCCCTTGATTGGCTGACTGATTTTGATTGACAGCCGCGGGAGCCAATGGCGCTTCTGCTGTGTCTCAGCTTATCAGGAGGAGTGTCTGGGATAGCTAAAGCCCCGTATACACGGTTCGACGGTTGTATACAACAGGTCATACTCATGACCGTTGTATGCGAAATCGATCGTTCGTATGCGCGATTTGAACAGTCGAACATACGATGGTTGTACAAGGGAGTCGTATGAGCAGACTAGAAAACTTGGTGGTACCAACAAGCTCTCATACGACCGTTGTATTGTGTGTACAGAGCAGTAAAAACACGCATGCTCCGAAGTCAGGAATGGCTGGATGCTAATTACATCCACCTGAACGTTCTTCTGCGGACGTACGATCGTGTAGTGCAGTCAGTATGCTACATACAACGGCCAACATACGATTTGCGGCGATCGTACGTACGATCGTCGTCCCGTGTGTACGGGGCTTCAGACACTCTTGGACAATGCAATGCTGCAGAGAGAAGGGGCTCAGGTAAGTGATTAGGGGGTATTGGGGGGGCCGCCACACACAGATGGTTTATTATCTTAATGTATAGAATGCATTAAGATAAAACAACCTTCTGCCTTTAAACCCCCGTGTTAAGCAACAGTGGCAATAGGGAAGGAAAAGTTCTCCCTCAATACTGTAACACTCTACTTTTTTAAATAAGTACAGTCACAACAAATGATTCTATATTCCACCACAGCATAAACCTTTTTGTGTAATAACAAATTAAACAACAGACTTAATTGTAGTTCAAATGCCTAGTTTCTGAAAAAAAAAAAAATCCCCTTCTAAACAAAACACCTAACATATACTTACTTTTTAACATCTCTGCTACCTGCCCAATAGCCACCAATGGCTACAGTTCCTACAGCCATCACAAAAATGATCACCATGTTGTAATCCAGAACAGGCTCATTTGGTGCATACATGGCCACTTTCACGGAGGGACCAAATGTCTACAAAAAAAAGGTGAGAGTGTGGTCAGCCAACAATTAAGTAAGCAAGGTACATCTCTTAAGTATAGCTATAATCGAATCAAAGTGATTGTAAAGGTTTGTTTTTTTTTTTAAATAACAAACATGTCATACTTACCTGCTCTGTGCAAGTGTCCTGCACAGAGCGACCCAGATCCTCCTTTCGTGCCATGCCCCGGCAGCGCTCCTGGCTCCTCCTCTTCATCAGGTGCCCCCACAGAGAGCCGCTTTCCATGGGAAGCAGCAGGACTCGCCCCCGCCCCTGGCATCACTGGATACGGTCCCCGCCCCCGCTCAGGACGACGAAGGGTACCTTTCGCCGAGAGACACCCCCGTGGACTACTTCTCCTCCTCGGTCCTCGCGACGGCCCCGTACCGT
>BLSH010528070.1:146057-171020 GCA_018402905.1 Glandirana rugosa
CACTTCCCACAAAAGAAGTGGTCCCTTTCTTAAGAAGCCAGTAGGCCCTTAAAAAGAAAGAACGCACCGGTGAGCTCAGTAACACCAAAAGACCAGGAAGACCACGGAAAACAACTGTGGTGGATGACCGAAGAATTCTTTCCCTGGTGAAGAAAACACCCTTCACAACAGTTGGCCAGATCAAGAACACACTTCAGGAGGTAGGTGTATGTGTGTCAAAGTCAACAATCAAGAGAAGACTTCACCAGAGTGAATACAGAAGATTCACCACAAGATGTAAACCATTGGTGAGCCTCAAAAACAGGAAGGCCAGATTAGAGTTTGCCAAACAACATGTAAAGAAGCCTTCACAGTTCTGGAACAACATCCTATGGACAGATGAGACCAAGATCAACTTGTACCAGAGTGATGGGAAGAGAAGAGTATGGAGAAGGAAAGGAACTGTTCATGATCCAAAGCATACCACCTCAACAGTGAAGCATGGTGGTGGTAGTGTCATGGCGTGGGCATGTATGGCTATGTGGAACTGGTTCTCTTGTATTTATTGATGATGTAACTGCTGACAAAAGCAGCAGGATGAATTCTGAAGTGTTTCGGGCAATATTATCTGCTCATATTCAGCCAAATGCTTCAGAACTCATTGGACAGCGCTTCCCAGTGCAGGTGGACAGTGACCCAAAGCATACCGCGAAAGCAACCAAAGAGTTTTTTAAGGGAAAGAAGTGGAATGTTATGCAATGGCCAAATCAATCACCTGACCTGAATATGATTGAGCATGCATTTCACTTGCTGAAGACAAAACTGAAGGGAAAATACCCCAAGAACAAGCAGGAACTGAAGACAGTTGCAGTAGAGGCCTGGCAGAGCATCACCATGGATGAAACCCAGGGTCTGGTGATGTCTATGCCTTCCAGACCTCAGGCTGTAATTGACTGCAAAGGATTTGCAACCAAGTATTAAAAAGTGAGTTTGATTTATGATTGTTAATCTGTCCCATTACTTTTGGTCCCTTAAAAAGTGGGAGGCACATATACAAACTGTTGTAATTCCTATACTGTTCACCTGATTTGGATGTAAATACCCTCAAATGAAAGCTGAAAGTTTGCAGTTAAAGCATGTCTTGTTCATTTCATTTCAAATCCATTGTGGTGGTGTATAGAGCCAAAAAGATTCAAATTGTGTCAATGTCCCAATATTTATGGACCTGACTGTATCTGGTTCAGATGGTGTCAAGCGTGTGCGGCGACAACCAGGTGAGGAGTACAAAGACAAGTGTATCTTGCCGACAGTCAAACATGGTGGTGGGAGTGTCATTGTTTGGGGCTGCATGAGTGCTGCCGGCACTGGGGAGCTACAGTTCATTGCGAGAACCATGAATGCCAACATGTACTGTGACATACTGAAGCAGAGCATGATCCCCTCCCTTTGGAGACTGGGCCACAGAGCAGTATCCCAACATGATAACAACCCCAAACACACATCCAAGATGACCAATGCCTTGCTAAAGAAGTTGAGGGTAAAGGTTATGGACTGGCCAAGCATGTCTCCAGACCTAAACACTATTGAGCATCTGTGGGGCATCCTCAAACGGGAGAAGGAGAAGCGCAAGGTCTCTAACATCCACCAGCTCCGTGATGTCATCATGGAGGAGTGGAAGAGGACTCCAGTGGCAACCTGTGAAGTCTGGTGAACTCCATGCCCAAGAGGGTTAAGGTAGTACTGGAAAATAATGGTGGTCACACAAAATATTGACACTTTGGGCCCAGTTTGAACATTTTCACTTAGGGGTGTACTCACTTTTGTTGCCAGCGGTTTAGACATTAATGGCTGTGTGTTGAGTTATTTTGAAGGGACAGCAAATTTACACAAATTTATACAAGCTGTACGCTCATTACTTTACATTGTAGCAAAGTGTCATTTCTTCAGTGTTGTCACACAAAAAGAAATAATAAAATATTTACAGAAATGTGAGGGTGTACTAATTTTTGTGAGATACTGTAACTCAGCACACAATCAGCATGCCTCAGTTTTGTAGCAGAGTAGTACAGAGAGCATGAATGAACACAGAGGGCTGGGACTTGTTTGAGCCACCTAGAGATGGTGGAACAAGAAGCCTGGATACCTTTCCAGGGTGCAGAATGTCTCTAGTGGGTTCAAACAGCAGTTTCCAGTTTCTGAAGCACAGAAAGAACCAGATTCAGATCTTACAGGGAAACTAAAGGGAGGAGCTACATCCGACTCCATGTACAAAGGTCTAAATCAAGGAAAGAGAAGCCCATGGGACTCTGAAACAAGATAGAAAAGTCAAAAACCTGACTTGCTAGCATTGAAAGCAAGATGCTGCTCTGGTCAAGACTAGCTATAGGAAGGTGAAGATTCTTCCCACATAAAAACTCCTACAATGGAAACCCTGCGATTCACACCAAGCAAAGTATGCCTTCCATGTGTATAGACCTTGACAGAAGCAGCCTTCCTATCTTTTATCATTGTAGAAATCAAGGAAGAAGAAATGCCCCTGGGGATGCAATAACCAGGTTCCTGAACAGAAGGTCCTGGACATTCTAGGAACGCTCAATGAACAACTTCCAGGAATTACTATTTTAAAGTACCACCTGCGCCTGGACCATTCCAGTACAATGAGAATCGCTGGAATGCCTTTTATCTCGATCCAGCAAAGGAGATGAGAAAGAAGCTTCAGAGGAGGAAAGAGTGATTCCACTGAGTCACCAGAGCATCCACTAGATGATACTTAACAGCAGAAAATCTTCCAAATGAAAAAACGAACAGCAGAGCTGAAGAAAACACCACCGCTCTCCAGAGGACACCAGCAAAAAACTGAGGTTGTGGGCGGAGTTATCCTGCATAGGCTTTTTTGTTGCTAGTGTCCATTTTTCCTGTAGGCAGGAGTACAAACCAACAACTTAAAGGGGCTTTAAAGGCAGAATGTTTTTTATCTTACTGCATTCTATGCAGTAAGATAAAAAACCTTCAGTGTGTAGCAGCCTCCCCAGCACCCCATAATTACCCATTAGCCGTCCAGCACACTCCTCCTTAATTGGCTGAGACAGAGCAGCAGCGCCATTGGCTCCCTCAGCTGTCAGCCAATCATGGGAGAGAGGGGACGGGGCCAGGTCGGGGCTCCGTGTCTGAATGTATACACGGAGCTCTGACTCGGCTAGGGTGCCCCCATAGAAAGCTGCTGGGGCCAGGAGAGCAGAAGAGGGACCCGAGAAGGAGGATCTGGGGTGCTCTGTGCAAATCCAACTGCACAGAGGAGGTAAGTTTAACATGTTTGTGATTAAAAAAAAAAAAAAAAAAAAAAAAAAAAAAAAAAAAAAGACTTTACAATCGCATTAAGAATTTCTGTGCCCCGCAATGGACAAGAAAAAAATAAAGATACTTTTCCTTCTGTAAAGCTTAGCATCTCGAGCCCAAATCTGTATCATTAAACTGCTGGAATTTTATAATGACAAGATTATGCAGAAAGAAATGCTTGACTAGTAACCATTATCTGCAAAAATGATTTTAACAATGGGGACCCACTTGTCTTTTTTCATTTCCAACCTGTGTTTGGGTTGAAGGGGATACCTAGTTAGGGAAAAAAGTATTTGATTCATCACCTGCTGATTTTGTACGTTTGCTCACTGACAAATAAATGATCAGTCTATAATTTTAATGGTAGGTATATTTTAGCAGTGAGAGACAGAATAACAGCAAAAAAATCCAGAAAACCGCATTTCAAAAAAGTTATACATTTATTTGTATTTTAATGAGTGAAATAAATATTTGATCCCCTATCAATCAGCAAGATTTCTGGCTCCCAGGTGTCTTCTATACAGGTAAAGAGAGTCCCTTTGAGAGTGCTCCTTATCTCAGCTTGTTACCTGTACAAAAGACACCTGTCCACAGAAGCAATCAATCAGATTCCAATCTCTCCACCATGGCCAAGACCAAAGAGCTGTCCAAGGACGTCAGGGAAAAAGATTGTAGACCTACACAAGGCTGGAATGGGCTACAAGACCATTGCCAAGCAGCTTGGTGAGAGGGCGACAACAGTTGGTGCGATTATTCGAAAATGGAAGAAACACAAAATAACTGTCAATTTCCCTCGGTCTGGGGCACCCTGCAAGATTTCACCTTGTGGAGTTTCAATGACCATGAGAACGGTGAGGAACCAGAACTACACGGGAGAAAATAGTCAATGATCTCAAGGTAGCTGGGACCATAGTCAACAAGAAAACAATTGTTAACACAATACACCGTGAAGGACTGAAATCTAACAGCGCCCGCAAGGTCCCCCTGCTCAACAAAGAACATGTACAGGCCCGTCTGAAGTTTGCTAGTGAACATCTGAATGATTCAGAGGAGAACTGGGTGAAAGTGTTGTGGTCAGATGAGACCAAAATTGAGAACTTTGGCATCAACTCAACTCACCATGTTTGTAGGAGGAGGAATGCTGCCTAACACCCCAAGAACACCATCCCCACCATCAAAAATGGAGGTGGAGACTTTAGGCTTTAGAAGGGATTTTCTGCTAAGGGGATAGGACAACTTCACTGCATCAACGGGACAATGGACTGGGCCATGTACCGTGAAATATTGGGCGAGAACCTCCTTCCTTCAGCCAGGGCATTGAAAATGGGTCATGGATGGGTATTCCAGCATGACAATGACCCAAAACACACGGCCCAGGAAACAAAAGGAGTGGCTCAAGAAGAAGCACATTAAGATCTTGGAGTGGTATAGCCAGTCTCTTGATCTTAATCCCATAGAAAATATGTGGAGGGAGCTAAAGATTTGAGATACCAAACGTCAAAGAGAAATGGGACAAAATCCCTCCTGAGATGTGTGCAACCTTGGTGTCCAACTACAAGGAACGTCTGACCTCTGTGATTGCCAACAAGGGTTTTGACAAGTACTAAGTCATGTTTTGCGAAGGGGTCAAATACTTATTTCACTCATTGAAATGCAAATCAATTTATAACTTTTTTGACATTTGTTTTTCAGGATTTTTTTGTTGTTATTCTATCTCTCACTGCTAAAATAAACCTAAAATTAAAATTATAGACTGATCATTTCTTTGTCAGTGGGTAAACGCACAAAATCATCAACGGATCAAATACTTTTTTCCCTTACTGTACCTTTTATAAGCAAAACGTTTAGGCTGTTTATTGGCATCGTAAAATGGCAACTACTACAAAGTATGTCCTCAGAAAACTGAGATCATGCAAAGGTTCCATAATATCCTTCTACTCACCAGCCGCTCCCGACTAACGATCAGTAGCCCACGGGCTCCATTGATTTGCGCCAGTCGCACCTTCTCATAAAAAGTGCAATTTCCTCTCATTACCATAGGGATACGATTACCGAAGCCACCATCTGGGACATCCGAAGGGGAACAAAGAACAGATGCAGTCTGATCTTGAAGATGGAGCAAGGCCTACGTTTAGGACAAAATGAGAAAGTTTTAATCAAACTAGTAAAACCGCAGATTTCTGATGTATTATTCAATGTTTTGCTGAGTATGCCGAGCAATTGTCATTAGTTCCTGCTTGCCAAAGGAGCTTCTGACCTCAAGTCCCTAAAATACTTCTTAGTTGCTGATTCAGCAGTATTGAACATACAGAGCCATCTTTATAAAGAGATTTTCGAAACCAATCAGCTTCTAATCTCAGCTTGTTCAATTAAGCTTTAGCAATAAAACCTGGAAGCTGGTTAGTTTGCAGAAGTGAGCCTGATTTTGCACCCTCCAGATTTAGTAAATAAACCTCACTGTTACTAGAATAGGCAATTTCTAATTTCCCTGTTGTCTGTATTCTCATCACTTCCTACATTGATGACCACTGTCAGGATGGGCACACAGTCATAAGTAAACATCTGAGTGACTGAGGTTTCATTCTTCTATACTCTTTCCAAATATTCAATACCATAAAAGTTCTATCCATCTTACCATGTTATCTACTTAAACAAAAAAAAAAAAAAACAAAGCTGTGGAAAAAAAAAACAAACTGGGGCACCATATGTTATCTCTTCATGCCACTCTTTGTTTCTGTGGGGCTGTGTCAATGGCATCATTTGGAGATGTTTCTGGGATCATTCAGAAGTCATTGTCAGGCTCAGTTGACAACCTCCTGACCTACATTGGACCTGCTACAAGCACGTTTTGCAGTCCCATAGACTTGTATGAGGATGCAAAACTGCCAGAAGCAGAAACAGGCCCTTGCTCTTTTTTTTTTTTTGTCAGATGTGCTCAAAATTACTAATTTCCAATCTTTTTTGTTTATGGTTCTGCTTCCTTTTTATTTTTTCTATCTTTTTTTCTTTTCGACTGTATGGATGTTAGTATGTAATGAAAAGAGAAAAATTTTCAATAAAAACTATTGATAAAAAAAAAAAAAAAGTATTGTGCTTGTAAAAATTACTTCCAAAGATAAAAAACTTTCACTATGGGATATATTTTTAAAGCAAAGTAAGAAAAACATAGCAGGTTAAGTGATGGATAGGTCCTTGTATTATGAATGGCTGCAAAAACTAGGCTTTGTTTTTTTTTGGTCTTTAAATGATTTTGTATCTACTAGGCAGGTCTGTCAGTGACCCTGGAGGTTTTCATTGATATCTTTAGTTTTGGACATATGTGTGTGTGTTTAGTTGGTTACTTACACAGTAATGTTACCTTATATGCTACATAAAGAACATGTGCATTCGGACTGCAAGCAGAGGACAATCTGGGGTTGATTTACTAAAACAGGAGAGTGCAAAATCTGCTGCAGCTGTGCATGGTAGCCAATCAGCATCTAACTTCAACTTGTTCAATTAAGCTTTGACAAAAAAAAAATGGAATTTGATTGGTTTCTATGTAGAGCTGCAACAGATTTTGCACTCTCCAGTAGGGCCGGCCCTACCATGGGTCCCAGTGGGTCGATCGGACCCAGGCAGCACTTTGAGAGAGACAGCAAATTGAACCACGGTTGCCTCTCCTCCTCTTCTATTTACCCAGCAAATTGATGACCAAGATTTTTTTCCCAGCAGTTTTGTGTGTCAGGATGACTACTGCCCCCCGGGCTGCTCCGCCTGCCCCTATACTACCCTAGCTCGCCCTTATACTGCCCTAGCCTATCTATACCCTACCCTAGCCTGTCTATATATTACCCTAGTCTGTCTATATACTGTCTATATACTACCCTAGCCTGCCCCTATACTGCCCTAGCCCGCCCCTTGGAATTGAACATGATGGTATGTCATATAATTTTGCATATAAACAAAGGTGTGGTTGCATGTAAATCTGAATTCCTCATAAATTAAATTTTAGTTTTAATTATCATGATATAAAATAATGGATGTAGGGGCCTTTTGGTGGGCATGATTTTTTTTTTGGGGGGGGGTAGCATATTGTTCTTGGACCCAGGCAGCACAATGTCTTGGGCCAGTCCTGGCTGCATGATTAACCGTCAATGCAAGTCGCTTGAAGTCTCCCCAGGAACCTTTTTCTCTCCTTGAGTCTTTCTTATCTGGGCAGACTGCCAAGTCTGAGATCATTGCCGATAAAAGAAACAAAGAGATACAATGTTTCTAGTTATCAAAGGAATGAACTCCCTAGTGTATAGAAGAGTTTAGTTTAACCACTTAAAGACTAAATCCTTTCTGACATTTGTTGCTTACAAGTAAAAATCCAGTATTTTCTGCTAGAAAATTACTTAGAATCCCCAAGCATTATATATTTTTTTAGCAGACACCCTAGAGAATAAAATGGAGGTTGTTGCAATATTTTATGTCACACGGTGTTTGCGCAGCGGTCCTTTAAACGCATTTTTTTGGGAAAAATTACACTTTGAAAAAAAAAAAACTAAACAGTGCTATTAGCCCAGTTTGTTTGTATATGTAAGATGTTACGCCACGAGAATCGTGATCTTTATTCTAAGCAAAAAAATTGTGATTCTCATTTTGGCCAGAATCGTGCAGCTCTACTCTCCAGTTTTAGTAAATCAACCCCTCTGCATCAATGTCAATGGGGAATGCATGCTCATGCTGTCAGACTCCTACTGCACTACATTTTTACTACATACTTTTAGACCCCTTTCACACTGGGGCGGTTTTCAGGCATTTTAGTGCTAGAAAAAGCGCCTGTAAAGTGCCTGAAAACTGCCTCTCATTCAGTGCAATGGGTGCTTTCACACTGGGCGGTGCACTTGCGGGATGTTCGAAAAAGTCCTGCAAGCAGCACCTTTGGGGCGGGTTGGGAGCACTGCAAAAGTGCCGCTTAAACAGCGATAAAGCGCCGCTGACACGAGCAGCGCTTTATCGTGAACTCTGCCCCAGTGTAAAAGGGATCTTAGTGCAGCTGGATTACCTGACTGCAAGAACTTTTCTAGTATAGCAATCTAAAAGTAGATTTTGCCCTGGTTCACACCAGTGCGGCTTTGAAAATCGCATTACTTCAGCGCGGTTTCAGAGCCACAGATCAGTGTGATTTGGAACTCCAATTTCATTGCAGCTTAAGACTTCATTTAACAGAAGTTAATGCAAGTTGCAATGAAAAGTAGTGCAGGAACCCTTTTCAAAGTTGCAACAATTTGAATGGTTCCAATGCCGAAAATAGGGTGCAACTTGTCATGTGATTTTGAACTGTCAAATCACATTGGTGTGAACTAGGCTTTACCCCCTCTGTCAACTCAATCACTCAATACAGCAATAGCATGTGTTTTTCTCACACATATTCCTAATGCAAACGAATTAGCAATGGAAAACAAACAGTATTCTGAGAACCTTCTATTTAAACTTTTAAGTATGTGGCAAATGATATACGGAGTTAGGAGCTTGATAAGGTTTAGTGACAACACTGCAGATAGAAAATTTAAAGTGCGGTGATCGGGCTGTCATTAACATCAGTAATGTAGACATGTCACAAATGTAAAATTCAGAGTGAGTTTATGATGAAAACATTGTATAAGCAGAGATAAGGATGAGTGAAAACCACATGAGGTATGCTATAGATACACTATGGGGTTGATTTTCTAAAGGCAAATATAGTGTGCACTGCAAGTGCAGTTGCTCCAGGGCTTAGTAAATGAGGTAAAGTTTTCCTTTGCAAAAAATACCCAATCACGTGCAAGGAAAATAAAAAAAAACAGCATTTATGCTTGCACATAGATTGGATGATAGAAATCAGCAGACCTTCCCTTCATTTCAGAGCTAGTTCTAGAGCAACTGCAATTGAAGTGCACAGTATATTTGCCCTTAGTAAATCAACCTCAACGGCTCTATGGAGAGACATGCAATAAAGCTAGATAAACAGCTATAGTTACACAGTTATGGATCATAAGGAGGGAAGGCTTACTTACAGCTTTGGTCAGATCGTGAGGCAAATGAGCCCATTCCGAGTTAAAAAGAATACAGTAATCTTTGGCACTGCCACTACTTTTCTCGGACGTTACATGAACCATTCCATATTCACAAAGAACCTGAAAGAGATCAAAGACACAGCTGAATATTTTCTCCAATTAGAAAATTATTTGAAAAGAACATCCTGATTAATCATTTATTTAAATATAAGTATTAAAGCCCAATGTTACCAAAAATGTTTTTTTTTTTTTTTTAAGATTTGGATATACTTGTTCAGAGGAAATACTTCTGCCAGTCTTTTTGTGACACAAAGAGAGATTTTCCCTTCTTCCTGTGTCGGCAGGGTGGATTTGATTTAAATCACTAGTAAATAGGCTTGATTTAAATCATAATTTTAAAAGCGCAACTGTCATCCCTGTCCTGCAGCAGCTCCTCCTCTGACCCGCTGGTGAGTGGATGCCCGCTAACATGCACTGCCCTAAAGGATCTGAAATGACAGGTGCTCTTTAAATGTAAGGACGACTTCTTGCTAGTAGTTAGAACCTTTAATATTTGCAAACAAAATGAAGGTTTCCTATTTAGAATAAGGCTGCTTTCACACTGGGGTGGTGGGTCCCTTATGGGTATAGTGCCACTAGTTTTAGCGGTGCTTTACTGCTGTTTAAGCTGCGATTTTTGGCTGCTAGTGGGGCACTTTTAATCCCCAAGAAGGGGTTAACAAGGGGTTAAAAGCGCCTGTGCTGCGGCACTTCAGAAACGCTTTTCAGGCGCTTCGGAAGAGCTGTCCATGCATTTCAATGGGCAGGGGCAGGTTAGGAGCACTGTATACAGCACTACCAAACTACCCCAAAGATTCTTCTTGCAGGACTTTTCCTAATGTCTTGCAAGCACACCACCCAGTGTGAAAGCACTCAGCTTTCACACTTGGGTGGCATGAGAGGCAGTTTTCAGGCGCTATATCTCACACTAAAACGCCTGAAAACTGCCACAGTGTGAAAGGGGTCTAAAAAGCTGTTAGGTTAGTAAAACAGAGATATCAGAACCAATTCAATCATACAGTTTGTAGTGTACATATATTTGCAAAACAATGGGATAACGGAATATTCCTGAACTTTGTTTTATCTCATGGTTACTTTGAAATTTCGTGAATTCATCAATGCAGCGCATATTATTTCATCTTGCAAAGTTTGGAATCATTGAATTAGTTTACCAGTATAGACAGCCTTATGCTACATAACGAAGCTCCATTTCATGCTGGATAAACTAAATTATTAATGTATCATTTTTTTTAAAGGGTACTTTATTAAACAACACATGTACAGCACATACAACTGCATTGTAAAAGACAGAATTTCAAGAGAAGAATAGTATGAGAAAAGAAAAATTTTCATACAAACAAAACATTAACAGTGTCTACATCTATAGCATAGCGTCTGGATCCGCAGGGTCTTACTCTCTTCCCTGTGTTCCTACAGCTCCCATTAGCATCATATTCAAAGATACACAGAGGGTTTTGAAGCATTACCTCCATTATACATTTATCATCAATTTATAGAGAGTACCATCCCTCCCAGGCATTCAGTAAATCAAAAGTCCTCAGGCACAGTGTCGTTAGATTCCATCCAGGTACACCATATTTTGTGGAACTTACGGGGACAACCCCTTGCCTCGTAGGTCAACTTATACAGGGGAAGCACATTATGTATCAGTCTAATCCAACCATGCAGTGTGGGTGAGGATCCAGGCTTCCAGTTCATAGTGATGGTTTTTTTGGCGTAAAAAAAATGCATTACGCAAAAAGGTTTGCTTATGTTTTGGGATATTGTCCTCATCCTCTATATGGCCCAACAGGCAACGTAGAGGATTACATATATTGGGAAGTTGCGTGAGGGAACTGAGAAATGCTGTGACCTCAGACCAGAACTGCCTAATCCGAGGACAAGTCCACATCAGGTGGAAAAAGATACCCACAGCCACATTGCATCTAGAGCACAGAGCAGAGGGGATCCTGTCTAGTTTATGAAGCAAGCTTGGCGTATAGTACAATCTATATAATAGTTTGGTTTGTATAACTTTATCTCTAGAGGAGATGACAGCAGGGACCTGGACCGGTAGAATTTCCTTCCAAATGTCCTCCGACATCTCCGAGATGTCAGAGCGATACTTGAGTTCTGTTTGAAGTCGAGGTGTGGTGGAGTGGAGGAGAGTTTTATAATAGTTGGATACAAGTTTCTCATGGGATGGATCAGTTATCAGTAACTCGAGTCTTGAGGGCTGCATATTCGTATTACGCAGACCAAATTGTGTTGTGGCTGTGTGTCGAATCTGAAGGTAAGGGAAATATGCTGTTTGGGGCAAACCGTAGTCTCTAGAGAATTCAGCAAAGGATCGGAACAAATTCTCCACAAATAGAAATTAGCCTAACCCCATGTCTGAACCAATATTTACCATCTTTCCTGTGAAAAAACTCCTTCAGCTGGGGATTGCCCCAGAGATGGGTATTGGGAGAATACTGGGGTGGGTCACCGGGTGGTAGTAATTTTGAGATCTTAAATATCCGTATAGTCATAGTAAGGATACCTGTTCCCTCCCGCCCCCTAGTGGACAGTCTATACAGTAAGTTCTGCAATGATTCATATGATGATAGGGTGGCGGCTTCTAACGCCGCAGCTGCGTTGTTAGCTTCTGGATGGAACCACCAGTGGGCGTGTGCCAACTGAGAGACAATATAATAAGTCTGTAGGTTGAGGAGCGCCAGTCCCCCTTCCTGTATAGGTAGTTGTAATGTGTCTTTTGCTATGCGAACCGCTCTTCCTCCCCACAAAAAAGTAGTAAGAATAGACTATTTCGCAAAATCTCCGCTTGGGAAGATAAATTGGCGTGTTACATAGTACATACAGGAAACGGGGCAGAAATATCATCTTGAAAATGTTGATTCTACCCAGAAGTGTTTAGGGTGGTCCACGTTTTTAAAGTAGTCTTTAGCCTACAAATTAGGGGGTCCAGATTATTTTTAATATAATGGGATATCGGCTGCTGGACAACAAGTCCGAGATATCTAAACGTTGGGACAACCTGCAGGGGGCAGGTCAATTGTGGTCGCCTGGTCCAACATAAATAGAATGTACTTAGACCAATTCACCCTGAATCCAGAGAAGCGTCCAAACTCCTCTATGAGTTTAAGTAGGATAGGAACTGCTGCTTGAGGGTCCGCCAGGTAGATAAGCATATCATCTGCGTACAGAGATACTTTTTCCTCCAGTCCCCCCACAATGGCCGAGGTAGCCCTAAGCAGTGCCATGAGAGGCTCTATCGCCAACGCGAATAGCAGCAGCGACAGGGGGCAGCCCCGCCTAGTACCCCTCCTGATTACAAAAGGGTCAGAAATAGACTGATTAACCCTCAGTCTGGCTTGCGGGTTACTGTACAGCAGCTGCACTCATGCAATAAATCTCTCTCCAAAACCAAATTTTGCCAATACTTCCAACAAATATGGCCATTTCACTGAATCAAAGGCCTTCTTCCAGGGCAACAACCACGCTGGTATCCACAAGGTCATGTTCAGCCTGCAGGTTCCTGAATAGCCTCCGCAGATTAATGGACGTAGACGGGCCCGGGATGAATCCCGTTTGGTCTGCTCCAACAATAGAGGTGATTACTGCATTAAGTCTAAGGGCCAGGTCCTTGGCTAGTATCTTTACATCTGAGTTAATCAAGGAAATGGGTCTAAACAATTCACAAAAGGTATGATCCATGTGTGGTTTAGGAATAAGCACTATTAGCGCTTCAGACATAGAGGGTGGGAGATGGCCTGTCCGTAGTGCATAGTTAAACAGCTTGAGCAAATGTGGGATTAGCATGTCTTTGAATGTAATGTACCACTCAACAGGAAAGGTGTTTTGTTCCTGGCAAACGACTGGATGGCCTTCTCCACCTCCTCCTCTTTGAGAGGGGCCTCAAGGGTTGCTATTTGATCCTCTGCTAACTTGGGTAAGGAGATCTCGGCTAAGTAGTCATCTAGTTCTAGGATAGTGTAGTGGGCCTTAGTCGTATATAGAGAGGTATAAAAAGCTACAAATGTGTCAACTATGTCCTTATTTTGCTCCACCAACACTCCTTGCTCATTCTTAATTCTGGAGATGCAACATGGCTGAAAGTCAGGCCTAGATAAGTAAGCTAACAAGCGGCTATTTTTATCACCAAGTTCAAAAAGTCTGATTTTGATTTAATATTTTTTTCTGTGTACGCTCTAAAAGCACCATCTCTAACTCTTGTGCCTTGCTATGCCAGGCAACCTTATTTTCCCAAGTAGAGGAGGCGGAGTATGTAGCCTCCGCCTTCCTAAGGGATTTTTCCGCGTCTGTCATCCTGAACTGGGATGCCTTGCGGGCCTGCCCGATGGCAGCGGCAAAGGAGCCTCGTATCATGGCCTTAAAGGCGACCCCCACCACATCCACGGAGGCACTTTGCTGGTTGTTTACCCAACACGAGGACATGTCTTTACATCCCCAGTCCGTGACAGCTAGATCAGCTAGCCACAGGGGGCTCAGTTTCCATATCCTATAGGAGGTAGAAACGCCCAGAGCGAAGTCCACCAGCAAAGGCAAGTGGTCCGACACCGCCCTGGGTAAATACTTCACATCACTTATCATGTTAGGCATAGCATGGGACAATAGATAGAGATCTATCCATGACAGTGTACCATATGTATGTGAGTAACAGGAATACTCCTTCACATCCGCATGCCTCCACCTCCAGGCGTCCACCAAGTTATACTGTGTCAAGTAGGCCTGTAGGGGGGTGGGAGGCGCTGTAGAGCACCCCAACCTATCTAAAGTATTATCTAATACGGTGTTGTAATCCCCAGCCAAGATCAGTGGGCCCTCCACAACACCCAGCACCATCACCAACAGCTCCTCAAAACGTTGCTTGGTAAATGGTGGTGGGAAATATATACTGGCAATGGTGTACGGTTTTCCCTGCAGTTCTAGTACCACTATTACGCAGCACCCCTTTGTATCCGTTTGAATATGTTTGACAGTAATCAGAGCAGATTTGGCTATCAGGATAGAAGTGCCTCTAGCATATGTGGAATAGGTGGCGTGAAGGGCGTACGTTATCTTGGCTCTCTTTAGCGCTATCACTCTAAAGCCCTGCAAGTGTGTCTCCTGGAGAAGGAGGACATGCAGATTATGACGGGCTAGGTATTCAAACATTAAAGAACTTTTCACCCTGGAGTTAAGCCCCATGACATTCCAGGAAATCAGCCGTAACTTAGGCATATCTCCAGGGTGAGTAATTTGTTAACAGCATAGCAACACCAGTGTAATAATGAGGGTTGTGAGTAGGAGCACGGAAAAAACCTGTCAAACAATAGTCCATACAGTAGGAGCATCGAAGGGGGACACTTCCCCACCCACATAACAGTACATAAAGCGCATAAATGGGTGCTGTAGTTCCCGGGCTTAAGTGCCATAGAGTTCATAACTGGAAAGCAAAAGTTAACAGTCAATAATCCCAAACCAACCCTAGCCCTTCCGGCCCTCAAACCCCAACTCTTGAGGGCTTTGATCCCAAAGCTCACTGCTAGTAGCATGGGGGACATGACACAGTCCCAGGTATTGGCAAGAGCCTAAAACCAAAAATCCAGAACAAAGTGTGGGTGGGGTGTGGGGGGAATAACTGCGGCGGCCCCTGTGTTGTCTAAGTCCCATCCGCTATATAGGATACAGGTGCACCCAGAGTCCAAATAGAGCCATGGCAGCCCGAGTTTGACATCAGACAGTGATCCGCGGACCATGGGTGCTTTAAGTATATAAGCTGTGGCAACCGGAGAAATAAATGAGCTGCCTACAACCCACACAGCCAGGGTATGGATCCTTATTTCACACAAAATTATGAAAGGTACATAAAGCAGGCAGCCTCACATAGCCAGGATTTTTCTTTCAGCAGGGTGATCTCCTATGGTCCGGGGGTTCCAGCGTATCAACCCAGTGGGCTGTGTCCTTCGGATCAGTGAAAATACGCTTTGCCTTTGGTAAATGACCTGCAGCCTGGCCGGGTATAGCATACTATATGGCACTTGGATCTCCCTTAATTGCCTTATGATTCCCAGGAATGTAGCCCGCTGTTTCTGGGTCACCACCGAGAAGTCCGGAAAAATGGTAATCACGCTCCCCGAGACTTTGCCCTTTTCTCTGGCTGCCCTAAGGATGGCCTCCCTGTCATTAATATGACGCGGCTTGATGATTATTGCCCTTGGGGGAGCTCCAACTGGCAGAGGGCGCAGCGGGACTCTATGAGCCCGTTCAATGACGAATAATGGGGAGAAGGTGGAGGCCCCAAAAGTCGATGTCAGCCAGTGCTCCATAAACCCTTCTGGGGTTCTGCCCTCCGCTCCCTCCGGGAACCCCAAAAAGCATAGATTTTTTCGCCGCAGGTGATCTTCCAAGTCCTGTGGAGGTCTCTCACCGAGGCCTGTAATGGTCCAAGCTCATCTTCCACGTCCCCAATTCTTTGCTCTGTGTAATTACCCTGTGTCTGAGATTATGCACGTCTTGTTTGAGGAAAGATAGGTCAGTTTTAATGTAATCCATCTGCAAAGTCAGTGAAGCGTGGCTGTGCTGAATGGCCTCCATAATTTGTGCCAGGGTCGGTTCCCCTCCTTGCGCACAAGCGCGGGTATCAGTGGGGGAGGGAGGAACAGAGCGGTGAGCAGAGTGGAACTCGGGGGGTTGCTGACAAATTGGGCGATGATGGCCCTGCGGATTCACCCGTCCTGCCATGTTGCAATGAGGATTGTGCGGGCTGCTGCGATCGTTCGTCGCTGGGCTGGGGCAGTCTCAGTCGCCACGCGGTCTGCCTGCACCATCTTGGGTCACCATCTTTTGGGGGCCGGGCGGTTGATATCCAGGTGCAGCTTTAACGAGGGGACCAATTTTCACCATCCCCCGCACCCCTCGACTATCAGGGCACCACAAAAGAGAGCCCCGTCTGGAGTTGTGTTATGGAGGGTACTACAGGGTCTCAGCCGGAGCCAGGCCTCAGGGTTGTATAGGGCGATCGCCCACTTCACCCTCTCCCGCCTTTCAATCGGACCCCCAGAAGGAGAAGGGCAGATGACCAGAACAGGTGGAATGGAGCTGGGGCCTGTAGATCCCTTCTTTGTAGATGAAACAGTAGGCCCAGGAAGCAAGATGGCGGTGGTTCGCGGTAGGCAGCAATTCCAATCCGACCCCTGTACTCACAGATTCCTGGATGGATGATGCCCCTGGGTAGGGTATACTGTGGCAGGGTGTCTGGAGAACCGATCAGAGGCCGATGGAACCGCGGATGGCGTGATGTCGCGGGATACGGCGGTGCTCTGCGGACTAGGCCGCAAGCCGAGGCCTCAATTGGCGGATCCGGCCAACCAACAAAATACTCCTCAGGAAGGGTGCCCCTTGCTCTTGAAGGTATCCCCTGCTGATGGCTGTCCCCCTGGTGCCCGGAGAAGGGCGGATGGCACAGGATTAGAAGCAGGATCACCGGAGCTCAGTACCAGGCGTCCGCCGCCGTTCGCATCCAGACACCCCCCCCCCATTAATGTATCTTAAATAGAAAACTATCTTTAGATAGATTTTTACTCCGAAAGCATTTTATTTAAATGAATTTGGTTAAAAAAAATGGATTTAAATAAAAAAAAAAAATCGGATTTAAAAAAAAAAAAAAAATCATTGATTTTTATCCACCCTGTGTGTCGGTGACCCAGCATGTTGGTTATATAATATTGTGTAATGCTTCCATGCTCCCACACTCCTCATGCACAGCTGCTTTGCATAACTGAAGTCTCACAAGAGCTTCAAGATCTTTCATGTTTTCAAGGTTCTGTTAAAAAAAAAATTCCTGTTTTCAGTTTCAACAGATGAAGCCACAATTTACACACATGAATGAATTACAGGAGTAACTTATTTCCATCTGTGACCCATAAGAAGGCACAGACAGCAAAAAAACAGTTTTAGTAGATCTAACCCCTCTCCACTCTAGTAAATGTATTTTGCCTTTGGAGATTTTTCATCACTTCCTGTTGCGACCAGAATTGAAGTGAAAACACATGGCAATGAAAAGCGTCAAATAAATAAATCAATCTAGAAATGGGCATTTCAACTTTTTTATGAAATTGACCTAACTCATTACAGATTTCTGTAAGATGTTATGATCACAGGAAATGCAAACCATATTGCAGACCAAACAGGGAACTCTGGTATGAATGTTAAATGCAATATTACTTACAAAATTTGAAGTCCTTTGAATAGGTGTTCTAGTCCATGTTCATTAAGGATGAGCTCGGGCGTGTTCTCAACTGCAGGTGACTGAGCCCTCCAGGAAGCTTACATTGCGCAGCGCTAATCACAGGCAGTGATACATTTCCTGATGCAAAGCGGCAGTGATCGGGAAATGTCTCACTGCCTGTGATTAGCACTGTGCAGTGTAAACTTTCTGGCAGGCTCGGGCACATGCAGTTGAGAACACGCTCGAGCTCATCCTTAATTTCCATGCGTTTTTGATGCAAAAAAAAACAAACAAACTGGACTACATCTGGTGTGAACTAGTTATTAGACTGCTTTCACACTGCTCTGTAGCAAAATTCATATTCATTTTAGATGCGTTTCCGGCGTGCTATCTGGTTGTCTGCACCTGTGAAAAATGGTCATGTGACTAAAAAACAAACAAACAAAAAAAACCCACTAAAAATGCAAATGCAGTGCATTTTGGTGTGATTTAAGGTGTTTTCCATTCATTTCAACAAGGAACTGTGTCTTTGGCGCAGTTTTGAAAACCGAAACAAAGATGCAGCATGGGGAGACAAGGGAAATAATTCTAATCAGGTTAGAATTACTTGTCCTTATTCTTTGACTTCTTTTCTACTCCTGCATATATATGTATACCTTCCTATTCCTTTCCCTTGTATGTCTTGCTCCCCTCCCTTGTCACCCCTCCCCCTTCCATTTGCGGTTTGTGGGATGTGTTTTTACTTGCCACCATCCCCCCCAAGACACCGGTGTGGCGTCAGGGCTATTTTACACTGGGGCGTCAGGGCTATTTTACACTGGGGCGTCAGGGCTATTTTACACTGGGGCGTCAGGGCTATTTTACACTGGGGCGTCAGGGCTATTTTACCCTGGGGCGTCAGGGCTATTTTACCCTGGGGCGTCAGGGCTATTTTACCCTGGGGCGTCAGGGCTATTTTACCCTGGGGCGTCAGGGCTATTTTACCCTGGGGCGTCAGGGCTATTTTACACTGGGGCGTCAGGGCTATTTTACACTTGGGCAGGAGGGGCAGCATATACAGGAAACAATCCTCTCCATTTTCCTCCTGCAACTGCTGAAAGCTGGCTTCTCCTCCTCCATTTTCACTATGCTATTCAAAATAATACATTTGAATTCTGAACAATTTCATTTCATTGTGGTCTGGGACAGGGTCACTTAAGTAGCCCTTGCTCTTCAAAAGGTTGAGCACCCCTGGAGTAGGTTGAAACCCTTGTCCGTTTTTTTGGGGTTTTTTTCACTATCTGTCTCATAGACACAATACAGAGAGGAAATCTTTTGCTTTCCTCTTAGGGCTTGTTTACACATGCAACAAGGATTGCCACAAGTGATCTGTTGACAATATGTCGCCTCCTCATTGCCTGTTTTTAACCCCATAAATATCACATCACTGCGCAGCAATCGTTTACTTGCATGGGTCAGGTTCGGCGGTGGTATTGCCTGCCAACTGAATCGCCCCGTCTGCTGATTTTAAAGCTTAAGGGGGAGTGGAAAAAACCCAGCTCAACCACGTTTTTATCACCCGCCATTGTAAACAATGCCTTAGAGAGTTGTTGCCTAAACAAGTGTCCCCACTGGAGAATTCACCTTCTATTTACTGTATGTTCTGGTGAGAAGATTTCCCATCATTTTCTGTCCCAGTGACGATTGTCATCAGGTCAAACAGAGAGGGTTAACCTCCCACTGCTGACAGAGACAGCAACAAAAGCCAGACAGAGATTCTGACTCCTCGCTAGAGCTGCATGATTCTGGCCAAAATGAGAATCACGATTTTTTTTGCTTCGAAAAAAGATTATTATTCTTGAGGCATAACATCTTACATACACAAAAAAATTTAGCTAAAAGCACTGTTTCGTTTTTTTTGAAAGTGTAATTTTTCCCAAAAAATTGCGTTTGAAAGACCGCTGCGCAAATACCGTGTGATATAAACTATTGCAACAATCGCCATCTTATTCTCTAGGGTTCTGCTAAAAAAAATTATATATTTATATAAAATGTTTGGGGGTTCTAAGTAATTTTCTAGCAGAAAATAATGTATTTTTACCTGTAAGCAGTAAATGTCAGAAAAGATTTAGTCTTTAAATGGTTAAACTAAACTCTTCTATACACTGGAGTTCAACCCTTTGATCATTTGAAACATAGTATCTTTTTACTTCTTTTATCAACTTGGCTTGGCTCTCTGCCCAGACTTGGCAGTCTGCCCAGGCAGGAGAGACACAAGTTGCTCCGACTCCTGGGGAGACTTCAGGCGACTTGCATTGACTTCTATTACAGTCAAGTCGTGCTGAGTCGTCCCGCAAGTTGGACTCCATTAACTGCACTGAAAATCGCGGTAATGCCTGATGGAGATCGCAGGGAGGGAGAATCGAGATCGCAATTTTAATACGATTAATCATACAGCTCTACTCCTCGCTACTCTATACAAAACTAAAACAAAAAAAGAAACTCAGAATTTTCCTCTTGCAGCCACCGTTGCAGTGCTGTCTATTCTAGATTTGCTGTTTCAAAGTTTTTGCAGCAGTCTATACGCTGGCACAAGCCTGTGTCTCCATTTTACCATCCAGCAATGGTATAGACTATCAATTACTTACCTTCAGATACAGCATAGCAGCAACCCCTAAATCACAGATAGGAAGGACGGACAATATCATTAATCCACATCCATTAGATGAGTGCTGCTTCTTGGGATTCAATCAATTACTGCTTCCAGTTACAAGATGAGCTTCCATGATAAATAGAAGTGAAGAAATTTGGCTTGTTCTGCACTCCACTAGGAGGCTAAATTAAGTACTGTAGTTATTACAAAGAATATATTCTAAAAGGAAATGCGTCAACAACTGATACTTTTTTCTAAGGAAAATAAAATCCTAAGGCCCCTTTCACACTGGCTTTCAGATCAGGTCCGCCTGTCAGTTTTTCAGGTGGACCTGATTGGACACTCCAGGTGGTCCATTTTCATCCAATCTTCCCAGAGAGGAGAGTGGGGCTCTGACAGATCCGTCTCAGCACAGTGAGTGGTGACGGACCTTTCATCCTCCTGCTCAGCGGGGATCAACGGATCAACCCCCCGATGAGCATAGCGGATCTCCCATGTGAAAGGACCCTTATACTCTTGACATTATTATATTAATTTTCACATATGAACATTAGCACTCCAATTATCCACCAACACAAAAAAAAAACTACACAAATCATTTACAATACAATGATTTACTAAATATACGGTGACAGTACCGTGCGACTGTGAAAAACAAAAGGCTAAAGGGAATGCAGGGTTCTCAAGAATGCAGACTGAGGGGCTTCAGAGTATCAGTTTGGGTTTTAAAAAAAAAATGTTTACATCTCCCAAATGGGTTCTGGAGTTCAGAGGCTTCAAAGAGTTTTGGGAGGGAGGAAGCCTCTGAGCCTGTGTCCATGTCATACCAGCACAATGTGTGGGCTTTATAGTCACAGGACTAACCTTGGTTCAGGACTCCACTTTGGAGACAGGAGGTCCCAGGCCAGGGTGTAGATCAGTGCAGCAGGGGGCCTGTGATAGTGCAGAGTGAGCCCAGTGAGAGCAGCCGGGAACTGCAAGAGATACAGAGGTGTACATGAGCACAGCCATGCTGTGTAGTGATCAGAGGGACTAGCCAAAGTTCTAAGCTTGAGGCCTAAGCAGCAGCTCTGCAAAAGAAGGCCAGGAGACTTAAAGTGTTCTAAAGGCAGTTTTTTTTTTTACCTCAATGCATGATATGCATTAAGATAAAAAAACCTGTGTGCAGCAGCCTCCCCTCAGCCCCCTAATACTAACCTGAGCATGATCTTCCTGCAGCGATGTGTACGAGAGCCCTGGCTGTCCAGGGGCTGTCCTCATTGGCTGAGAGAGCAGTGGGTGCCATTGGCTTGCGCTGCTGTCAAAGTCAGTGAGCCAATGATAAGAGAGAGGGGGCAGGAGCGAGCCTGCTCAGGTGTCCCCATAGCAAGCTGCTTGCTGTGGGGGCACTCAGCAGGAGGGAGGGGGCAAAAGAGTTGAAGAGGGACCCAAGAAGAAGAGGATTGGGCTGCTCTGTGCAAAACCACTGCACAGAGCAGATAAGTATAACATGTTTGTAATTAAAAAAAAAAAAGACTCAGCACCAAACTGATTATATAGTGAAATAGACTATTACACTTGGTCACAGGGAAATTGTCTATTTCAGTATATAAGGCGAGTTAACTACTAAAATAAAGTATGAGATTCAAGACTTGCCTGGGTGTAACAAGATGTCCGCTGTCACCTTTGTGTTCTGTCAGATTAGGAAACCTATTGAAACGCATAGTGGCCGTGTTAAAAAGCATAGAGCATGCACAACATTTTTATTTGCAACGTCACTTACATTGCATTTTCTGATGGGTAGCGGTATTCTGATAGAACAGCGGCCATTCAGGATGCGCAATGCGCACCTGGCTGTGAGGCCGCAAGCTGTTTCAGCCGGGTGTCCACACTAGTGATGCCAGCACCGCGGAGAGGCGGGGGAGGAAACCGAGGCTTCGGGCGGCCGCATCCCTTGATCGTGGGACAGGTGAGTGTGTGTTTATTAAAAGTCAGCAGCTACATTTTTTGTATCTACTGACTATTAATAAACACAGAAATGACTGGAACTCCCCTTGAAGTTCAATTGGCATGCATGTTTGCATCATGTCCTCTGGGTAACGGAAACAGAACTTTAAATTATTCAGGCATGATTTTTTAGGGCTACTGGACTTCACTCTGTAGAAATTTGGCCTTAGAACTGTCAGAGTCTAAGCTATTCCTGAACAGGAATTGTTTTATTTATATACATACACACATATACAGTATGTCACAAAAGTGAGTACACCCCTCACCTTTTTGTAAATATTTTATTCTTTTCATGTGACAACACTGAAGAAATGACACTTTGCTACAATGTAAAGCAGTGAGTGCACAGCTTGTATAACAGTGTAAATTTGCTGTCCCCTCAAAATAACTGAACACATAGCCATTAATGTCTAAACCACTGGCAACAAAAGTGAGTACACCCCTAAGTGAAAATGTCCAAATTGGGCCCAATTAGCCATTTTCCCTCCCCAGGTGTCATGTGACTTGTTAGTATTAAAAGATCTCAGGTGTGAATGGGGTGTAGGTGTGTTAAATCTGGTGTCATCACTCTCACTCTCTCATACTGGTCACAGAGAAATCATGAGGTGCCATGTTGAACTTCCAGAGGATCGGAAAAAATATTGTTGCTCTACATAAAGATGGCCTAGGCTATAAGAAGATTGGCAAGACCCTGAAACTGAGCTGCAGCATGGTGGCCAAGACCATACAGCAGTTAAACAGGACAGGTTCCACTCAGAACAGGCCTCGCCGTGATCGACCAAAGAAGGTGAGTGCACGTGTTCAGTGTCATATCCAGAGGTTGTCTTTGGAAAATATATGTACGAGTGCTGCCAGCATTGCTGCAGAGGTTGAAGGCATGGGGTGGGGGGGTCAGCCTGTTGGTGCTCAGACCATACACCGCACACTGCATCAAATTGGTCTGCAAGGCTGTCGTTCCAGAAGGAAGCCTCTTCTAAAGATGATGCACAAGAAAGCCCGCAAACAGTTTGCTGAAGACAAACAGACTAAGGACATGGATTACTGGAACCATGTTCTGTGGTCTGATGAACCCAAGATAAACTTATTTGGTTCAGATGGTGTCAAGTGTGTGTGTGGCGGCAACCAGGTGAGGAGTACAAAGACAAGTGTGTCTTGCCTACAGTCCAGCATGGTGGTGGGAGTGTCATGGTCTGGGGCTGCATAAGTGCTGCCAGCACTGGGGAGCTACAGTTCGTTGAGGGAACCATGAATGCCAACATGTACTGTGACATACTGAAGAAGAGCATGCTCTTCTCCCTTCGGAGACTGGACCGCAGGGCAGTATTCCAACATGATAACGACCCCAAACACCTCCAAGATGACCACCGCCTTGCTTTAGAAGCTGAGGGTAAAGGTGATGGACTGGCCAAGCATGTTTCCAAACCTAAACCCTATTGAGCATGTGTGGGGCATCCTCAAACGGAAGGTGGATGAGCGCAAGGTCTCTAACATCTACCAGCTCTATGATGTCATGGAGGAGTGGAAGAGGACTCCAGTGGCGACCTGTGAAGCTCTGGTGAACTCCATGCCCAAAAGGGTTAAGGCGGTGCTGGAAAATAATGGTGGCCACACAAAATATTAAAACTTTGAGCCCAATTTGGACATTTTTACTTAGGGGTGTACTCACTTTTGTTGCCAGCAGTTTAGACATTAATGGCTGTGTGTTGAGTTATTTTGAGGGGACAGCAAATTTACACTGTTATACAAGCTGTACACTCACTACTTTACATTGTAGCAAAGTGTCATTTCTTCAGTGTTGTCACATGAAAAGATAGAATAAAATATTTACAAAAATGTGAGGAGTGTACTCACTTTTGTGAGATACTGTATTATATATATATATATATCTATATTTTATACACACACACACACATTACATTTTACTGCGACCCTGGAACAATGGCCTTCTAATGTCTGTGGGTCGCAGTAAAATGTAATGTGTGTGTATAAGATATATATATATATATATATACACACACACACACACACACACACACACACACATTACATTTTACTGCGACCCACAAACATTAGAAGGCCATTGTTCCAGGGTCGCCGTAAAATGTAGTGTGTGTGTGTATAAAATATATAAATAGATATATATATATATATATACACACAGTATCTCACAAAAGTGAGTACACGCCTCACATTTTCGTAAATATTTTATTGCTTTTAATGGTTTTTTATTGATTTTAATGCTTGTGACATCAACTGCTCAATATAACAGTAGATGTCACAAGTAGTGTTGAGCGAACCCGGACTGTAACGTTCGGGTCCGTACCTAACTTTGGGGTGTCCGGGACCCGGACATTTCAAAAAACGTTCGGGTTCTGGTAGTTGATCACGCATGTTGAATAGCTGCAGAGCGTTTCACTGGTTTGCCCTTAGAAGCCATCACAGCCATGCCTACTAATGGCATGGCTGTGATTGGCCAGTGCATCATGTGACCCAGCCTCTTTATAAGCTGGAGTCACTTGATGTTGCAGTCACATGCTCTCTGAGACTCTGACTAGTATAGGGAGAGGAAGCTGCCGGCGCTGTGAGGGACAGATTGCAGACATTTTAACATCTGATCCTGCATCCTGAGATTACTCGATAAGTTGTACGCACTAGTTGATGGTCTTGGGCTTGCAAAAAACTTTACAGGCCCAGGGCCTGTGGGGTTTCAATCCATGCCTGGGCTTGCAATGTCA
>BLSH010528070.1:173314-184151 GCA_018402905.1 Glandirana rugosa
GTTTGCTAGTTTTTAGTTTTTTCGGTTTCCCTCTGGCGATAGTTACAGAGCCTTTTTCCCAACAGCCCAGGAGATTCATGTGTGTGATATCACATTGGCACAGTGCACTTTATTTCATATCTTGCACAATATCACATTATTTTATATATTTGTCACATACTGTATACGGTTTATATGAATTTGTTTATTATGAATTGGGGCACATATTGAGCATGAAGGGAGGCAATGTATGGATGTAGTTGGCATTTTTTCTTTCTTTTTTCTCTTACATAAGTTATATGGTTTAGAGATTTTTATACTGATTTATTCACTCCCCTTTTTTACATTTATACAAAGTTATATTTTGAGTTAGTTGTCAAGTGTTTCTCCATTTCAGATACAATAGTGCCAGCATACTGGAAATTTTATGAGGAATTTAGAAAGTTTTTACAGTGATTTATTTCAAGTTTTATAACTTTATATACTCACACTGCCCTTATCCACTCCAATTACTGAAGGACTGTATGCGAGTGGGGAGCAGCGCCAATACCACCACTAATTACTCCTTATAAACTGCTGCAGCTTGCCTCAGTGTGCAGACTGACAAGGAGGGCAGTGGTGAAGGGTGGGTGGAAGATGATGTGGAGGATGGTGAGGTACTAGACCCCACATGGAATGAGGGTCATGCGAGTGACGTGTGCAGTTTGGAGGAAGGGGTGGTGGTCGCACAGAGGCACCAGCACAGCAAAAGAGGAAGCAGGTTGCAAAAGTGGAGTGAGCGTCCCCCTGACAGTATGCATGCTACTACCAACCGCACCCAGGGACCTAGCACACCAAAGGCAGCTCAAAGGCGTTCCCCCGCGTGGCAGTTCTTCAGAAAATGTGCTGACGACAAGACACGAGTGGTTTGCAAGCTGTGCAATGATAGCCTGAGCCGGGGCATAAATGTTCTCAACCTGAGCACAACCCCCATGACCAGGCATCTAAATTCAAGGCACAAGCTGCATTGGAATAATTACCTCAAAATCCAAGAAAGGTCTCGGCCTCCTCCTGTCTTCCTCTTCTGCTGCTGCCTCAGCCTCTTCCTTCACCTGTACAGTGACAGTGTCACCTGCCACCCAGAAAACAGACGATATGACAGCAACGCCACCATGTCCGCCACCGTCCCCAAGCATTTCCACATGGTCTCATGGAAGCTTACAGCTGTCCATCTCCCAAACACTGGACAGAAAGAGGAAGTACCCCCCCTACCCACCCGCGATCCCTGGCCCTGAATGCCAGCATTTCAAAATTCCTGGCCTTTGAAATGCTGTCATTCCGTCTGGTGGACACGGACAGATTCAAAAACCTGATGGCGGTGGCTATCCCACAGTACGTGGTTCCCAGCCGCCACTACTTTTCCAGGCGAGCCATCCCTTCCCTGCACAAACAAGTCGGGGAAAAGATCAAGTGTGCACTGCGCAACGCCATCTGTGGCAAGGTCCACATAACCACTGATACATGGATCAGTAAGCACGGGCAGGGATGCTATATCTCGCTAACTGCACACTGGGCAAATGTAGTGGTGGGTGGACCTGAGCCGGCTAGCCATTTGGCGCATGTCCTTCCACCACCGAGGATTGCAGGACATTTCTCTTTGCCTCCTGTTGCCTCCTCCTCCTACTGCGCTTCCTCCTCCTCGACCACCTACTCATCCGCTCAGCGTAACACCTTCACCACCAACATCAGCACATCCAGGGGGAAACGACAGCAGGCTGTTTTAAAACGGATATGTTTGGGGGATAAACCCCACACTGCGCAGGAGCTGTGGACAGGCATTGAACAACAGACCAATGAGTGGTTGTTGCCACTGAGTCTCAAGCCCAGCCTGGTGGTGTGCAAGAATGGCTGAAATCTCGTAGCGGCTCTGGGCCGAGCCGGTTTGAGGCACATCCCTTGCCTGGCGCATGTGCTGAATTTGGTGGTACAGAATTTTCTAAAAAATCTACTCGGATATGTCAGAGCTGCTGCATAAAGTGCGGGCCATCTGTGCGCACTTTCGGCGTTCTCACCCTGCTGCTGCTCACCTGTCTGCGCTGCAGCGGAACTTCAGCCTTCCCACTCACCACCTCATATGCGACATGCCCACAAGGTGGAACTCCAGCTTGCAGAGAGAGAGACTGTGCGAGCAGCAGGCAATAGTGGAGTTTCAGCTGCAGCACGTACGGGTCAGTCGCTCTGTGGAACAGCAACACTTCACCACCAACGAGTGGGCCTCCATGCGAGACCTGTGTAGCGTATTGTGGTGTTTTGAGTACGCCACCAACATGGCCAGTGCCGATGACGCTGTTCTCAGCGTTACTATCCCACTTCTATGTCTCCTTGAAAAAACACTTCGGGCCATGATGGAAGAGGATGTGGCACAGGAGGAGGAGGAGGAGGAGGAAGAGGGGTCATTTCCATGGTTACCAGGCCAGTCATTCACAAGTGGCTCGGAGGGTGGGTTCCTGCATCAGCATAGGCCAGGTCAAAAATATTCAAGCCAGGGCACAGTTCTGGAGGATGGGGAAGATGAGGAGGAGGAGGAATCGCAGCAGGGTGGCACCCAACGCAGCTCGTGGGCATCACTGGAGCGTGGCTGGGGGGATACAGAGGACACAGATGATATACCTCCCACAGAGGGCAGCTTGTCTTTGCCTCTGGGCAGCCTGGCACACATGACCGACTACATGCTGCAGTGCCTGCGCAACGACAGCTGAGTTGCCCACATTGTAACTTCTTCTGATTACTGGGTGGCCACCCTGCTGGATCCCAATTACAAGGACAATGAGCCGTCCTTAATTCCCTCACTGGAGCGTGAGAGGAAGATGCGCGACTACAAGCGCACACTGGTAGAGGCGCTGCTGAGGGCATTCCCAAATGACACCGGGGGCTCAGTGGAAGCACAAGGCGAAGGCAGAGGAGGAGGAAGAGGCCACCAACGCAGCTGTGCCACCGCCAGCACCTCAGAAGGCAGGGTTAGCATGGCTGAAATGTGGCAAAGCTTTGTCAGCAGCCCGCCACAACAAACAGCACCACCAGCCGATAGACAACGTCTTAGCAGGAGGCAGCATTTCAGCAACATGGTGCAAGAGTATGTGTGCACACGCCTACACGTACTGACTGATGGGTCTGCCCCATTCAACTTTTGGGTCTCCAAATTGGCCACATGGCCTGAGCTTGCCCTTTATGCCTTGGAGGTGCTGGCCTGCCCTGCAGCTGGTGTATTATCTGAATGTGTGTTTAGCATGGCAGGGGGCGTTATCACAGACAAGCGCAGCCACCTGTCCACAGCCAACGTGGACAAGCTAACCTTTATTAAAATGAACCAGGCATAGATCCCACAAGACTTGTCTGTACCTTGTGCAGAATAAAAATTTAGACCGGACTCACGCAGCCATTCGTATACTTGTTTTTTTGAATAGGCCTCAATATTTTGGGGGCTACCCCAATTATAAACAAACAAAAAAAAAAACAGTGTTGGCTACCTCCTCCTCGACCACCGCCACTTCCACCTACACTGCCATGGTCACGGCCTAGTCAACCTCTAGGCTCCTACTCCACATCCACCCCCCCTTCCCATTTTTTTTTTATTTGATTTTAATTTATTTTCCCTATCCCCATTTTTTTGTAGGGCACTTGCCCTACTGTTACCCCCATTTTACTTCCTTTTGCAGCCCTCTAGCACTTGCCAGGACCTTGTTACAGCCATTTTTTTGCCTAAAAGTTTGGGTCCCCATTGACTTTAATGGGGTTTGGGGTCCAGGATAAAGTTCGGGCAACGTTCGGTGCCGAAACCCGGACTTTTTCCCAAAGTTCGTTCGGACCCTCCGAACCCGAACGTCCAGGTGTTCGCTCAACTCTAGTCACAAGCATTGTTTGTAACATAACACAGGAAATTTACAGATCTATGAATTCTCTGATATATGCTGGAAACAAATGCCTTGGATCTTGGCCTGTAAACATTCCTTCTGAATTCACTCACTGACAAAATTATTATTACATGTGTCATACTATGCAGTGTGTGTTCTACACATTCCAATAAACTTTTATTTTTTCTAAAAAACGTAGTATAATGGCATCAATACACATCTGCTCCCAATATTCTAAATTGCTTCATTTCATAAAGACTTTAAAGGGCACAAAAGCATGCAAAGCTTCCACAGGGACACATTTTGCTTGCATACATTACTTCATACAAGTTTAAACAGAATTTGCAGAATTACACTATTATTGTACATTTTAAAAGGCTGTGCCTGCATGGGTTTCCTTCAGGTACTCCAGTTTCCTCCCACACTCCAAAGACATGCTGGTAGGTTAATTGGGTCCTGTGTAAATTCGCCCTAATATGGGTATGAATGTGAGTTAGGGACCTTAGATTGTAAGCTCCTTGAGGGTAGGGACTGATGTGAATGTACAATGTATATGGTAAAGTGCTGCGTAAATCAACATAGCTATATAAGTACCTATAATAATAATAATGATAAGTGCTTTGAGGGTCCATTCATATCATATGCATTGGAATGTACTGGGCATCCTTGCCTAACATAAAATCAACACGTAGGCAAGGAAATTTGGTGGCATTACTGGACAGACTGCATCACAATATGCTGGGGTGAACAAACAAAGATGAATAAAATGTCATTTTGGGATATTTCCATAAAATTGAAAATTAAAAAAAAAAAAAAATATGGTAAACAGTACAATGAGTCATTACAATGCATTGACAGCGCCCCCCTTTGCAGGAAACAAGCAGCTGCTGGTATAATGTGGCGGCTGGTGCCCAAAAATGGGACCCAAAAAAGTCAGAAAGAAATGGTTGGTGCAAGTGCTATAGTGTATCTGTACATCTGTAACTTTCCTGGTTAAATGAATCCGGCCATAGGTGGTTCGAATCCTGGTCAGTTCAGCAGGGACTGGCCGAGATTCAAACCATGTATAAGCAGGCTGAATGTACCCAAGTTGATCGATCAATCAACTTGGGTACAACCAGCCTGTCAGATTTTAGATGTGATTATTGCTAGCAGCTATTACAGCCACTAGCAGTTATCGCTGTGTTCTCCTGGCAGGGATGGCAAAGGCTACACAGCAAGGATTCCCCCATTAACACAGTCAAGCAATTTTCTTTCCTGCAACCCATGGTGACTGGCTTAAGTCTGCATGCAATCTGTGTAAAAACAAGAAAACCATGGAGCTCAAGTCTATCAAATGGTATTGCCACAGATTTAAAGGTGTAAAGGTTTGTTGTTTTTTTTTATTTTAAATAACAAACCTGTTATACTTACCTGATCTGTGCAGCGGTTTTGCACAGAGTGGCCCCTATCCTCCTCTTCTGGAGTCCCCCAGTGGCGATCCTGGCTCCTCCTCTTCTTGAGTGCCCCCTCAGAGATTCTCCATGGGGGCACCCGTGCGGGCGCACTCCCGAGTCCTGCTGCTGCGTCTATTGATACAGACCGCTGGACTGCCCCCCCCCCCCCGCATCACTGGATTTGATTGACAGCAACGGGAGCCAATGGCTCCTGCTGCTATCAATCTATCCAATGAGGACCCAAGCCAGCGGCTGGAGCTGGTATGCTCCTTTAATGCATAGAATGCATATAAGTGAAAAACGTGAGGGTTTAACAACCCCTTTAACCACTTGCCGACCGCCGATCGGCGACGGCAAAGTGTCTCTGTAACGCGGATCGCCGTCATATGACGGCGGCCGCGTGATCGCGCCTAGTGAGCGCGCGGGCGCGCCTCCTCACTGTGTTCGGGGAGGGCCAGGGAGCGGGTGCTGTGGCTTCGATTGCCGCCGGCTACCCGCGATGGCCCCCCCGGAGTGAAGGAACGGAGGTCCGTGTATGTAAACACGGACCTCCGTTCTGTGAAGGGGTGTGATCACAGCCTTCCTGTATACGAAGGCTGTGACCACTTCCCTTCCCCAGCTAGGGCAGTCCCCCCACAGTTAGAACACGCCCAGGGAACACAGTTAACCCTTAGAGTGCCCCCTGCAGGTTAACCCCTTCACTGCCAATGGCATTTACACAGTAATCAGTGCATTTTTATAGCACTGATCACTGTATAAATGCCAATGGTCCCAAAAAAAGTGTCAAAATGGTCCGACATGTCCGCTGAAATATCGCAGTACCGCTAAAAATCGCAGATCGCCGCCATTAATAGTAAAAAATAAAAACCCCAAAAATGAATTCTCATCATCCGTAAACGTGACCACTTTTGCGCAAACCAATCAATAAACGCCGATTGCGATTTTTTTTATCGCAAATATGAGGAAGAATATAAATCGGCCAAAAACGGTGAAAAAAATGTTTTTTTATATTTTTTTTTTGGATTTGTATTTTAGCAAAAAGTAAGAAATTTGTTTTTTTTTGCAAAATTGTCGCTCTTCTTTTGTTTATAGCGGCGATCAGAAATGACGCAGAGGGGATCAAATACCACCAAAAGAAAGCTCTATTTGTGGTAAAAAAAGGACGCAAATTTCGTTTGGGTACAACGTCGCACGACCGCGCAATTGTCAGTTAAAGCGACGCAGCGCCGAATCGCAAAAAGGGCTCCGGTCCTAAAGCTGGAAATCCTTCCGGGGCTGAAGTGCTTAAATTAATCACAATGGCTCAAAATTGATATGGTCCAGAAACGGACAAAATAAAGGTGAATAAAGCACCTAGACCAGATGGTTTACACCCATGTGTCTGCAATGACTTGAGCTCTTACTTTTAAGCCATTGTTTCAATTTTTTCAAGAGTCTTCAATGGCTATCTTGGTATCAATGGACTGGCATAAGGCAAGGTGCCTATATTTAAAAAGGGCTCCAAGTCTTCATCTGGTAATGGGAGGCCTTTAACCACTTCAATACCCACTTACCCCCCTTCCCGCCCAGGCCAATTTATATCTTTCAGTAGAATTTTTAATGACAATTGCGCAGTCGTGCGACGTTGTACCGAAACAAAAATTTTATCATTTTGTTCCCACAAATAGAGCTTTCTTTTGGTGGTATTTGACCACCTCTGGAGTTTTTATTTGTGCAACAAATAAAAAAAGGCCAAACATTTGGAAGAAAAAAAGTTTTTCTCTGTTTTTGTCACAAAACTTTGCAAATAAGTACATTTTCTCCATCACTGATGGACACTGATGAGGCTACACTGACAGGCACTGATGAGGCAGTACTGATTGGCACTGATGAGGTAACACAGACGGGCACTGATAATGAGGCACTTATATGCAGCACTGATGGGCACTGATAGGCGGCACTGATTCCCTGGTGGTTTAGGGTGGCATCTGTAATCGGCACTAAGTGCCAGCCATGCTGGGCATTGTGCCCCTTACCTAGTGGTCTAGGGTGGGCTCCATGATGGTGTCCCTGATCAGCTCCCTGATGGTCCTGGTAGGCTCCCTGGTGGTCCCTAGGCGGGTGCTCCCTGATGGTCCCTGGGCGGGCACCCTGGTGGTCTAGGGTGGCAATCCTAGGAGGGGCTGCACTGATACGTAATCAGCGCAGACCCCCCCTCTCAGGAGAGCCGTGGATCGGTTCTCCACTACTCGCGTCTTCAGACGCAAAATACACGGCTTGTTCTGTTTACATCGTGATCAGCCGTGACCACCGTGATCAGCTGGTCACGGCTGATCACGTGGTTAAGAGCTTCCGATGGAAGCAATTTACCGAGGTCATTAATGCGGTGGATCAGACTGCCTCACCCCACCACCGATCACCGCAAAGCGGGTTATAATGAAGACGTCATATGACATGCAGTCAGGATAACAGAAACCCCGCCCGGACGTCATTTGTCTGTACGCCAGACGGGAAGTGGTTAAGTTTAACATCTAAAGTAGGGACGTTATTTGAGGGTTTAATGAGGGATCACAAATAAAAATGTCTGCTAGAAAAAAATATTATAAATGACAACTATAATGACTGAAAATGTCAAAGACGTCTTATTTACTTTTAGGGCCAGTCCACACCATAGAAACGTAGTCCAAAATGCATTCCGGGTGCTTTTTTGAGGCTTTCCGGTGTGTTTTTCCCCCCTCTTTTTCTATTCACCTTAAATAAGGACATGTATATTCCAGTGCATTTTTGGTGTGTTTAGGTGCGTTCCTGTGCGTTTTTGTTGCGTTTTACCTCGTTCCAGTACAGTTCAGTGCAGAAAAAATGCAGCATGTTCTACTTTTGCTTCTGGAACTGGAACGCACTGAAACTGACTGCACTGGTGTGAACTATGCCATTCAAAACCGTATAACCTACTTTACATGCCTTTTTGATGCATAAAAAAATGCACTGTACCGTATGTGGTATGAACTGACCCTTATAAGAAAATAAGCAAGAACTTGAACAAAGTGGTAGATGTGGATATTTTACACTAAGGTTATCTATACATTAAGCAATTTTCTTTCCTTCAACCACAGATTGAAGGAAACAAAAAAAATCACTCAATTCTCGCATCAACACAGTCAGTGTAATGAGGGAATCCCTCCTGCTTCTCTATTGTATTCTCACAGCAGGAGGTTTCCCTGCCGTCAGAATATAATTAGAATTGCTGCCGGCTATAGCGTATAGCAGTGATTGTATTGAAAACAAAAAACAAAAAAACAGACCGGTAGTACTGAAGTCGACTTCAGGACAATCAGCCTGCCTATAGATGGATTGAAATTTGCCTGTTCTTGCTGAACTGCTGAGGCTCCATGTACACTAGCTTAGGCAGGCAATACACGCTTCCAATGTACCAAGTTGATTGAACCATCAACTTGGGTACAACCGGATTTTACCTGCGAATATCACTAGTGGCTGCTATAGCTGCTAGCAAGAATCACTGTCCTTTTTCCCCCGTTCTCACCCGCCGGGACAAGGAAATGGCTGGCAGGAGGGATTCCCGCATCAACACTGTCTGTGGTTGCAGGAAAGAAATTCGCTCTGTGTATGGCCGGCCTCATTTTTAAGCAACTTGCAGCTAGTTTAAGCATTTTTTTTCCTGCCTGTAGAAGCAAATAATGTTAGGCCCCTTTCACACTGAGTGGATCCGCTCAGAGGGATCCGCCAGTTCAGCGGGAGATCGATCCGATGATCTCTGCTGAGCTGGCGGATGACAGCTCAGTCTCTACACTCTGCGCAGGGACGGACCTGTCAGCTCCCCGCTCTCCTCTATCGGGAGATCGGATGGAAATCCGCCTGTCCCTTTTCATCCGATCCCATCCGCTAGAGGGATGGGTGAACATATCAACCATACGTCTATTTTGAGCGGATCATGTCAGATTGGATGTCAGCGGACTGCCCATAGAGGTCTATGGGTGGCCTGCTGGGATCCGTCTGAAAAACTGACAGACAGATCCGAGCGGTCCGATCGTGTGAAAGGGGCCTTAATCTATGTGTCCATGCACACTATTGTAAGCTGAAAGCGATTTTACAGCTTCAGGTCTAGGAGCAGAAAAAAAATTGCTTTTTTTTGGGTTTTTTGAGAGCAATTTGCCAGCTGGAAAAAAAGCTGACAGCTCCTAGAAGCTCCTAAACACTATTAACCGCTGCCAAGTACCTGTTTCCAGCATTTATTTTCTAGCTAGTGGTACGCAGTGGTACCAGCGTATAGCCCCAAATACATACCAGACCCTTATCCAAGTATGCAGCCTCGTGGGCCAGGAATGGGGCGGACAAACAAGCCCCCCCCCCTCCTGAACCCATACCAGACCACATGCCCTCAACATAGGGGGGGTCTTTGGGACATGTTGATGGCAACAAGGGCCCTGACCCATGGTTGTAGGGGTGAATCCGGAAGCTATGCACTCGTTAAGGATGCAGGTGGCGGCCCGTTTCCTAACAAAAACGACTGCTCCTAAATACAGCAAAAACTCTGGCAAAAAAACGCTAAATATTAGCTTTTTTATCCAGCATTTTTTGATTGTCTAGTTTGCATGGAGCCTGAATATCAATCTATGGCCAGCTTTAGACTTCATTAAAGCATTTGACACAGATAGCTAATGTGTAAGTTAAAGCAGAGCTAAATTCGCTGATTTAGGCCCCTTTCACACTTATGCGACTTGTCCCGTGACTTCCCCATTATTTCCAATGAGTACCATTCATATCTGTAGGACTTTCAAGTCGTGCCGACTTCAAAGTAGTCCCTGCATTACTTTGGTCCAACTTTGATGCAACTTGAGGTCCATAGACTTCAATGTTAAACCCTCAAAGTCGCATGCAAATCGCATCTGAATATAGATGCAATTTCTGTACTACTTCTGTACGACTTTGTAATATGTTTTCATTGTGCCAAAGTTGCAATAAAGTCGGACCAAAGTTGTGCTAATCCGAAATCACTGTAAGATCGTGGCAACATTGTAGTAAAATTGTGTCGCACAAATGTGAAAGGGGCCTTAATCATTTAACAAAATAGTTACATTCAAGGCATGCCACTGCTGATGATTGTCGCCTGTGTGCTTATAAGCCTCCAATCAAATATTCAAGCCCTTAAACAATTGGCATCATAGCTGATCACAAGTGCAGCACCATGGCACCTGCAGATCTAAATATAGGCTAAGATAGTGGACTCCACAGCTATAAGGCTACTTTCACATTGAGCAGCAGCCGCGGTCGTGATAAAACCCCGCTAGTTTTAGCAGAGTTTTACCAGCGATAGGGCTCCGCTATGCGGGCGGGAGCGCCGCGCTTTTAACCCCCCACAAGGGGTTAAAAGTTCCGGCGCTCAGCACTACCGAGGCAGTGTGCAGCCGCTTCGGAAGTGCTTTCCATTCATTTCAATGGCAGGGGTGGTAGAGGAGTGGTAGCTAGCGCACCGCCCCAGTGTGAAAGCACTCAGGGCTTTCACATTGGGGTGGATTGGGGGGGGGGGGGGGGGAC
>BLSH010528070.1:184161-198124 GCA_018402905.1 Glandirana rugosa
CGGATACTAGGATTTCTTCTCAATTTGGGAAGACAGGAAATCCGATGAAAGTGTGACTTTGCAAAATGTCTACGATAAATCGATTTTTATCGCAGACATTTCACGGAGTTTACAGGGGGGGGTTAGGTGGGGTTACACTTTCGGGACTCACGAAAGTGTGACCCCGCCACGCGATCGTCCTGCAATGTTTTTCAGGACGTGCGTCGTAGAAACCCCGCCACTCCCCTCGCCATTATATGGTGAGGAGATGGTGGGGACGGTAACTTTACTTACCCCTCACCGCCCCAAAGATGCTGCGTGCAGGACTTTTTGTAACGTCCTGCTAGCGCACCGCCCCAGTGTGAAAGCACTCAGGGCTTTCACATTGGGGTGGATTGGGGGGGGACATTTGAGGCACTTTACAGACGCTATTTTTAGCTAAATAGCATCTGTAAAACGTTTCAGTGTGAAAGTAGCCTAAAGGACAGAAGGGTTTAACTCTTCTTTAGGATCATAGGCTTAGGCCGGCCATACACGGTTCGAATCTTGGCCGGTTCATTCAAAGCGTTAATGGGCAGGCTGAATGTACCAAGTTGATTGATCGACCAGCTGGGGTACAACTTCTCCTGGCAGGGATGGCTTCCCCCTCTGGGAGAAAACAATTGTTTGGTAGGAGGGATTCCCCTGGCAGCACTGTCTCTGTTTATGGGGAAATCGTGTGAATTTCTTTCCTGCAACCCGTGGTTGCGGGAAAGAAATTTGCACAATGTATGACCGGCCTTAAACATTTCAGTCTGTAAATGTATAAAGAATTGGCTTTAAGACCATAGTAGTAATTAATGATTCATACTCTGAATAGTCTTTGGTTGTTAGCAGTGTACTCCAAGGTTCAGTGTTAAGTTACTTTTTAACCTATTTATAAAGGATATAGAGTATGCACACTGGGATTAAGAAAACGTTGCTTCTACAGGAGTTTTGCATTTTGCCCTTAGAAGCAGCTCAATGTGTCCATGCACATTAGGATGATTAGAGGCTTATTGTAACCACTTGACCTCTGAAAGGTTTTATTCCCATCATGACCAGGCCATTTTTTGCTATTTAGCACTGCGCTACTTTATCTAGCAATTGCGTGATCATGCAACGCTGTACCCAAATGAAATTCGTATAACTTTTTTACACATAGGGCTTTCTTTTGGTGGTATTTGATCACCGCTGGGTTTTATATTTTTTATTATATAAATGAAAAAATAACAAAATTAAAAAAAAATATTATTCACTTTATGCTATAATCCATATCCAATAAAAAAAAAAAAAATAGAACAATTAGACTCCTGAACATGGTATGGGAGTTTATTAAGCGCACTCTGAACATAAAGGGGAGCTGTCACCCCACGCCAGTGTGGCACAACCCTAATCTGCATGAGCTGGCAAAACTGGAGGAATTCTGGGCGTGGGAAACGGCGGGTATTGTGTACCTGGCCCAATTATTTAATGGTTCTCACCTTAAATCCTTTCAGGAACTACAGAATGAATTCCAGTTACCAAAGACTCACTTTTATAAATATCTTCAACTAAGTCATGCCCTTCAGATGCAGGTGAGAATATATGATGTAGCCCCATCGGAGCATCCACTCATGAGTGTCTTTCTCTTGGAAAAGTCTCGGAAAGGGATGATTTCAAGAGAATATTCCATCCTACTCCGGTCCTCTCGCGACCCTGCCTCACTCCCATGCAGGAGGGGCTGGGAGAGAGACCTGGGCAGATCGACGGAGATACGTGGAATGCTTGTTTGGAGAATGCCCCATTGGTCTCTGTCTCGGCATCCCAGAGGCTATCTCATATATATTTGCTTCATAGATGCTATAGGACACCGGTGCAGCTTTACAGATGACCCTCGCCGCTCTGTCCAAAGTGCCAGAGAGAGGAGGGAACCCTAATTCACATGCTGTGGCGTTGCCCAAAGCTGTTCAGGTATTGGTCGGATGTAATTGGTGTTATATTGCAGGTGTACCAATATCCCCTCCCCAGGGACCCTGTGACGTGTTTACTGGGGTCTCTGGTTGAGGAGGGAACTGCGCCCCAAGAACGTCTAGCAATGCTGAGACTACTATATGTTGCTCGCAAACAGATTGCTGGTCTTTAGATTACTAATAAAATACCCACCAAACACATGTGGATAGAAAAAGTAAACAACCTACTGATTAGAGAGAAACTGACATATCTACATCGCCAGGTTCCCAAAAAGTTCTATAAAATGTGGCAGCCATGGTTGAAGACCCCGGGATTAGCCCCCCATCAGTTAATTAAGGACCGTATACTACAAGGGGCTATGCCACCTTAATAATAGGAGAATGGCGCTTGGCTGGGGGACACGCATACCGGTCACTTATATATGTACACTTATGCATTATGCCTGCCTGCACATGTGGACATTGAATTGGAGGAAAACTATAACCCCTCCCCCCCTCCCTTTTTCTTCCCTTCCCCTTTATTGCTTCCTAGTTGGCATAACCACATAACAGAGTTACACGAGATGTAATTGCAATTTACTGATACAGATTGGCATTAGGATGCTACTTAGTTTACTGAATGTTTAGGCAGCGGGCTACTCCCACTTGTGATGTAACTTGTTGCTGTGGAAACTGATGTATTGCCGTAACTCTTTATATGAACCGTACTGTTTGTATTATGGTGTTGTGCCCAATAAAAACTCTTTTTGATTTAAATAAAAAAAAAAAAAAAAAAATCTAATTTCTTCATAAATTTAGGCTAAAATGTTTTCTGCTACATGTCTTTGATTTAAAAAAAAAATCCCAATAAGTGTATATTGATTAGTTTACGATTAGCTGTGAACGTTATAGTGACTACAAGCTATGGTATATATACTTTTTTTTTGTGGTGTACAGCAACTCATAGGGGTTGATTTACTAAACCTGGAGAGTGCAAAATCTGGTGCAGCTGAACATGGTAGCCAATCAGCTTCTAACCTCAGCTTGTTCAATTAAGCTTTGACAATTAGAGCCGGTTCACACTGAGGTGGCACGACTTGCAGGGCAAAGCAAGTCACCCCGTTCGAGGCTACCTCAGCGCGGCTTGCCTCAGTGTGAACCGGCTCTAAAACCTTGAAGCTGATTGGTTTCTATGCAGAACTGCACCAGAGTTTGCACTTTCCAGTTTTAGTAAATCAACCCCATAGTGAGAGTCATGTAGGCGAGCGGAGGCGCATGTGCCTTGTACCTGAAAGAGGCCAGCGACGTACAGGTACATCACTGTGCTTGTACAGATCACATGTCCGCAGTACATTGTGGGCAGGCGGTCCATAAAGTGATCGTAAAGTTAAAATAAAAAAAAAATAACAAACAGGTTTATACTTACCTGCTCTGTGCAATGAAATTGTAGATGCTATCCATAAAATGTCTTTATTATACTTTAATAAGCAATCTTAAAAACAAAATTCACAACTGTAGACCACAAGAACCCTTTAGTAAGGCACCGTACAGAGCTATGGTGATATGCAAAATGCACTCACAAGAGAGACTGGTCAAATATTGAGCATAGTAAGTGCAGCATTAAAATAACAGTTCACTAATGTCAGTCAAAATGAGATTAGACTAAAGCCCTTTATTATGCTATTTTCTCTAAAATAACCTGCTCAACCTAAATTTAGCTGGGAAAGTAGATCCACACCTATAGAGCTGTTATTTCTGACCCAACTATATCCAATTCCTTTGCTAAAAATATGGCGGGCTAAAAGACTGATGTGCCCAAGCAAGCCTGGTAGTCTGTATTAGTCACATATACATTGTTCAATTCCCTGCAATACAAAGAAATCTAGAACAGAGGCTGTTAGACACAAGTCATTAAAAAACAGCTCTGCAGTGTAGATTCCTCCCAACCACTATGAACCATGACGACAAGTTGGCTGCAGAAAACCATTTATAGATACTTGGCCCTTCATTCTCTTTGGCATAGGAAAAATGTGTGTGCCACTCAGGCTCGATAGGGAGAAGGTATGTGAATAGTGCATCCGCAACTACTGTTGGAGTGCTGACAGGGGATGGAGCCCGTCCTGGCTCCTGCAAGATTCAAGAAAGGAAGGGCGACCCCTAAAAGTTGCATATCCACAGCGTTCCACTGCAATGATTGAAGTGGCAACCTCAGCCTGGACACCAACCATTCACTCCATCCCCGGAGCTTAGTCATGGGGAATTCTCTATGGCATCTCAGGTACAATTTTGTGGAAAGCAAAAAAACTGAAAAAAGACAATCCTGTGAAAGGAACTGCAAAACATGGCTGAGCTAAAACCAGAAATTTCAACTATTTCTAGGAGCATAAATCTTGGACTTTTTTTTATAATTGTGAATGGTAAGGATTTTAGATGAAAAAAACAAAACAAAACAAAACAGTTCTATTGGAAGAAAAAGAGGTCAAGGGTATGTCTTTTCATAAATTTGTAAAATAACTTAGTATTCTGGCAAAACAAACTTATTGCCCTCCCTGACCACCCACCTAAGACCCCTTTCACACTGGGGCGTTTTTCAGGCACTTTTGGATAGCGCCTGAAAAACACCCCCATCCACCCCAGTGTGAAAGCCGGAGTGCTCTCACACTGGGGCGGTGTGCTTGCAGGACAATACAAAAAGTCCTGCAAGCTGCATCTTTGGGGCGGTGCGGTGAGTGGCGTATACATCGCTCCTACACCGCCCCACTCCATTCAAATCAATGGCCAGTGTTTCCGAAGCGGCTGAACACCGCCTCAGAATCGTGGCGCGCTGGCACTTTTAACCCCTTTTTTAACCCCTTGTGGGCGCAAAAGTGCCACTATAATAACAGCTCTAAAGCGCAGCTAAAACTAGCGGCATTTACCTCTATCGCCCCACTGTCTCAGTGTGAAAGTGCCCTAAAAGATAACATACTGCGAGTCACAATGCTTTGCTTCACAGCTACAGCAAATTTCATTTGACTTGTGAAGTTTGAGTAGAAGCACTACTTGTCAAACTCGCCCATTGAAATCCACCGCATTCAAAATACTCATTGGGCTAAACAACCAACAAAAAAAGAAGAAAAAACAGGCATTCAGTAAGCAGCAGGATCACCTCCTGCATGCCTAAGGCCCCTGTCACACATATGGATCATTTGTTTCACCAGTTCAGTCACTTTTGTTCAAAGAATAAAAGGTATGAAGTTGACATCAGTTTGTCCCCTTTCACATGTGCGTTTCGATCAATCAGTTTTTCAGGTGGACCTGATCGGACCCTCCATTTACCCCTATGGAGCGGCAGATGTCAGCGCTGACATCCATCGCTATTCAATCTGATCTTGTCCGCAGAGACGGACCTGTCAACCACTTGCTCAGCGGGGATTAACGGATGCCCGCTAAGCAAATCGGTGTCCGCTGTACGCACCATCCGTGTGAAAGAACCCTTTGTCATAACTTTTTCATCCGTTTTTACATCTGCCAGCTAGAGTCCTTAACCACTTCAATACCAGGCACTTAGAACACTTTACTACCAGACCAATTTTCAGCTTTCAGTGCTGTTGCGCTTTGAATGACAATTGCAACGTTGTACCCACAAATAGCGCTTTCTTTTGGTGGTATTTGATCACCTCTGCTGTTTTTATTGTTTGCGCTACAAATAAAAAAAGACCAAAAATTTTGGAAAAAAAAAAGTTTTTCTCTGTTTCTGTCATAGAACTTTATAAATTAGTACATTTTCTCCATCACTGACGGGCACTGATGAGGCTACACTGACAGGCACTGATGAGGCAGCACTGATTGGCACTGATGAAGTGACACTGACGAGCAATGATAGGTGGCACTGATAGGTACTGATATGCAGCACTGATGGGCACTGATATGCAGCACTGACGGGCACTGATAAGCGGCACTGATGGGCACTCATAGGCAGCACTGGTAGGTGGCACTGGTGGGCACTGATAGGTGGCACTGGTGGGCAACAGGTGACAAATGCAATGATAGGGGCCCTTTCCCTGCTGGTCTAGGGTGGCATCTGAAGGTGGCACTGAGTGCCATCCATGTTGGGCACTGTCCCCCTTACATGGTGGTCTCCCTGGTGGTTAGGATTGGCTCCCTGGTGGTCCTGGCTGGGCACATCCCTGGTGGTCCCTGGGCAGGCTCCCTGGTGGTCTAGGGTGGCGATCCGAGGGGGGGCTGTGTTGATAAACCATCAGTCCAGACCGCCCCTGTCAGAGGAGCAGCCGATCGGCTCTCCTCTACTCAGGTCTGCAGACCCAAATACAGGAAAAGCCGATAAACGGCTCTTCCTGTTTATACTGTGATTGATCACGGCTGATCACATGGTAAAGTGTTTCCAATGCAAACGCTTTACCGAGATCGGTAATGCGGGGGGTCAGACTGACTCCCCACACCACCGATCGCATGTTATCCTGATCACGTCATAGGACGTCTGGTCAGGATAATAGAACCACCGCCCGGACGTCATTTTACTATACGGCGGACGGGAAGTGGTTAAAGAAGTTGTACAGTCAGAAGGTTTTTATCTTAATGCATTCTATGCATTAATATAAAAAGCCTTCTGTGTGCAGCATCCCCCCTCAGCCCCCCTAATACTTACCTAAGGTCCCTCTCTATCCAGCAATGTTCACGAGTGTCTCAGCCGTCTCCCTCCTGATTGGCTGAGACACAGCAGCGGCGCCATTGGCTGCCGTTGCTGTAAATCATCTAGTTAATCAGGGCAGAGAGGGGACGTGGCTGGGTCGGGACTCCATGTCTGAATGGACACAGGGAGCTGTGACTTGGTTCAGGTGCCCCCCATAGCAAGCTGCTTGCTGAGGGGCACTGAACAGGAGGGAGGGGCCAGCAGAGCTGAACAGGGAGCCGAGAAGAAGAGGATCTGGACTGCTCTGTGCAAATTCACTCCAACAGAGCAGGTAAGTATAACATGTTTGTTATTTTTATAGGAAAAAACACAAGACTTTAGCATCACTTTAACCACTTGAGTCCGGAGCCATTCTTTCATGCAAAAACAGACTGTTTGTTTTAAATCCATTTTTCGTCCATTCTGTTTTTTTAACAGAAGAAAGAGGAAGAAAAATAGGGCTTTGATCTGTTCCAAAAAACAGATGCTGACGGAAGCGGTTGTAAGTGGATTATCATCCATTTACATCTGTTTTTCCATAGAGATGCACTGATGTCAGGTTTTCATCTGTCAACGTATGGCTGAAAAACGGACAAACGGTCTGCTACAGGGGAGGGCTGGCAGCCTTAGGCCTGGGGGGCAAGTCCAGTCAAGTGGCCCATTGAACCACTGAATCAGCTCACCATCCATGCCCACCTGGTTTTATAACGGATATTGATGTTATGAAGCAAGACAAATATGATACAATGTGGTAACATAATTTAATGTTCCCATCAATGCAGCCGCACCAGTGCCCATCAATGCAGCCTCACCAGTGCCTATCAAATGCAACCTGATCAGTGCCCATGATGCAGGCTTGCCAGTGCCCATCAGCACAGCTGGCCCTGGGTGCCCCCCCCCCCCCCCTTTGCCTACAGTTAGTTGGTGGCTGCGCCCCTGCTTCCTCCACAAGAAGAAAAAAGTGTGAGCGGGCAGCGGCCTTCGGCCATTTTGAATGTAAGTTAGGGTGGCCTGGGGGCAATTGCCACCCTGCCCCCTGGCCCAGCCCTCCCCTGGGTCTGCATGTGTGAAAGGGGGCCTAAGGCTGCGTTCCCACTAGTGCGACTCCAAAGTTGATCAATTTCAAGTGTGACTTTACACTCTCTGGCTCTCAAGTTGCAAGAAAGTTGCATCAAAGTAGTGCAGGAACATTTTCCAAGTCAATGCAACTTTACATCGCATAGATTGGACCGGATGCCACTGAAATCAATGGGCTGCGGGAAAAATAAAAAAAAACTCTGCCAGCGCGTTTTGGCAAAAAAAAAACGCTGACAGCTCCTAAACTCTGCTAAATGCCGGTGCCCAGCGTTTAGCAGAGTGTTTTTTTTTTTTTTTTGAAGCAGAGGCTGTAGGTGTCCTTAAAACCCAGTGAATAGCTGGTTGTTAAAGAGTGGGAAGCCAGCTGTTGTGTCCTTAAAAACAGATGAGTCATCAGCTGTCAGCGGGGTTCTGGTCTGGCCTGGTATGATCCCCTCGCTGTTTTTTCACAATTACCAGCAATTTTTTTTTTTTTTTTTACATTCAGCTGTCAGCAGCGAACCTCGCAGACAGCTGATGACTCTATTAACTGGTTGTTAAGGACAAAGCTTCTTAATGCTAACGCTACTTAATGTAGCTTACACACTGTGCTAAACGCTGGCAGAAAAATCCCAAAACACTAGTGTGTATTGTCCAGCATTTTTAAAGCGTTTTTTAGCTTTCTGTGTGCATGAAGCTTTAAGCTGTGTATACTCTATACGTTTTTTTCGTTCAACCCAGTGGGTTGAAATGTACAGATGAACCGTACAAACACAAGTGATGTATATGCGGTGATCACCACCACTGAGCTATTGTGTTCTGACAGGGGGACTGCCCCCCCAAGCATACTGATCAGTGTGTGCTGGCATGGCTGATCAGATGCTGGTTTTCTGGCATGCTCATTCAACAGAAGACGGTCACGAGACTGGCTTCTGTCAGACAGGGAGCTGTACACACCGACCAAAAGTCGGCCGGTTCCTGCCGAACCAATCATTTTTGCATCGTGTGTAACTCAACCTCAGGCTGGATTCACACACCATACACGCGTTTGTGTGTTACAGTGTCATTCACTTTCAGTGGCATCCTAGTACACTAAGGCCCCATTCACACCTGTGACCCCAAAGTTGCATGACAAGTCGCACCCCATGTACTACTGCACTACTTTGGTTCGGCTTTCATGTGACTTGAGGGCCCCAGACTTCAATGTAAACCCTCAAAAGTCACATCAAAGTCTCACTGCATGGTATATACAAGCGACTTGTGTGCAACTGTATAGAGCAAAAACAATCACATTGTTCAAAGTCAAAGTCACAACAAAGCCGCACTCATCTAAAGTCGCATCAAGCCACAATGAAAATCGCACAATTTTTAAGTAACACAAGTGTGAATGGACTCTCAGGCCTCATACGCACGGGCGTTTTTCCAGCCACATTTTTTAGCCTTTTTTTTACAGCTCTCCATGTTATTTAATGGCCTCATAAAAAAGCCGACATTTTTGAGCTGTAGATGGCGTCGGTGTTAGTGAGCTGAAAGTAGAACCCACGGCCAGAGCGTTCCAAGGCTGTAACGTTTTAGCGTTTTTGACGCCGATGCGGCAAAACACTCACTAACGCCGTAATGTTTTCAGGTTAAAAAATAGCAGAGGAATTTTTTTTTTTTTTTTAAATAAACGCCTATTGACGTAGACGCTCGCTAACGCCGAAAAAAATTCAGATTTTTCCCTGACGTCTGGCTTATTTTTTTTTTCATACGCCGTGTGTATGAGGCCTCAGAGAGAATGCAGATTCGTGCTGTTGCATTACATGTTTGGAGAAGGAAATTTAAAAAAATCTTGAATTACAGCCAATAACAGCAGAAAGGAAACTGACATGCAAGTTTGTAAGTAAATAAGATAATTAAAGAAAAAAAAAAAAGTTGTGACATCAAGTATTGTTGGAAGACCGTAAGTAAAAAGCTGGCCATACACTAGTAGAACTTCATTTGAAAATTTTAGTTTTAAGAATATTCGTTCAATTTTCTAAGCATTAGTGTGGGGGTCTAAACAGCGATTCATTTTCAACTGCAGTGACAAGGAAACACGAAAAAGCAGGATGGAAAATTTATCTCGAAAGAACAAATATCTAACGGTGTATGTGGTTTTCATTTAGCAAAGTCTGTTCAGTCCAAAATAGAATAGATGTTATACACTGGTTAAGAAACCCGTAGGTGTGGCCTACGGACGGCTACGTCATCACTCCTCTATAGTGAATGTTTTGAATGCACAGGAGCCAGGAAGGAAGAGATCATTGGGATCGGGATGCCGCTATTGATTTTTATTCACCGTTTTGGATGTGTTCTAAGGGTGCATTCTTTGCTACGATGCTGTAATAATAAATCCTGGTTTATGAAGTGCTACACTATGATCCTTTTTTCACATAATTTACATATGATGTGTTGAAGAGTGGAGGATTCCAGCTGACAGTCCTGAGTACACGGGGAGAAAAGGAGCAAGGGTGGTGGAGAGACCAGACTCCTCCAGAGGTGTATATGACCAGCCTATCACTTGGTGGTCATTTCAATCCGGTATGGAGCCTGCACTTCTACTTCGCTGGTTGTTTGCACGGTGTTGGCTTATGAATGTATTGATGGAATACGCCCAGCTGCAGGTTTCCCCATGTGTTTTTCACAGATTTTTCCTGCACGGGCTTTGGACTGTTTACCCTTTCGCTTTCCATTATCATGGAAGGACTGTGTGTTATAGGAGTTTCAGTTTACATCTGCAATTTAGACTGTTATCAAGTTTAAATCAGTATTTTTTCCTAGATTACTTAGAACTCCCAAACATTATACATTTTTTTTTTTTTTTTTTAGCAGAGACCCTAGGGAATAAATTGCCAACCGGTGCAATTTTTTTATGTCGCACGGTATTTGTGCAGTGGTTTTGCACTTTCGATCAATGCTGTATCCACCTAGATGAGTAAGTTTATTTTTTTTAGATCCCGAACTCAGCGTTTAAGTCAGAACTTCTGACCTGCAAAATTGTTCCATGTCACAAAGTCCTAATGCCACAGTATCAGCATCAGAGTCAGGAAAATAGCATTTTTAGAAGGAGGTCAGCGATGGCGGTCTACTGCTGACAATAGCATACATATACCAATTGGCTGTCTTGAATTATTTTCTCAATAAATTTGAATAGAGATTAGTCTGCTTGAGAGCACTTCTGAGTCAATTAAAGGAGTAGTTCACTTTTTACAAGATAAATAATAAAGAACAAAAATATGCCAACTAGTCGGATTGCTTTTACAAGCCGTTGGAGGGGACACCCCCCCTCCCCCCAAGCTCTCTTGGGCTGCCCCATCCCAGAGCAGAGGAGGGATTTGGGGTCTTATAGACCCCAGATCTCTCAATAAGGACTACCCGTCACATGCCTATTGCCATCACAAGTGATGTTTACATTCTTTGTGACAGCAATAAAAGTGTTAAAAAAAAAAGAAAAAAGAAATGTAAAGCACAGTGTAAAAAAAAAAAAAGTATATTATATATATATATATATATATATATATATATATGTGCTCCCAGTACTCACACGCAAAGGCGGACGCAGGCGTCAATTCCACAAGTGCGCAAACAGCAATCGTCCCACACATTAGGTATCGCAGCAAATGTCAGATCATGGGCAGTAATTCTAGCACTAGTTCTCCTCTGTAAATCTAAAGTGGTAACCTGTAAAGGCTTTTAAAGTGTTGCCTATGGATTGTTTATCACCATTGGTACGGGTATGCACAACTTTAAAAAGTGACATGTTTGGAATCTATTTACTCGGTGTAACATCATCTTTTATATTTTACCAAATATTGGGTTATATAATGTGTTTTTTATTTATTGTAATTGTGTTAGATAAATTGCAGCGCAAATACCGTGTGACATAAAACATTGCAACACACACCATTTTATTCTATAGTGCCTCTGCTTTAAAAAAATATATAATGTTTGGGGGTTCTAACTAACTACGTAGTTAATGAAATGCCACTTTTCAATAGCGTTTGCACAAAAAAAATAAAGAAATCACAAACGTAAATAAGGCATTGCTCCAGGAGTTGGCATATTGATACTGTTCCTTCACTTCCATTGAGGGGAAGCCTTTTTTTTTCAATATCGATAAATACAACACTTTTTCTGATTGGTGGAGAGGTGGTTAGACAACATCAGGGTCTCAACCAGGCAGAGCCTTGCATTCATTTATTTGAAAAAAATAAAAAAGGGCTTCTCCTAAATCGTGGAGATGTGCTGAGACTGACTCGTTCTATAACCGACAGCAGAAAGAGGTGTCTCGTACTGCTGCTGAAACACACCGCCGCTTACTGAATGTAGCTAATGCTACTACAGTCTATTACAGTGGTCACCAAACTGTGGCCCGCCTTGCCTTTATCTGGCCCCTGGGACACTATTCCTTCCACTGATACGAGGCACTATTTCCCACACTGAAACCAACAGTTCCTCTCTCTGTTACCAATGATGGGGCAAAACTTGTTCCTCTGGCACCAACGATGGGGCACTATTCCTTCCATTGACACCAATGATGGGGCACTATTCCTTCCATTGACACCAATGATGGGGCACTATTCCTTCCATTGACACCAGCGATGGGGCACTATTCCTTCCATTGACACCAGCGATGGGGCACTATTCCTTTCATTGACACCAACGATGGGGCACTATTCCTTTCACTGACGCCAACGATAGGGCACTATTCCTTCTACTGAAGCCAACAATGGGGCACTATTCCTTCCACTGACGCCAATCATGGGGCACTATTCCTTCTGACGTCAATGATGGGGCACTATTCCTCATGACGCCAATGATGGGGCACTATTCCTCCCATTGACACCAACGACAGAGGCAATATTCCACCCACTAATACCAAAGGTGGGGCACTATTACTCCTCCTACTGATCACAGACATACCATATATCTTTTTTTTACTCCCACTGACCACCAACCCTGAGGCATTATCTACTCACACTGACAACAGTCCGGCCCCCCTAAAGTCTGAAGGACAGTAAACAGACCCTTTGTTTAAAACAGTGGCTCTCCACTCCTGTCCTCAGGACCCACTAACAGGCCAGATTTTTAAGTATAATCTTGAGGAGATGCAGACTAGAATATTGCAATCACTGAGCAGCAAATTATAGTAAATGAAGTATGTTTTTGTACACATCAAATAAAGCTTGTACAAAAACAATAAAAGGGAGCAGTGTGATGTTCTGAATCATGCACCACACTGCAAAATCGATCTGGTTGCTCTGCGATTTCACGCAGTGCAGGTGTGAATTTGCCTAAAGCTGTCCCTTCTCAAGCAGCGATGAGCTGGGGCACGTTTAGATCCTAGTCTGAACCTAGGGGAGGGAGCCCACCAGAAATATGCCACCTGTACTGGGCCAATCATCTACACATGGGCCGTTTCCTCACCCCACAGCTGTGCATATACAAGGGGTGTGTACGCAAGCGGAAACTTTTTGGTGGGCTTGCTTACCTGGGCTAGGGCTAGAATCTGAACACATCTGAGCAATTCACAAGGGAGGATGTACTTGTAGGCAGCTGATGTTAGGATGGATCAAGGCAGCTTCTCTGTCTCTATGGCAATCCTCATCCATATCTAGGGATGAGGGCCCCAGAGCTGCTACCCAACCTATGGTCCCATTCTGCCTTCCTGTCCACCCCGGCATGCCTTGAAAAGGTTCTAAATGCCCAGGGGGGCAGGAAGAATCACTGATCATAGCGAGAACTACATCACTGGACACCAGGATCTCCAAAACAGGTCCGAAGCTTTATTCAGCAGTCACACCATCATTATAATAGCAACATTTTGGAGCCAAGCAAGTCCTGCATGGCTCTGAAACGTTGCTATTATAACCATGATGCGATTGATGAATAAATCTTTGGACTGGTTTTGGAGAACCTGGTGTGCCGTTGATGTGTTTCTCGCTATGATTGGTGATCCTCCCTGCCCCCATCCCCCCCCCCCCAGGCGTTTAGAACCGTTTTAAGGGACGCTGATGTAGACAGGAAAAAGTTAGGGCAGAATGGGACCTAGGTGGGGTAAAAGTTTTGGACCTCTTTTGGAGATCCTGGTGTGCCGTTGATGTACTTTTCGCTATGGTTGGTGATCCTCCCCCCTGGGCGTTTAGTACTGGTTTAAGGGATGCCAGGAAGATGTTAAGGCAGAATGGGACCCTAGGTGGGGTAAAAGCTTTGGACCTGTTTTGGAGATCCTGGTGTATCCTTGATGTACTTCTTGCTATGATTCGTAAACCCCCCCCCCCCCCCC
>BLSH010528070.1:301303-325545 GCA_018402905.1 Glandirana rugosa
AGGCACAGCAAGACAGCAGTTGTAGGTGAAATCAACAAGGCAGTTTATTACACTATTTACAAGGTGAAAAAACAGCAAAACAAAAACAAACAACAAAATAAATCCTAGGCCACTTGGCCACTAACTGCGCGATAGGTTTCCCTGTCTGTCAGCTAGGTACAGCCTACCGCTGTACCTAGCTCCTATCTCTCACTGGGCACACTCAGCCACACAGGCCTTACCGTTCAGGATGTTACACTCCCCAGTCTGCTGACACAGAAACTGGTTCCAGGGTGGAGCATTTCCCTAGGCCACCTGGGAGTTTTCATAGAGGCCTTAATGAGCCAGCTCAATTCAGCTGGGCTCATTACCTCTACCCCTGATAGACTCTCAGTACTTCCCCCTAGTGGTATAAGTCCGCATAGAGCCTGAATCTCGGACATACATACCTGCCATCTTGCACGCAACCAGATGTTTTTACCTGCCTGCTGTCACAATATATATATATATATTTACACATGCTGCATTCAGTGTAGACTATATACAGCGCGTGCTCAGATATGGTTCTGGCATAGATTATAAGGGGAACTCCACGCCAAATTTAAAAAAAAAAATTGGCATAGGGTCCCCCCAAAACCCATACCAGGCCCTTCTGGTCTGGTATGGGTTTTAAGGGGAGCCCCGCAACAAATTAAAAAAAAAATATGGCTTGGGGGTCCCCCCCAAAGTCTGTACCAGGCCCTTCAGGTCTGATATGGATTTTGAGGGGGACCCCCCACCAATTTTTTTTTTTTTTAAAAGGCGTGGGCCCCCCCAAAATCCATACCAGGCCCTTGTCCGAGCATGCAGCCTCGCAGTGCAGGGGGGGAGGTGAGCAAGCACACCCCCTCTGAACCATAGCAGGCCACATGCCCTCAACATGGGGAGGATGCTTTGGGAGTGTGATGGGGAGAAGAGCCTCATCCAGACAACCCTTGACGGTGGTTGTGGGGGCCTGCGGGCGGGGGGCTTATCAGAATCTGGAAGCCCCTTTAATTAGGGGGCCCCCAAATCCCAGCCCCCCTATGCGAATGAGTATGGGGTACATTGTACCCCTACTAATTCACCAAAAAAGTGTCAAAAAGAAAAAAACACGGGAGACAATAAGTCATTTATTACAAAAAAAAAAGTGTCTCCCATTGTAATCCATTGTCAATCACGGCGGCAACGACGACCTGTAGAAAAAAACCCCGAAACATCTCCTTCTTAATGGGAGGGCTCCCGCCGACTGCTGTCTTTTGCTGTTTGACAGTTCTTATAAAGGCTAGAGTGGGGCCACTCGCTGACGTAAGCGGTGACCCGGCCCCCTCCTGACGCCATGTGACATTAGAGGGGTGCAGGGTCACCCGCTTACGTCACCATATGGCCCCACTCTTGAGTATAAATAAACTGTCAAAGCAAAAATAGGTCAGTCAGCGTGAGCCCTTCCATTAGGGAGGAGCTGTTTCATTTTTTTCTTTGGGTCGTCGGCACCGTGATTGATAATGGATTACAACGGGGGACACTTTTTTTGTTTTTAATAAAGGACTTGTCCCTAATTGTCTCCTGTGGTTTTTCTTTTTTGACACTTTTTTGGTGAATGGGTAGGGGTACTCACAGCCGGCGGCTGCACCCTCTCACACCCGCTGCATGGGCGTGCCAATGTAAACACGGCAGTTTCCCGTTCTGTGAGGGGGACATGACAAATCTACTGATACCTGTCATCGGGATCAGTGAGATCTGTTATGCCCCTGCCAGCCCAGCCCCCATACAGTTAGAACACAGTGAGGGAACACAGTTATCCCCTTGATCGCCCCCTTAGTGTTAACCCTTTACTGCCAATGTCATTTATACAGTAATCAGTGGCTATTTAAATTTCTGATCGCTGTGTATATATGTCAATGTTTCCAAAAAAGTGTCAAAAATGTCTGTCATGTCCACTGCAATATTGCAGTCCCGATAAAAATCTCAGATTGCAGCCATTACTAGTAAAAAAAAAAATAATAAAAACGCCATAAATCAATTCCCATATTTTGTAGACGCAATAACTTTTGCGCAAACCAATCAATATATGTAGGAGAATATATATCGGCCAAAACTGATGAATCATTTTTTTTATATATATATTTTTGGATATTTATTATGGCAAAAATTAAAAAATATTGTTCTTTTTTCAAAATTGTCGCTCTTTTTTTGTTTATGGCGGTGATCAGAAGTGACGGAGAGATTATCAAATACCACCAAAAGAAAGCTCTATTTATGGGAAAAAAAGGACGACAATTTTGTTTGGGTACAACGTCGCGCAACCACAAAATTGTCAGTTAAAGCGACACAATGCCGTATCGCAAAAAGTGCTCTGGTCAGGAAGGGGGTATATCCTCCCGGGGCTGAAGTGGTTGAAATTACTGCTCCTGAAAAAAAAGGATTGATTTAAAAACTTTTTATTGCAATGATGCATGTCCCCTAGGGCAGTTCCCCATACAGTTTTTATGGCAATAACTTGAATATAAGCCTTTAAAATTAGCACTTTTGATTTTTTTTTTAATTTATGGATTCGGGTTCCATAGACTTTAATAGGGTTCAAATGTTCTGGTGTGAACCGAACTAGAGGATGTTCAGCCCATCCCTAGTCCTGGTGTTCCAATATTTTGATACTGAAAAGCAGAGACATGTTTACCACGTGTCACTGTTCTAGAGTATGTCACTGTCATTGCTCTGATATTTCTATAAGATTTTAGCTTTTAGTGTTGTGCTGAAGTGGGATCTCTCTCGTAACTCAATGGGTGAATTCCTTTGCTAAATGAAGAACATATGCAGTGTTTAAAAAAAACAGCAAGCTATTTCTGGAACAGCTGAGCAGTCAACATTGAAAGTATGACACACCGTGTCTGCAGTTTGAATACAGAATCTACCTTCCTTCGAACAGGCAATGCAGTACAGAACATCGCCTTGCTGGATATAATGCTGTCAGGTTAAGCAGTGAGTGCCGTATGGACTTTGGACAATATATATAATCTAAAATTCATATTCATTTCACATGTAAATGTCATCATGTGTTATTGTAATTATTTCTGTATAGTTGAATAGAACTTCAGCTACATGCATTTATGTTTTAAGCATACACACCAGTTCTTAAAATACGAATGTATGTTTATTAAGGATATTTACAATGCTAAAGTTCAATGGGCTACATGTTCTGGAGATTATGTGATGCTAGTTTTTGTAAATGGTGCATGTAAGATCCTTCTGAGATGGAGCAGGTGGACGAAATAATCCTTGAGGTAGAACAGAAATGTTTTCATGTGGCTAAGTCTGCCCTGGCAGCAGAAAGTAGCTATTTTCAAATAATGTTTTATGGTGGATTCAAAGAGAGCTCTATGCGCCAAATCCACCTCTATGGTGTAAGTGAGACCTGTTTTCGGATTCTTCTGGACTTTGTAAAAACTGGTAACATTGAACTGAACCAAGGAAATGTTACAGATCTCCTGGAAACAGCTGATTTCTTGGATCTAAGACATGCCAAGCAACTTTGCATTGGATACCTAGTACAAGAATTAAGAGTGACTAACTGTTTGGGTATGATGGCCTACTCTCAGCAATATGGCTGTACTGAGCTTTTTGATTCAGCTTTCCATGTTGCAGTCACTCATCTGTCGGAGCTTATGAAGGATGCTGAAGAAGATGAATTTAATCAACTGGACAAGAATACCCTCAAAGAGTTGCTGCAAATTGATGAACTGTATGTCCCTAATGAAGACCTTGTCTTCGATGCTGTGATGAAGTGGGTCATGGTAGACTCTGTAAGAGAGAAGGATTTTGAAGAATTAGTTAGCCTGGTTAGGCCTGCTTTTCTTAGTCTCACCTTTCTTGATGTACTAGTAAAGCGCAGTCAGAGATCAAAAGAACGTGATGTCTACACAACACTTTTACAGATATTGAACACTAAACCTCCCAAAACATGGAGTATTATGAAAGAGATTGTGTCTACAAGCAGAATCTATGAGACCTTATATGTGCTTGGTGGCAAACATGAAAAAGAACAGCAAGAACTATATGTCTACCTTCCAAAGACCGCAACATGGAAACCCTGCTCACCCTTACAGCGCAAAAATCTCACACAGTATGCAGTCGCCACAGTAGGTAACACCTTTCTTACAACTTCAATTTGATCACTATTTCTATGATGTTATAAAAAATATAATGGCAAAGTCTATGTGGGGGTGTACATTAATATGAATGTTTTTATTGTTTTTATAGTTTTTGTTAATTTTTTTTTCCAATTCTAAAGCTACACTGCAGTTAAGCAGCTAGATACACAGCTAGAATTCAAATATCAAATGCGGTTTCCTTAAATGTGTTTGAAATGGGCATTTACCTGACCAAGGATTTGTAAATTTGGTCAGCCAATCTTGTGATCCAGACATCACTATCAGACAGCACAGACAGGTCCTTGACCCCCATTGCCAATGGAACAATGAAGCAGCAGCAGGCAGCCACAGATGAACTCATCCATCTATTCACTCTGCTCTGCACCCTCTTCATGTTCACTGACATCACTTGTGCACTACAGCAGAGCCTGACTGGGCACTCTCTCCCAGTTTGAATGCTTCTGTACATTGAATTACAGGAGACTAAAATCAAGATGGTTTCAGATAATTACTCTTGTTTCACTTAAAATATATTTAAAGCCTAAGTGCAGCCAAAATAAAAAAACACAAAAATCAGCACAAGGGACCTAAGTTATAGCCAGTAGGATGTGTCCCTTGTGCTGATATATGATGAACCTCCTCCATCAATGCCCCACCCCCACTACCAAAATCTTTCAGTGCGGCAGGGGTTAATAGAACTCTGGGCACTGTCACAGGCTGTCATCAAGAGTGCCCGACTGTGCACTCCCTTTCCTCCCAGCTGCTCTATTCGTAGAAGCTGTACTACAGGTTCTGCGAATGAAACATCCTGTTTCAGTGGTAATTTTAGTCTACCCCTCTATTCATAGATCCTATTTCAATGGTAGTTTTCGTTTACAGTATGCATGCCTGGAGTCTATCTTTAAGGTATGCATAGATGTCTTTAAAGTATATGTAAACACTCACCTGGTAAAACAATGCACTCAGTTTAAAATAGAATTTAACAGCAAAACATTTGTGTATATATAGAAACATTTGCGTATATATAAAAACATTATAAATTATTTTTCCCCCTTTTTATAAGTGATCACATTCCCTCTGTTCTCAGCTGCATTAGGAGCTGGTGGAGGAATAACAGCAGCACCCGGTCTTCCCAGTGAATGGCTGTGCAGATGTGAGGGGGTGTCAGCACAAGTATAATCATTGGAGGGGAGCAGGCTGAATTGCCAGCACAGCCAGAAAACTGACCACACTGTGCTTTCATGCCTAATGTGGTCATTTTTTAATAGGAAAGCAGAGGGACTGGCAGGAATACCAGGGATTTTAACACAAAGGAAGCCATACATAGAGTACAGGATACTTTTTCATACAAAATCTATACATGGTACAGCAGACATATATCAGGAATATATACAATAAAAGAACAAATAATATCGCACTTGTGACGATGACTCAAAATGATGGTAATAGCAACACCATTTGCTAGATATATGCAAAGCCGGAAATTTTGAAAAGTTGAAGTGTTGAGCTATAAATTATTGTGAATAACAATCAATAATTCAGCCCTTGTGTAATCATACTATGAAATGAAAGTCATAAAAAATAATCTGCAGTGATGAATAACTAAATAAATAAAATATCCAACTAAGAATTCATAAAAAAAGGCATTCAAGTCCTCAGTGGCTAATTCCACTAAATATATGCAAAAAATATTCTTATAAAATGTTGTATACCAATATGAACCATAAAGAGACACCGTGCTTGAGGAAAACTTCTGTGATAAATCCCACCACCATGCAATGGTTGCGCTTACCACAAGTTGTTGATCTCTTATTATAGGCGATCAAAAAGAGCATGCACATATATCCTCCTAGGCATACATCATAGTGCCAGCATGGAGCCCACAAGACTTCCACAGTTGTGTCTGCATCTATTTAGTCCTCTCCCCTAATATGGGAATGTAGGGTATATCTCTCTAGATCTAGTGAGCGTTATGAGATGAAGTTAACCTTTGTATTCCTCCATCATATCCTAAGTTTGAATTGCTGAGTTCTGAAATCATAATTTACTTTTTGGAACCATCTTTTCTTCCAAAGGCTTTATATGCTAATTCTGACAGCAAAAGTCCTAGATATGCCCCGAAAGATGTCACGCTGGTTTGGGGGATGTGAACTGGATGAGCTGTCAGAGCTGGAAATTAGGAAATCCTCCTCCAATTCACATCCCCCAAACCAGCGTGACATCTTTCGGGGCATATCTAGGACGTTTGCTGTCAGAATTAGCATATAAAGCCTTTGGAAGGAAAGATGGTTCCAAAAAAGAAAATGGTGATTTCAGAACTCAGCAATTCAAACTTACGATATGATGGAGGAATACAAAGGTTAACTTCATCTCATCTTCTCACAACCGTGGAAGTCTTGTGGGCTCCATGCCGGCACTATGATGTATGCCTAGGAGAATATATGTACATGCTCTTCTTGATCTCCTATAATAAGAGATCAACAAATTGTGGTAAGATTCACTTCTGTTGTGTTATGAACTATTTTTTGCATATATTTAGTGGAATTAGCCTCTGAGGACTTGAATGCCTTTTTTTAAATTAATTTTTAGTTGGATATTTTATTTATTTACTTATTCATCACTGCAGATTACTTTTTTATGACTTTCAATTACACAAGGGCTAAATTATTGATTGTTATTCACAGTAATATCTAGCGCAACACTTCAACTTTTCAAAATATATCAGGAATTTGAAATGTTCTACTGTATACATTCTGTATCTCTTATGCTGCCGCACTCTGAATTCTGGGTTACATCAGACATTTCTATCATTAAGAAGCTTTTTAGGATTTATGATTTTCATCCCTTGTTTTTACAAGCAAGCTCAACTTTTCTAGTATTTTTTTAGAATAATTTAAATATACAGTCAGGTCCATAAATATTGGGACATCGACACAATTCTAATCTTTTTGCTCTATACACCACCACAATGGATTTGAAATGAAACAAACACGATGTGCTTTAACTGCAGACTTTCAGCTTTAATTTGAGGGTATTTACATCCAAATCAGGTGAACGGTGTAGGAATTACAACAGTTTGTATGTGTGCCTCCCACTTTTTAAGGGACCAAAAGTAATGGGACAGATTAACAATCATAAATCAAACTTTCACTTTTTAATACTTGGTTGCAAATCCTTTGCAGTCAATTACAGCCCGAAGTCTGGAATGCATAGACATCACCAGATGCTGGGTTTCATCCCTGGTGATGCTCTGCCAGGCCTCTACTGCAACTATCTTCAGTTCCTGCTTGTTCTTGGGGCATTTTCCCTTCAGTTATGTCTTCAGCAAGTGAAATGCATGCTCAATCGGATTCAGATCAGGTGATTGACTTGGCCATTGCATAACATTCCACTTCTTTCCACTTCTTTCCCTTTTTGGTTGCTTTCGCAGTATGCTTTGGGTCATTGTCCATCTGCACTGTGAATCGCCTTCCAATGAGTTCTGAAGCATTTGGCTGAATATGAGCAGATAATATTGCCCGAAACACTTCAGAATTCATCCTGCTGCTTTTGTCAGCAGTCACATCATCAATAAATACAAGAGAACCAGTTCCATTGGCAGCCATACATGCCCACGTCATGACACTACCACCACCATGTTTCACTGATGAGGTGGTATGCTTTGGATCATGAGCAGTTCCTTTCCTTCTCCATGCTCTTCTCTTCCCATCACTCTGATACAAGTTGATCTTGGTCTCCTCTGTCCATAGGATGTTGTTCCAGAACTGTGAAGGCTTTTTTAGATGTTGTTTGGCAAACTCTAATCTGGCCTTCCTGTTTTTGAGTCTCACCAATGGTTTACATGTTGTGGTGAACCCTCTGTATTGACTCTGGTGAAGTCTTCTCTTGATTGTTGAGTTTGACACACATACACCTATCTCCTGGAGAGTGTTCTTGATCTGGCCAACTGTTGTGAAGGGTGTTTTCTTCACCATGGAAAGAATTCTTCTGTCCTCCACCACAGTTGTTTTCCGTGGTCTTCCGGGTCTTTTGGTGTTGCTGAGCTCACCGGTGGATTCTTTCTTTTTAAGGATGTTCCAAACAGTTGATTTGGCCACACCTAATGTTTTTGCTATCTCTCTGATGGGTTTGTTTTTGTTTTTTCAGCCTAATGATGGCTTACTTCACTGATAGTGACAGCTGTTTGGATCTCATATTGAGAGTTGACAGCAACAGATTCCAAATGCAAATAGCACACTTGAAATTAACTCTGGACCTTTTATCTGCTCCTTGTAAATGGGATAATGAGGGAATAACGCACACCTGGCCATGGAAAAGCTGAGCAGCCAATTGTCCCATTACTTTTGGTCCCTTAAAAAGTGGGAGGCACATATACAAACGGTTGTAATTCCTACACCGTTCACCTGATTTTGGATGTAAATACCCTCAAATTAAAGCTTAAAGTCTGCAGTTAAAGCACCTCTTGTTTGTTTCATTTCAAATCCATTGTGGTGGTGTATAGAGCCAAAAAGATTAGAATTGTGTTGATGTCCCAATATTTATGGACCGGACTGTACTTGTGCCACATGTGTTACATCTACCTGCCACTGTATAGTGGTTAGGAAGTTTTAAAGCAGCTAGATATGAAGGTCGTCTAATGCAATTAGATTTGCTTACAAATAAAACCTATATGCAAATGAAAACTAACATACAGTCAGGGTATCCTTTAACACAGAATAGGAATGGTAACAAGAGGTCAAAGTATAGTGTCTGTGGGGGACTGCACTTGATGAAAAAAGATGAGCATTGCGGCAGAAGCCGCATTTTTTATTTCCACAGGTACAGTCAAATTGTTATTTTTGCTTATTTACCCCATGACAACACTCATACCTGCATACTCCTTAATGTTTTCATTTCTGCTATGAGTCTATTGATTTACAGGAACAATCAAATGCATATCGTATATATTTTTATTTATTTGGGACAAGCAAGGCTTTCTTGTAAAAACTATTTTATGTTCCTATTTTATCACGGGTATGTGATAGTTTACATTTTTTGGGGTTGTATTCGATATGTGCAAGGAGAGATCTCACAAATACTTAGTATTTTGTGTGATCTCTCCTTGCACATATCGAATTATAATGAAGTAATGACAGATCAGATAATATTAGAAAATATAACAAATACTGAACTAAAAATGCTGTTTTGCCACAGAGTCCCCTCCCACTTTTGCGGCATGTCCAGATGATGGGACCCAGGCACATCCTCACCCTGGTAGAGACTGAATATTCCAAGTTATAACTGTAGTATATAGAACTTGTGTGTAAGGAATAGCTAACCCCCTGGCCAACTACCCTTGCAAACAAAATTACCTCTTAAGGGCCTGGTCAATTTGTAATGACATTCCTTTGGTATGAAGTCAGCTAAGGTAACCAGGATATTAGAGGTTTTGTTAGGTATCGTGAGAGAACTAGTCAACTTTAATAAGAAAAAATATGAAATGTGCTATTTCCCTATCAGTACTATGCAGTCTATGGCTATAACAAAACTAAAAATAATTTGTCCCATGTCAAATGACACTAAATTTTAATTGTGGTACAAAAGATTGCAATATTATTTACAAACAAAATATTTTTGTTTAATTTTGTGCATTTTTTTAAGCGACACTAATAGCAAAAATTAGCAAAATCAAAGAAAATTTAATTTTTTTGTTCATTAATGTTTTTATTTTTTTTTAAATATGGGTTACAATTAGCTATAAGTTATTTAGCAGTTAAATACACATTGTATTTAAAAGAAAAAAAAGCCATTCCCAAGGAACTACAACCCTATGAAAGAGAAACTGAGAACAGAAAAGGAAACCAGGGGAGAAAGGGGGAAGTTATATCAAGAAAAGGAGGAATGAGAAGAGGAAGGAGAAGGAGGAAGGGACATTCCGCACTAGGAAGCTTTGGAGGTAGCAGTATTTCTCCTGTGAATTCACAATAAATTTATTTGGAAAATCCATTAAGGAGCCTGTGACACTGCCATCAGCTCCTAGTGGAACATGCTGTATATGATCTATAGAATGGATTTCAAAAATTAGCAGAGGAAAGCTAGGTTCACAGCCTTGGGTGTCACAAGGGCAGAAAGTGAGGGGAAAACTTTTTAATGGGGACACATACATTATTAAAAGCCTTTTCTTTTTGTAATGCAAGATGCTGGCATCTTTGCTGTGTCATATGGTAAATATTCAGCATGTAAATTGCTGCAAACATGTAAGGCCTGTAAGTAAAACAGAATTGATAAAAAATATGAGTGAAAGAATTTTTACTATAATAATGTTTTTTTAATTCCCTGTTTATTATTTCAGGTAACCTGGTAATAGTGACTGGTGGATACTTTCGTGGAGATTTTGTATGGTATAGCATAGACTGGGTCCTTATATATGACTCTTCCAATAACTGCTGGAAGGAAGGACCACCTATGAAGATATCCCGGAACTGCCATTGTGCTGTAGGGGTTGGACTCTACCTTTATGTTATAGGAGGTAGCACAGATGAGGGTGTTACTGCAGATGTTGAGAGGCTGGACCTGGCAGAGATGACTTGGGAAGCTCATAGCCCTCTTATCAGACCTGTCGAAAGAGCAGCAGTTGCCAGTGTGGATGCTAAGCTGTATGTAATATGTGGCCGTGATGAGAATGGAGATGTGTACAGTGGAGTGCAGAGGCTAGACACAGAGACTGGTGTCTGGGATATAATTACATACTCTCCTATGCCAAGGTATGCTGATAAAACAAACAAATGTCTCTTGCCAGTTTTAATATATCTGCTCTTTTCTTTTTATACATTCTAAGTGAAATGGCATCTCTAGGGAAAAACATTTTATAGGAATGGTTACACTCTGTCAAGTTGTTAAGGTTGTGTGTATCCCCTCTATCAGAACTGGGGCATTTCAAAGACAGGAGAAATCCTACATTTTAGAATTGTCCACAGAATGGGAGGCGAGGGGGAATCTACAAATAGGGACACGTGTCTGGGGTACAACTGTCTAAGACTGGAACTCCCCTCACTTTGTAGAGATTTCCTCTAACTTCCTGCGGTGTCTTTGGGACAGGGTGTGAAGGGAAATGCACAGACAGCAAAACAGGGGTTTTAGCCCTTCCCTACTGTATAAAAAATAAAAACGTTTTGGCTATACATACACTTTAAAACAACTCATAGATAGAGGAGCTCTAATCAATTTGGGTGGAGGAGTAGATATCTGTGAATTGTTGGCAGGAGTACTGACTCTCAAATTTGACATTCAGGGACAAGCACCCGCATGGCTGTCAAATTGGAACCAGCAGCTGTTTCTGTACAGCCACTGTGTCTTGGAAAACACACAACACAGTTCCTGCGCTTGGAAGTATCGACCGATGGTGAAGGCCTGACCAGAGATGCAATCCTTTGATAATCAATCACTCAATTTTGCACTATATGATCTTGCTGCCCTCCTCAGGACCATGGGAATCCGAATAAACTAGAGAAAAATACAAGAAAGAGAAGGGCGCACCGACCTAGTGCAATACCATAAAACCATTTATTGAGATAAAAATACAACATAAAATATACTCACAAGCGGAGCAGTATCAAAGGCATGTATCATATACAGAGACTTCAGTCTATCTCCACCACAGCTGGGGAGGATCCATAAGGCATCAAAAGCAAGGCTGACGCGTTTCCAGGGCGAACCCTCTTCTTCAGAGGCTCTGAAGAAGAGGGTTCGCCCTGGAAACGCGTCAGCCTTGCTTTTGATGCCTTATGGATCCTCCCCAGCTGTGGTGGAGATAGACTGAAGTCTCTGTATATGATACATGCCTTTGATACTGCTCCGCTTGTGAGTATATTTTATCTCAATAAATGGTTTTATGGTATTGCACTAGGTCGGTGCGCCCTTCTCTTTCTTGTATTTTTCTCCAGCCACTGTGTCTCAACAGACTTGAATAGGACTGCCTACATGCGAATGCACAGAACACGTGTGCATTCTGTGTGGGCGAAGGCGGCTCTTCGCACGGGTTTATGGATTAGTTTATGGATAGCTGATTGAGGCCTAAAGGCCATCAGTGGTCTATGCAAAGAAGGGCTTGCATGGTGCATGGAGCATGGAGCTGTCCTTAGGTCATGTGTTGACGCCTTTTATTTGTGTCTCCACTGCTTCTCTCACCAACCCAGTGCATTAGTATGTAGATGAATGTGGCCTCAGCCAGCCCTGCTCCACCCTGACATGTTTCACCCCCACTGTGTGGCTAGAGCGGCACTGGCTGAGGCCACATTCATCTACATATTAATGCAATGGGTTGTTGAAACAGCTTTCTTCTGTTTGATAATGCTTTTTCACCTCTGAATAGTGTACTGACACCATCTCCCTTCACTGCAACCAACGGGGGGGGGGGGGGATCTCTGTCTCAGCTTAGAGCAGCACTGCAAGTTTAATTTGGATCAACTGCTCCTCTCCCATACAAGTCAACGAGAATGCAAAAGAAACTAAAGGCCCGTACACAAGGTCCGATTGTTGGGGAAAGAGGGAGAGAACCCAAACCGTTGCTCCACTAGAGGACTGCCTGCCACATACCAATTACATTGAAAAGCACACATATAGCCGCAAGGGGATTTTTGAAGGGCAGCAGTTCACTCATATACTAAGGAAGTGGAAAATTGTAGTATAAAATGTAACTTTTATTGTCTGCGTTAAAAACACGTATAAAGAGGAAGTTCAGGTGAATGTGATTTGTGGATTAGTAACGCAGGTTTACACGACCGAACACTTCCTGGATTTCGAGCATGCGTGTTTGCACTTCCAACTTTTGTTGGCCAACTTCTGTACCTACAAGCCAACAAAAGTTTTTTTAGTCTTGTCAGCCAACTTCTGTTTGGCGACAATTGGAAATCGGCTGTTGAATCGTGCATACTAACGGTCAGACTATAGGCCAACAGGCTGTTGAACGACCATTGTTGGGCAACAGTCAGACCGTGAAAAGCACACATATAGCCCCAAGGGGATTTTTGAAGGGTAGCAGTTCACTCATATAGTACGGAAGTGAAAAATTGAAGCATAAAATGTAACATTTATTGTCTGCGTTAAAAACATTTACTAATCCCTACAATATGTGGGACAAAAACAGCATCTCATGGTAAAATACAAACACCATTGCAGTGCACCAGGAAGGCCAATGGATGGGAGACTCAACCTGGAAATCTGCTGCATCCCAACATGTTTTTAAACTTTCTGTATAAATTCTTCCTCAGGGAAAAATAGGTGTTGTAGCATGAGAGATGGAAAACAATATAGTGCATTATAGTAATGTAGTAATGTGCATTCTGTTTATTTATAAATGTATTAAAATACAGTACAGTATATATACCAACCACGTAACTACTTTGCCTTATATGCATACCTACTACATCAATACACAATCAATCCACAAGGCACTTACATCATGAAAAAAATGGCTGTTTAAAAACAAGCCCACATTTTGAAACAGGATTAGAATAGGAGATGTTCCAGCCCAATAGTGGTCAATCAGGGTCAGCATGGAAAGTATCGTCCAAGGACAATGGAGGATATGCAAATTCCTCTCACGAGGACCAAGCCAATTGGCTGCTGAAAGGATCTCTGAGCAGAGAGAGAAAAAGGTGGATGATGGTATCTATGTAAACAGACACAACAGCGTTAGTGAGCGGTTTCAAGTAGGGACGTCTCACCATGAGGTGAATGTACTAAGCCATCAAGCAGGTGTACCCACTTACCTGGTATATAAGTATGAAAATGTATAAGGACATTGAGGAACCAAGTCCATCCGTCACTGGGCTGGATGGCTGTCCATCTGGTGTGTGTCCCTGATATACCCACTTGGGTGGAGTGGGTCAACAGCCTGCCCAGAAAAACCCGGCATGGAACAGATGCCAGTCCAGTCCTGTGGTTCACAGGGATCAATAGATCCCGTGTGTAATCCCCTGATGGTCCCCCCTCGTCCGGCGCCGCCAAGCATGCGTATGATGCACAACGTGCCGTCATGTGAGACGGTGTCCGACATCAGTCCGCCGCTGATGTGCAGGAGGATTCTGGAGCCAAGGGGCGGGAGAGGAGGAAGAAGAAGGGGGGAGCCCGGAAAATACTCCGTAATAACATAAATAGAAGGTAAAAAGAACATATACATACCCAAAAGTATTGCCAATGGGGCAAGCTAGGGTATGCTCAGGGCAGATATACATGCAACCATAGGATACTCGAAAAGTATTTTCAATCAAAAAGAAAATATTGTAAGTGTTTTAAGGGGTGTGTGCGCAGCATGTAGCTCTATTCACAATATATTGATGTACAGGCATTGCTTATTAACAAACATGGCAAAACTTGTTACAAACATGATCAACATAGTCCATAAAGAGGGAAGGGGGGAAGGGAGGGAGGAACCAACAAGGCGTTGGCCAAATTGTTGGCTCGTAGGTACAGAAGTTGACCAACAAAATTTGGAATTTTGAAAAAAAACAAACAAACACGCATACTCGGAATCCAGGAAGTGTTCGGTCGTGTAAACCTGCGTTCCTAATTCACAAATCACATTCACCTGAACTTCCTCTTTATACGCTCGTAACACGTCACTACATTCGGCTTTGTTGGGCGATTACTTGATTACCGTCAGTACTCTAGACAAAACCGCCGACAGCCAATTTGGACAAAAGTTGGACGTGCGGTCTTACGACAAGTAAGTTAATGCAGTATTGAGGGAGGTGAATACAGCTCAGAAAAAGATTTGCAGGTCCTTTGTGCTTGTCAATGAGGTCTGAATGATCTCAAAAGCATCTTAGGGCCCATTCTCACTATTGCAGTTAACATAACACTGTACATTTGGGCACGTTAACATGCAATATGTTAGGCCTGATTCACACCTATGCATTTTTAGTGCTTTTTACATTTTGCAGATTTGCACTACAGTCCATTTAACATGGTTTCCTATGGAACACGTTCTGTAGTGCAAATCTGCAAAATTAAAAAAGAACTAAAGATGTGAATCAGGCCTTAGGGCAGCCTATTCAGCTAAATACACAATTTTTTTTACAAAGGAAATGTAATTTTGTTCAGCCTTTCTAGTTATGTACACACCTCTGCCACACTGCACAGCCTGCAAGATCATTCTAATACTGTCTAATATTGATTCATTCAGTGGGCAGACCAGAGAGAAAGCGGTTTTAAAGGAACCTGCATTGTCAAGTCAGGAAATAATTGTGTCAACTGCTTGGTTAGGCAGTATGACAGATGTGTGTGATTCACAAGATTGGCAGCATAGAATTATAAATCCTATACGTATACATGTACACTGTGGATTTAGCCATTTGCCTGGAGTTCTGCTTCAATTGGCACAAATCAATTTATCTTATCAAAGAAACTGGATAACTATCTCCTCCTTTAGGGCCGTATACATGGGCATACAATTTGCTGAGTACAAATCCATAATTGATACAGATATGAATACAGAAGTGCTGTATGCTATGGCCCCATGCACACTTTTCCATTTTGCTCTGCAGGATTTAGCTGCATAAAGGCATGCACACTTATGTACATGTACACGGGCTTATAATTTGCTGCATACAGAACCATATTTTATACCAATTTCAATGCAGCTGCATTGTAAGCTATGGCCTGTGTATTCTACTCCATTTGGTCCACAGCATTCAGCTGCCTAAACCAAAACTATAAAAGTTCTGTGTTCATGCCCTGCATCTGTACCGTATTTTATGGTGTATGCATGTAAACATTTGAGCAAACGTATACAGCATACATAAAGTAGACCCAATAGCCTGCTGCTGCTGCTGCTTAGGATTGATGTGTACACTTTCAGAACTCTTGGTTCATTCTTAAAGCATATTAACAGATAAAAGCTTATATCCAAATTCCAGGTTTAATTTGACTTTAAATAGTTTGTTTGGGTCAAGCTGGTCTAAACACATTATTTCCATTACATGACTATGCGGTCGTTGTGTGTGATGTAACTACATACAATATATGGTGCTGTGTTTTGACCACAGTATGAGTGACTTCCCACCTGCTGCCAGAACTAAATCAAGTCAGGCTGAATACTTCTCCACCATTCAGGAGAAGCCTTGCATTTTTATTTATGATTTTATGGCTTCCTCTGATTGGCCGAAAGGCAGTGGAGAGGCAGGTAGATTATGAATGATTTCCTTATCATTTCATAGTAAAAGAGTTAATCAGCACAATTAAAACCTAAATAGCTCTAATACAAAGCAGCTGTGTACTAAGGGTCAATCATCAAATCACTGAATAAATTATAATACAAACAGTGTAACGCTATGTCTAAAAATTCCTACAGTATAATTCATATATAACATACTGGCATCCATATATGTCCATAAAGTGCATCAATGCATAACATATAGTACTAGCACCAAGAATGAAAAAGAAAATCCAGTGCTCAAATAAATCAGATTATGTGATAAATCACATTAAGTACTGATGAAAGTGTCCTTAAAGTGATTAAATGCAGGATCTTGACAAGTGCATCCGTGCTGAGCCTCCACCACTTAATATACTAGCAGCTCACCTCAGTGAGTGGACCCCTAAATACAAGGGTCATAAGCGCTTTCCCATAAGGGTCAATATTAATCGGAGTCTTATCCCTCAGATCCTTGATCAGAAGTGAGAGGAATGCTTCTCAGACCTCCTTAGTGTATAATGCAGGACTCTGTTCCATAAGATGCATAAAGTCAAAGGAAGAAATATAGTGCTCTCTGCTAAAAACTGCTATTTATTGAATGAAAACGAGATGCACTTACAATTGTAGCACTGTAACCCAGTGCCCGGTATAAAAGTGCATGCCAATGCAATCCAGCATGAGTCAGTGATGGCTGTGGGTTCCCTTCCATACGCGTTGCGTCCCGAGGGGGCAGGACTTCTTCAGCGATGCCTGTGTAGCATCAACTGTTGTATGTGGCAACATTGTTTGATAAATTATATATTCTTTTGATTGCGTCTGTTTTTGGGGGTTAAATTTATATGGATATAGCTTGAACCTTGGTTGTACACAACAGATATTTTAGATTTTTTTAGGTGGTAAGTGGTTACATATGAGGCAAGATGGGTGTCCTGTCTGCATTGTTCTATTTTGGATGTAATACATGATATCCATGAAATTAATAAGTCAAGATATACTTTTGGTATGGTGAAAAGGTTTTTGTGAAATGAGATTAATTTAAACATTTGATACTGTCTAAAACTATTAGACACTAGCTATACTATAGAAATAGGCTCAATATTACAGGATGTTGCAGTTGTTAAAGACATTTTATCTGCCACTATGCCAGAAAAAAAAAATAATGTTCAAAAAGCTTTTCTTTTTACATTTTTTAGTTAGCAACTAAAAGGTATCACTTTGAAAATACTTTTTGTCTTCTGTTGCATTATCTAAGATGTATAAAAAAGTAGGGTGTAATCTGGACTACTCTATTCTACCTAGAACTAAAATATCGCTTTAGTCAATATTTCATCCTCAGAATACTGTACCTGGTTGCACTTGGCCTCCCCTGTTGCATAAAATCCACCAAGTGGCAGGAACACCTAATCCCAAACCTGCTAATCTGCAGTCCAGGTTTTCCCAAATCTTTACATTAATGCCAAATCATGTACACCCTGATCATAGAGAAATAATTTATTCATACCACCGGTACACCCCCCCTGTAGTTTATAAGAGGCATTACATTCAGGAAAATTTAATTGAGAAAGTTTTCAGAAATTAGATGGTGCAGAAGAGAGAAACTGGCTATAGCTACACCTTTTTAACAATAGGAACATTATGCTGAGCTTCCATTAAGATTCACTGGGTGGACTTTTTGACTTTGGCACATTTAGTTCACTTAATTATTTTGATTATTGCTTGGAGTTGCAACTTAACTATGCATATCAATATTTTAGGTATGATCTCTGTGCTACGGTGCTTAATGGAGTCTTATATACAATTGGGGGCAAGGCTCAGAGGTTTGACCTTCGTTCTGAGAAATGGTCAGTTATTGAGGAGGAATGTCTTGACCGCAAGTTCTACATGGGATGCTGCTCTGCCAATGGAAGAATGTATTTCCTGGGACAAAGAAGAGCAAGTATAAATAGTGATATTCCCAACTTTGTCTTGTTTGACCCTTATTTGGATATCTGTCAGGTGGTCGATACCAACCTTCCTTGCCCACTTCCTATCAGGGGCTGTGTGACCATGAGACGCTATGATGTTTCGGGTTGAAGATCACCAATTCAATAGATGGCAAAATATTGCTTTGAAATTCTGGCCTGTTGCTGGAATATATAACTGTGCAATATTGTTTCTAATAAAAATAATTTTATTCAAATTAAATATGTTGGTTCAAATACATTCCAATATTGTTAGATACAGACAAACAAATGATAGATGTACTGGATTTTTGAGATATTACATTCAGTACAGTCCTTCACTCATATCACTCCTATTATGTATGTGTTTGAAGATAGATGTAATAAACCAAAGCTTCTCTATTTTTATGGAGAAAAAATAGTGCCTGTACATCATGGTCAAAACTTAAAAAAAAGTTAAATATTTAGCTTTTTTTTAGTCAGGCAAATTGGAAATTTCTTCTATCATTATTGCATATTTAATTTTAAGTACTGGGTTTCTTTTAGTAAGTTTAATCTTACAGCCTTTGTTTAAAGAAGAGCTTCATATTTTAACATATTAATGGCTTAAGCTCCAATTTATACATAACTGAATTAGTCAGAATAGTGATTCATCCACCTAAAGCCTGGTACACACTACAACTGTTTTTTCGTTCAACCCAGCAGGTTAGACTAAAAAAAAACTGACAGCTTCAGTCAGAGCCACTGTAATAACTATCCAAAGTTAGTGCAGCAATCTCCCCTGCTGAGCTGTTGTGTTCTGACAGAAGGATGGCCCCCCCGCCAGAACACTTCGATCAGCGCTCTCTACCATTTGCTGAGAGCGCTGATCGGGAGTCAGTCGTCTGCTGGTTTTCCAGGATTAAGGTGCGACAGAAGGTGGCCAAACGACTGGCTTCTGTCAAACAGACCAACATACACGCCGGCTAAATGTCGGCCACTTTAAAATGAACCGGCCGATGTCTCCCGATATTCAGCCCGTGTGTATGGTGCTTCAACAAACCTCCACCCTGCTGTGTACAGACAGCTCCCTGCAAAGGTTCAATTGGAAATAACAAACATAATGGAAAACAGCTTCTGCTCTGGCCTCTCTTTAGAAAACCCACAGTGCTCTGCAAATTTTTTGTCAAAGTTATACACTATGGTAGATGGTTACTGTAGTTGTAAATCCAGGGGTCCTTAGGATCTAGGGGTCCTAGTAGAAGACAGACTGAGCAATAACATGCAGTGTCAAGCTGCGGTTACCAAAGCCAGCAGAATATTAGCATGCATAAAAAAGGGAATTTACTCCAGAGACAAAACAATTATTCTTCCACTTTACAAAACTCTGGTTTGGCCGCATCTGGAGCATTCCGTCCAGTTCTGGTCCCCAATAATCAGAAATGATTGGCTGGAGCTGGAGAGAGTCCAGAGAAGGGCAACTAATTTAATATGGGGACTGGAGGACCTTAATTATAAGGAACGACTACAATCGCTAACTTTATTCTCCCTGGAGAATAGACGCTGCAGAGGAGAAATGTTAGCGTTATACAAATTTCTCAATGGTGATCCCAGCGTATGTATGAAACTTTTCAGTCCCAGGGAGTGTAAGAATACACTGGGCCACACAATGAGACTGGAAGAGAAGCGGTTTAACCTTAAGCTGCGTAGGGGGCTTTTCACTGTCAGCGCGGTAATGATGTGTAACTCTCTTCCACAATCGGTGGTGTCGGCAAGAAGTATGGATAGTTTTAAAAGACTCTTGGATGGGCATCTTAGCAAAAACAATATACGGGGTTATGGGTAATGATTTTTCTACACACACCTGCACAGTGGACAAGACCATACAACGGTTTAAAAGGACAGGTTCCACTCAGAACAGGCCTCGCCATGGTCGAACAAAGAAGTTGAGTGCATGTGACTCAGTGACATATCCAGAGGTTGTCTTTGGGAAATAGACGTATGAGTGCTGCCAGCATTGCTGCAGAGGTTGTAGGGGTCGGGATCAGCCTGTCAGTGCTCAGACAATACGCCGCACACTGCATCAAATTGGTCTGCATGGCTGTCATCCCAGAAGGAAGCCTCTTCTAAAAATGATGCATGAGAAAGCCTGCAAATAGTTTGCTGAAGACAAACAGACTAAGGACATGGATTACTGGAACCATGTCCTGTGGCCTGATGAGACCATGACAAACGTATTGGGTTCAGATGGTGTCAAGCGTGTGTGGTGGCAACCAGGTGAGGAGTACAAAGACAAGTGTGTCTTGCCTACAGTCAAGCATGGTGGTGGGAGTGTCATGGTCTGGGGCTGCATGAGTGCTGCCGGCACTGGGGAGCTACAATTCATTGAGGGAACCACGAATGCCAACATGTACGGTGACATACTGAAGCAGAGCATGATCCCCTCCCTTCGGGACTGGGCCGCAGGGCAGTATTCCAACATAATAACGACCCCAAACACACCTCCAAGAGGACCACTGCCTTGCTAAAGAAGCTGAGGGTAAAGGTGATGGACTGGCCAAGCATATCTCCAGACCTAAACACTATTGAGCATCTGTGGGGCATCCTCATATGGAAGGTGGAGGAGTGCAAGGTCTCTAACATCCACCAGCTCTGTGATGTCATCATGGAGGAGTGGAAGACCTATGATGCTCTGGTGAACTCCATGTCTAAAAGTGTTAAGGCAGTGCTGGAAAATAATGGTGACCACACAAAATATTGACACTTTGGGCCCAATTTGTACATACCCGGGGAGGGAAAATGGCCAATTTGGCCCAGTTTGGACATTTTCACTTAGGGGTGTACTTAATTTTTTTTGCCAGAAGTTTAGACATTAATGGCTGTGTGTTGAGTTATTTTGAGGGGACAGCAAATTTACACTGTTATACAAACTGTACACTCACTACTTTACATTGTAGCAAAGTGTAATTTCTTTATTGTTGTCACACAAAAAGATAAAATAAAATATTTACAAAAATGTGAGGGGTGTACTCACTTTTGTGAGATACTGTATATGTATTCATGATAACGATTCGTAGTTTGGAAAGTCATTTGTTTATTGAACCCATTAACACACACAATGACAATATCTCTTCTCCTCTGCTCAAATACAATACAACACTTTTATTACTCAGGAATGCACTTTACCAGTAATCCAACCTCCAGCACAAAATGAATCAGCTGATTGGATTGTAATATTTACCCCAAGTTGACCTTTTGTTTCGTTAGACCTTTAATGAATTAACGAATAAAGCCAAATTCATTCATTATTTGCATTATAATTTATTTCGTATTAGTTGAAATTCGTTTTTTTTTTTTTCATTTTTTTATTCGGACATTTGAATGCATCCAAATGTCCAAAGATGCAAAATTTGGCTGAATTTTGATTAGTTACAAAATGAATTGCACATGTCTAGTAACAAGTTAATTCTGGAGTTCTTTAACAAGCTCAGGTCCTCCCTATAGCAGTTTTACTGCTATTTGGCGGCACCTGTGCGCCGGATCATGTATATATACGTGATCCGACACTACCGGGCAGGGGATGCGCATGCATGATTACACACAGCAGGAGCTGATCGTCAGGTACCGTGGACTCGATGTCCGCCGGCACCCGACGATCTGTCTATGTAAACAAGGCAGATTGCCATTCTGACAGGAGGGAAGGGATGGGATTGCAAAGCAGGGAACAAATTCCTTCTTTTACCAGTGGCGGACATACAGGAGTCGGAACAGTCACCATGGTGACTGGGCCCTGTGCTGTAGGGGGCCCGTGGGGGCCCCTTGAATGCCTAGACAGAAATAGAGCTCCCCGTTCCCTAGCAGAGCTGTATCGGCACTGCGGGGAGCTGCTCTCTGTTTATGTCTAAAGTGAAAAGCACAGCGTGTGCTGTGCGCTTTGTCTCCCCATACTGTGCAGTACCCAGCAGGAAGAGGTACAATATTTTGTCATTTTTTAAAAGGCTATCTGTGTATGTATTTATATATATTTGTATGTGTGTGTGTATGTGTGGGTGCATGTATGTATGTGTGTGTGAATGCATGTACTTGTGCATGTATGTATGTTTGTGTATGTATGTGTGTGTGCATGTATGTGTGGGTGCATAAGTCTATATGTCCATTTATATGTGAGTGTGTGTGTTTATATATGTGTGTGCTTATATATACAGTATGTGTGTGTTTTATATATATCTGTGTGTGTATATATATATATATATATATATATATATATATATATTGTACAGGACGCCAAGGGTGGGTCCTGGACGGGTGCTATATATCACCAATATTTGGGTTATGGTCCTTTTGAAAGGAAAGTGGTAGTGCTCAGGGGGTCACCCGAGGGGGTGAGAAGTTCCGGGAGTAGCGAGAGCACAGGGAGGGCTGACTCGCAGTTCTCCCTACTTTTTATAGAGAGGTAGTAGGGACCCGGAATTTCGGAGGCCCTAAAGTGATATTCGGGTGGGATAGGGCCTCCACCCCTGACTACAGGGAAACCAGCACACATGGGGGTTAATAGCATCCAGGAAGCAGCTCATAAGGAGAGGAAGTGGTGTGTAGCTGGTGTGTGAGGAGGAGCTGGGAGGAGACACCAGTGTTTTGGCAGAGCTGAAAGTGTTTGGAGACCCACGTGTGCTGGGGACTGAAAGCAAAACTTACCTGATAAGGACCGTGCAAAGTCCTGGGCTGAAGAGTCTTCCAAGAACTGTATGTTACCTTTACTTTATTTCTGTGCTGAAGATAAGCGGACTTTTCTGTTGTTAGTTTTGTTTTGCTGCTGAAAGCTTGCCTTTGTTTTGTTTATTGGAAAATAAACCCACGGACTGATTAAGTTAACGGCTTGTGCACTCAATTCCGGGGAGCTACATCCCCCCAACTTTACAATATATATGTGCTTACTGCTTTTTTTACCACTTGCTCATAGTACCAGCAAGAAAATGTCATTCCTCTGAAAAGCGATCCATGCTCAGATCGCTTTTCAGAGCCATTCGACAGCCGGTACAGAGGCAATATGTTGCCTCCTGACCACCTGTTTTAACCCCCAAATGCATTATCAGTATGCTGCAACTGAGTGCAATGCCCACAATTGCGGAGTGGTTTCAGTGCAGCCCCATTCACCTAGGGGTATACGTCAAGGGTGCCCTGACTGGAAAACGATTGAGAAACACTGGCATAGAGTAACCGATCTCTCAATTTTCCTCCTACAGCCACGGAATGCCTGCGTGAGGAAGAGGAGGGGGGGGGGAGTGGAGAGATCAGTTCCTTTATATACAGCCTGCCACTTGCGACCGGGCTCTGGCGTTCCACCACCGGGCTCAGAAGAAAAGGGCCACATCCAGGGTTCAGGGCGGCCCTTCATGGTCTCTTTTATTGGGGCCCTGAAGGTTCTAGTTACACCACTGTCTATTACCCTCGTAAAAGCACCTCCCACAGTACAGTAAAAAACTGGCTAGGCACACAGTTAACCCTTTGATTGGTCCTGTTGTTTAACTCTTTCCCAGCCAGTGTCATTAGTACAGTGACAGTGCATATTTTTAGCACTGATCACTGTATTAGTATCGCTGGTCCTCAAAAAGTGACAAAAATGTCAGTTGTCAGAATGTCCGCCGCAATATTAAAGTCCTGCTAAAAGTTGCTGATAGCCACCATTACTAGTAAAAAAAAAAAAAAAAATCCCATAGTTTGTAGATGCTATACCTTTTGCACAAACCAATCAATATACGCTTATTGTTTTTTTTATGTAGCAGAATACATATTGTCCTAAATTGATGAAGAAATTCGATTTTTCCATTTTTTATTGGATAGGATTTATAGCAGAAAGTAAAAAATATTGTTGTGTTTTTTTTTTCAAAATTAACAGTCTTTTTTTTGGAGGGGGTGGCAAAAAATAAATACCACCAAAAGAAAGCTCTATTTGTGGGAAAAAAAGAACGCAAATTTAATTTGGGTAAAGCGTTACATGACCAC
>BLSH010528070.1:339251-355709 GCA_018402905.1 Glandirana rugosa
CACTGATTACTGTGTAAATGCCATTGGCAGTGAAGGGGTTAACCTGCAGGGGGCGCGCTAAGGGTTAACTATGTTCCCTGGGCGTGTTCTAACTGTATGGGGGATGCCCTAACAGGGGAAGGGAAGTTATCACAGCCTTCACGTAAAGGAAGGCTGTGATCACAGCCCTTCCCCCTCACACAGAGCGGAGGTCCGTGTTTACATACACGGACCTCCGCTCATTCGCTCCGGGGGGGGCATCGCGGGTGGCCGGCGGCAATCGAAGCCGCCGCACCCGCTCCCTGGCCCCCCCTGGACACAGTGAGCGCGCGGGCGCGCCTCCGGCGGCGCGCACGCGCTCACTATACACGTTCCCGCAGCCGCCGTCGTATGACGGCGATTTGCGGGAACGAGCCACTTTGCCGCCGTCAATTGCCGATCGGCGGTCGGCAAGTGGTTAAATTGTACTAATTAAAAAATTCAGTTTTAATCATCCATCAATTTACTTGTCATCCATCACATGTTCCATATAAAGTCCCAATTCCTCTTCCCCTTTGCTTCATTGCAACATTTATCAACTGTACTCCAATGGCACCTTATAAACTTTTAAACAGTTGCGTAATTAATTCTTGCTCACTAATTGTCAATTTTATCAATACTTCCAGCTTTGACATGCCTTGCAAGCCCAAGCACAAGTGACACCCCTCTCTATATCCTCCTCCCCATGATACAAAATCTTATACAGGCCACTTTCTGTAAGGGTCTAATTTCCTGCATGTACTCTGTCCTTATGTCAACCATCCAAAATCCCTCCTTACTTAAATGCAGGTCTTCATAGGTCACAGACATAGGCGAGATAGACAATGAGCAGTGGGACATGGCATTAGAATCCCTCCCAGTAGTCTCAGTTTCTGCCTCCCAAAAACTTTCTCAACTCTTCATCCTTCATAGATCATATCGTTCTCCGGCCAAACTGTTTGCTTGGGGCAGAAGAAACACTCCTCTCTGCCCAAACTGTGAAGCTCACACAGGTGACTTTATACATATGACCTGGTGATGTCCCAAACTGGCAAGATACTGGGCTGAGGTCATTCAAACCATTACTGAAGTAGCTAAACTTCCTATCACCATTACCCCACTGGTGTGCCTGTTGGGAGCTATAGATGAGATGTTCCCTAGAGGCATATACTACGTGATCACAAGACTGATATATTGCCAGGAAGTTGATAGCAAGATTATGGATATCGCATTCCTCGCCTATTAAGGCCCAATGGATACATTGCGTCAACAACACCATCCTTCGAGAACAGCTGGCTTACCGTCACCATAATGCATCTCAAAAGTTTGATCTTATATGGCAAAACTGGCTAATACCTCAGTAGCCCCGATACAACTGGGCATGAACTCCTAGGTTTAGGGCATAGTATGTTTGACACATATGAGCAAAAAGGATTTAGGTACCCTAGTAAGTCCGATAATAAACCTAGGTAGTCTACAAGGTTTATCCACCTTATAATACTGTATGTAAATCCCAGGGAAGGGGGGAAAAGAGGGAACAAGCACAGATTGGAAGTCATGTATTATTTTCTTTTATCTTTTCTCATTCATTAAATGCTGCCATTCTTGAGATGTATTACAATGACTATACCCATTTGATGCATATTACTTTGCTATTCTGGACAAATCAATTGTAATGCTGTACATTCTACTATGGATACTGTAAGAAGTGCATGTGCATTCTTGTTTGACCGCAATATTGTTTTCATTAAAAAGAAAAAAAAAGGTGCAGAGACCATTAACCATTTTTTAGAAGTTGTTGGTTCCATAGCTTTTATGACAATCCTTGACTATTTAGTGAGCCTATGACCCAAAACACATATGCAACAGATGGTCAACAGGGGAATTACATTTCTAAGCTAATAATGGCAACTTTTGCTCATGCTTAAAGGACAAATTTACTTTAAAAAGACTTGACAAAAAGCTATTTTGTACTACCTGTGTGTAATATCTATACAGCACCCCTGCTAAAGTATATGTATATTGTAGAAAATGTCATAAATGGCATGACAACTGTGTGCACAGACAGATTTAGCATACTGCTATCAATTAAACTTCCATCCCATTTATCACTTTACCATGAGAATATTGAGTTGTAAAAGAGTAGCAACATGAATAACAGATGGGGGTTTTGTGAGTATACATCTTCAAGTAGTTCTGCTATAAAAAGGTATAATCAGAGATGTACTTATACTGTATTTGCCCATTATACTAAATGTGGAAGGACAGCTATGCAGCTTCTGGCAACAGGTACAATTCAAAGCAGGGCATTATACAGTGCCTTGAAAAAGTATTCATATCCCTTGAAATTTTCCACATTTTATCACGTTACAACAAAAACATAAATGTATTTTATTGGGATTTTATGTACTTGAAGTGAAAGGAAAATGACAAATGGTTTTACAATTTTTTTACAAATAAATATGTGAAAAGTGTAGCGTGCATTTGTATTCAGCCCCCCTGAGTCAAATTTTTTTAGAACCACCTTTCGTTGCAATTACAGCTGCAAGTCTTTTTGGGTATGTCTCAGCTGTGCACATCTAGAGAGTGAAATTTTTGCCCATTCTTCTCTGCAAAATAGCTGAAGCTCAGTCAGATTGGCTGGAGAGCATCTTCAAAAAGCAATTTTCAAATCTTGCCACAGATTCTCAATTGGATTATTGTCTGGATTTTGGCATTCTAACACATAAATATGCTTTGATCTAAACCAGTGGTTCTCAACTCCTGTCCTCGGAACCCACTAACAGGCCAGGTTTGCAGCATAAATGAAATACATCACAGGTGATATCATTTGCTGCTCAGTGATTGCAGCATTCTAGTCTGCATCTCCCCAAGGTAATACTTAACATATGGCCTGTTGGTGGGTCCTGAGGACAGGAGTTGAGAACCAGTGATCTAAACCATTCCATTGTAGCTCTGGCTGTATGTTTAAGTTCGTTGTCCTGCTGGAAGGTGAACCTCCGCCCCAGTCTCAAATCTTTTGCAAACTCTAACAGGTTTTTTTCTAAGATTGTCCTGTATTTGGCTCCATCCATCTTCCCATCAACTGTGACCAGCTTCCCTGTCCCTGCTGAAGAAAAGCATCCCCACAACATGATGCTGACACCACCATGTCTCACAGTGGGAATGTTTTTTTTAGGGTGATGTGCAGTGTTAGTTTTCTGCCACACAAAGCATTTTGTTTGTAGGCCAAAAAGTTCAATTTTGGTCCCATCTGACCAGAGCCCCTTCTTCCACGTGTTTGCTGTGTCGCCCACATGACTTCTCGCAAACTGTAAACAGGACTTCTTATGGCTTTCTTTGAACAATGACTTGACTGCTGAGGCACAATAGGCCTAGGCATTAAACACCGCAAACGCACTGAACAACCCCCCCTTTCCTGCTCCCGTGTAAGAAATGACACTTACAACCAATTAGGCTGGAGAGGGCAAGGCCACAGCTTTTATTTAAATTCCAACACAGAACATAAAATTCCAACACAGAACATGTGAACACTTAAATCAGTGCCAGTCACAGTTTTACTGGGAGCACGCTTTAACCTTAACTAGTTGACTTCCAAAAGGGGCCTGTCTTTACCATAAGTGCTGGACAGACAGCCTAATTCCAGTTTCCACTCCAGGGCATAGCCCATTACAGGAACTTTTAATGCTGGCAAGGTCAAGGAACCGCAGCAAGCTGTGACAGACCATCAAAGAAAAAAGGGGCTGAGGGGTGGGCAGCTCTTCCAGCCACGTTTTCTGTCCAAAAGGCCCAGAATTCCCTGGGGCGGACCTTTTCCTGAGCTCAGGTCCAACCCATCCCCATGACTTCAGCCAATCATGTTGGACCATAACCAAGTGCTTCCGCCCATCGCCTGGCCATGCCCCCATCAGTCAAGGCTCTCTTTCCCTAGGGGGGTTCAAGAGGCCTTCATTCTTCTTGCCACTCTTACATAAAGGCCAGATTTGTGGAGTGCAGGACTAATAATTGACCTGTGGACAGATTCTCCCACCTGGACGGTGGGTCTCTGCAGCTCCTTCAGAGTACCATTGGCCTCTTGGCTGCTTCTCTAATTAATGCTCTCCTTGCCCCATCTGTCAGTTTAGGTGGACAGCCATGTCTTGGTAGGTTTACACTTGTGCCATACACTTTCCATTTTCAGATGATGGATTGAACAGTGCTCCTTGAGATGTTAAAAGATTGGAATATTTTTTTATAACCAAACCCTGCTTTAAGCTTCTCCACACCTTTATCCCTGACCTATCTGGCCTTCCTGATGTTGTGTGTTCACTAAGGCTTCACAAAACAGCTGTATTTATACTGAGATTAAATTACACACAGGTGGACTCTATTTACTAATTAGGTGACTTCTGGAGGCAATTGGTTCTACTCGATTTTAGTTAAGGGCATCAGAGTAAAGGGGGATGAATGCAAATACACGCCACACTTTTCAGATATTTATTTGTAAAAAAATTGGCAAAACATTTATCATTTTGCTTCCACTTCACAATTATGTTCCACTTTGTGTTGGTCTATCCCATTAAATCCCAATAAAATGCATGTATGTTTTTTTATGTAATATGACAAAATGTGGAAAATTTCAAGAGGTATACGTTTTCAAGGCACTGTAGCACTATAACATAGAAAGTGCGGATTCAGCAGGTAAGCTTATCTGTGTTACACTGTGTAACATAAATGTAAGTGTGAGATAGTTTGCCTTAGCGAGATGTGATGTGAGCTGTAGAAGTTGTAGAATCATAGATGTAGTTTAATTCTGTGTTATTATAAATACACTATTCAATGTCAGCCATGCACACATATGTTCTTTCATTAACATTTGAATAGGACAAAGCAAACTCTAAGGATTGAGTTGACACCTAGACGCTACTAAGAGTTCCCAATCAGAATAATCATACATTGTCACCTTCTTGGAGCTTCAAGCAGAAGTTCTAGCCTCCCTGGCTGCAGGGACCCCCAGGGGGCATCTGTTAGGCCCCAGAAAGTCTACAAGCTTTGATCAGTATCAACAGTACAAAAGAATACATTTTATCTCTCATAAAAGCTGAAAGATTAGCGGGAGAGAGATGAAAATAATTCCTTTGGATTGTACATGAGATGGGCTTCCAGTACATATCAATCTGTATCCATGACCCAGTGATCAGCGCCGTTCTGGCCCAATTTGACGCTAGTCAGTTCAGAACACAAAACATCCTGTGGGCTGGAATGGGAACACCCCCCCCCCCCCCCCCCGGGTTGATTGGCTAGGGGCTAACGTCCAGCCCACATCCATATTTCAATAAATTGGGGAGCCTGAGATATGGACAGGGTGCTCTCACAAAGTTAGTTCTAAACTGGGGAGTCTCCATAAAATTCTCCGACATACTTCCATCCAGGGATAGGCTGCGGTAAAGTTTATTTCTGTTTTTATTCCCTTTTATTTTCATAGCAAATTGCCAGTTGTATGTATTGTCTGTTTATCTTTTTTGTATTTTTTGTAACTCCTTTTTATTTGTGTATATTTTATGCACTGCCCACTTTTGGGATATTAAATGTTAAAATTAATAAGTGGCTTCTGTGTTCTAAGCTAGGACTCATATCTCTAGAGAGATTGTTGTATTTTAGTGCCTAAATACTCAGGTTAGGCTACGTGCCAATCGGTATGCAATTGCTCTGTGTGTGGGCAGATTGCATGCAGATTGTAAACTAACAGATCTGCCAGACTGAGATCTGTGTGGTGGCCCAGCAGACCAGTCTGCGGACAAACTGTTGAGTGGTGGCAGGCTATCGTTTATTGTGTGTCGGGTGTGTGGGTGTGCGGACAATGGGAAGGATGATTAGCACCGGGGTGCTAGCTTGCAGGATAGCTGGAGAAACCCTACCTAGCCAAAAGTAGTGCGAGCTGTGAAAGTACAGCGAAGTCTTATTGCTTAGTGCAAGTTCTCCCTTATTCCCTCATATACCCCCAGTCACAAACGCACGTCGCGGTTAGCTAGTCGCAGTGGGCGTGGGTAATCCATGACACACTGCTTGCAAAGTTTCGTAGTATATAAAGCAGAAATTTATGTTACCGTGTTTCACATTATTATTTTTAAAGTATGCTTTTATGTAGCATAAGATAAAATGTATGCAATTTTTATTTATTTCAACACTTTATTGATTACTAGGCATATTAATGAACATCTAGGACACATAATATGTGATAGAAACAATTACAGGATACCAAACTAAACTGTCAAAAAAACATTTTTCTAAAATGGTTACAGCATACAATATATCTACAGTACATGCCCAATGGCTTAATCTAATATTTATCAACCTGCTATAGGCAATTATTGTATATTTTCCTTCCATATTACTGCTATTTTTTCAGATTCTAAACTCTGTGCTATTCAAAGTGTTTGTCAACTTATGACAACCACTTTAACCTACAGGTAAGCTTACCTGTAGGTGCCCTGCATATCTCCCAAACCTGCACGGTACTGCACCTGTACGTGTACTAGAGGTGCTGACATCAGTTCAGCACAAGTGCAGTCAAGAAACGGCCTCCATGCCGTTTCTTCACTGAGATCGTGCTGTGACTGGGGACATCACGCGACTCCGGCCAGGCGCGACCCCGGAAGGAAGAGGGGCAGAAGATGGGCGCTGCCTGCACAGGGGACATCGCAGGCTTAGTTTACAGGTAAGTGATGCATAATGGGCTACTATGCGGTGCATAGTAGCCCATTATGTTTCTACTTTGCAGGGGAATATAGAGGAAGTAAACACTGTCAGGGTTTACTTCCTCTTTAAAGCTTCTTCTTTGCCAATATCACTCTTTATCAACTTTACATTTTTGCATATGTAAGGTCTTTTTTTTTAGAGAGGAATACAAAAGAGAGAGGGGCGCGGCGACCTTGTGCAATACCATAAAACCATTTATTAAAAGTTAAAATCCAGCATAAAATATACTCACAAGCGGAGCAGTGTCAAAGGCACGTAAGTAATATACAGTGACATCAGTCTATCACCACCACAGCTATGGAGGATCCAGATGGCATCATTCGCAAGGCTAACGCGTTTCCAGGGCGAACCCTCTTCTTCAGAGCCTAGCAGTCAACTGAGCTGTCCTTCTTAAATACCCAAGTGTGAGTGGCTCAGGACCCTCCCCCTTGGAGGGGTGGGGCCCCAGGGGGAGGGGTCAAGGGAGGGAAACAAAATAGGAAAGGGGAAGGGAGGAGCCTCATCCAGCAATAGATGGTGAAGCCCATGACCACTCCGTTCTCTTTCTTATCGTCGTAGTGCTCCATGTGAGGTTTGGGAAAAGTCCAGCTCAACACCCTCATGTCAGAGAGGCACACACTTGCATAGGGACTGCATGTGTTAGCAGACCTAGCAAATCATGCTGTGAAAGGTGTGAGGCTTTGTTCGAACACAATAATGCCCAATTTCATGCCCACAAACGTGTTATGCCAGGTGGAAAAAGACATCAAATTTAATAACACTTCTCCTTTAGTTTGAAGTACTATAGTGTGTGTGACTTTGGCCAGGACAATAAAGGGCTATGTAATGGTGACTGTCACAAAACTAGAAGTTTAAATGAAGCCAGAGCCACACAAAACGGAGATGTCTGCATGTACTACATAGAGCAGGCGAAATTAATGACGGGGGTCAGGATGCTCTGTCCTAGCCCAGCTACATGAAAATTTATATATTGGAGTTCTACATTAATATTTTTCATTTAGGTGCCAAATAGTAGCAATCCAAGCTTTAATATTAAGAAAAAAAAAATCATCCAGGCAGAGTGACCATCCCTGACCAGACTATTAGCCCCCGTTCCCACTTGTGTGACAGTTTCAAATCGCATGACAAGTCGCACTGTATTGTCGGCAATGGAACCTTCAAACTGTTTGAAAGAAAAGATTCCTGCACTATTTTTTTACGATTTCAGGTACGACTTGCATAGACATCTGTGCATGAAGTCGCAACTGAACTTGCACTGAAGGCGCAACTGAACTTGCACTGACCTGAGGCTTTGAAATCATGCTACTTCAAGTGAAGTAGCACAACTTCAAAGTAGCATTCAGTGTGAACGGGGGCTTAAAGTGGCGTTCCGCCCACATAAAACTTTTTTTTAATCTTGCAATACGTCAGCTTATATCTCTAACATCAATAAAGGTATTGCTATCTGTAATAGCCATTATTATCATTTTTTTTTTTTATTGGTTCCCTGGGCTTTCCCATTTTGGTTGTGGGAATCTGAAGCCCACTTGCATCAGCTTCTAATTTCAGCTTGTCAGAAAAAAAAAACCTGGATGCTGATTGGTTTCTGTGCAGAGCTGCACCAGTCGAGGTTCACACTTAGGGGTTGGTTTACTGAAGGCAAATAGACTGTGCACTCTGCAAGTGCAGTTACTCCAAAGCTTAGTAAATGAGAAAAAGCTCTGCTGACTTCCATCATCTAATCATATGCAAGCAAAATTTTTTTTCTTATTTTCCTTGCATGTGATTAGGTATTTGTTGCAAAGTGAAGCTTTACCTTATTGGCTAAGCTTTGGAGCAACTGCTCTTGCAGAGTGGAACTGCACTTTGCAAAGTACAGTCTATTTGCCTTTAGTAAATCAACCCCTTAGTGTCTTGTGAATGCACGTTCTTGCACACTTTTTTAAATTTTTATTTCAATGGGCTGCCCTATGCACCACAAACATGCTAACAAAGCTCATGCAACTTTTTGGGCATTGAGCTTCACACATTTACCTGCAGGTTAAAACAGATGTCATGAAAGTAAAAGGGATTTATGTCCTTAAATTACCAGCAAGAAGAGAGGACTTCAACCATATACTACTCCAAAAGAAGAAGTGGTGGATATATAAGTTGAAGTCCCTCACGACATTAGGATTGAATACTGAGCTGAAAGTCCAAGTATTCTTGGAGACTTGAAAGATATGTCTGTTTTCTCCCATCTATCTTATTCCCCTGTCTGAGTTGCCCTGCTTTATGCTGTCCTGTCCCATGACTGCAGCCCTATTAGTGATGTATGCTGTGGACTTCACCACCCTATTGTCCTAAAAGGACTATTGTCATACCGCGTGGTGTAATCCCAGATCGTGGTAAAGTACCGCTTGTTATGGTTCCACTAGTTTTCAGCATACGTTGTTTGAATGTGTCTTCCACTTAGACACTCCATGTTGGGCTGTGAGGATCAGCAACGGGTTACTAATGCACACTGATGCCTCGGAACTCCGTGCTTGCATCCAACAGCTAATTCAGCCCACTTCTCTATTGGCTTAACGGCTCAGGAATTGCTGAACTTATACTGACTTACTGCCAAGTTTGGATACACTGATTTTTCATCATTGTGATATTTACCCAATTGAGTGGTGACAACATGAGATTGTTACACTATGAACTATGTGTTACATTTTATTTCTCTGTAGCTAATAGCTTGGCTTTTCAGCTGATTTGCAAAGATCCTCTGTGCATGCTCAAGCTGCCATCACTACCAGTAATACCATCTTGGATTCACGGCATTATTGGGCTGAAGGGAATCAGCCCTTCCTGTTATTGATTAATTTGAGAGCCTAGCCTTTTCTTCCACCCCCTGAATATCTTGAAATCATTGGTGCCACATCTGCAGCTATACACGGGATAGGGTCACCCTTGAACTCATATCCCTAGGGGCTATATACACATTGGATGTCTCTTTACACCTATATAAGGTTTCTTATTTTTCACAGGTTAAGCAAAATTTCTCTCAACATCATCTTTGTGTATAGCTACCTGGCGTCCAAACGACTAGTACTATATGTGTTGTGTCCTGTGTTTCTTTGATTTTTGTTAGTTGTGTCTCACTGCACATTTGTGATGCTTTTGTTTATTGAACCACACTGTGAAGCTGTAATTTATTGTGTAATATTGAGAGAGAACATACATACATATATATTTATATATATATATATATATATATATATATATATATATATATACATATACATATATTTATCTGCTTAAAATTAATACATTTTGTATCTTTTTATATCATCCTATTAAGATCCTTTGGTTGCCAAAGTAACCCCTTGCCTCCCAGGTGATGTTCATCTGGGTTTTTAGTTTATACGTTTTAACTCGCACCAGCTCTTCACATTTGGGGTGCCATTAACAACGAATAGCACCACAAGTGTTATGTGCACTTTTCACACATTATATTAATGCGTGCAAAGCCGCATGCTTTTGCATGCACGCTCAAATGTGAATGCAGCCTAAATGAAGAGCATTACATTACATTATATTAAGTACATACAGATATACTTTAAGCACAGTCTGTAAACAAATGATAAAAAAATCATTCATACCTTTCCAGTGAACGTGAACCTATAAAGCATCCGCAATATCATATATGCCCAAAACATATGCAGTATTTGCAGAATCATTAGTAGGGCATTAAAAAAATAATATCCAAAGAAAGGCTGAAAGCGTAACATGGAGTAGTAATACGTGCTATAAATAATCCTGAAAAACAGAAACTTGGACATCTTAACCTGGATCGGAGTATACGTCTATTATTAAAACATTTCTGGTGACACATGGAAGAAGTAGTAGCAATGACTGTGAATTCTTAGACCTATTTATGACTTACCAAAATGTTAAGAGTACAAACTAGCAAACAGTGGGGTGTTGCCCATAGCATTATATCATATACACTACTGCATTAAAAATCATTAAAACAGTTTTAAGATAGTTTCTATGTGTAATTCCTCCACTTTCCACATTTGTTTAGAATAGTCATGAAATAAAAAAACACTGAATATGTTTATTTTAAGTATTGTTATTATAATCAGGCTTGTGCAATTTGTTTCCTTTCCGAATTTATTTTTTACCGAATTTTGCAAAATTCGGCAATTTGGACGAATTTCGAATTCCGAATTTTCAATTTCAGAATTTTTCCGAATTTTCGTTTTTCCGAATCGCGGTAATTCGGAAATTCGTGATAATTCGGCAATTGCGGTAATTGAGAAATTCGGTAATTGGAACAGCCGAAAATCCGAAATTCGGAAATCCGAGAATTGGAAAAAACTAAGAATATTTGAAATAATAACTAACTAATAACTATTAAATTATAGGTATTGGAATTTCCTTGAAAGTTTGGCTGTTAATGAACTGAAATATGAAATTTAGCACTAATAGTCATACTTTCAAGAAAATTTCAATACCTATATTTAATAGTTATTTATTATTATTTCAAATGTTTTCCTTATTTCTGAATTTTGGAAATAAGGAAGATCATTTGAAATAATACATTATCAATGTATTATTTTAACTTATTATAAATCATAATAAGCTATTATTATTTCAAATGTTCTTCCTTATTTCCAACTTTTGCAGTGTGTGACTGTACATATGCATACTGTATGTTTGTATGTATGTGTGTGTGTATACTGGGTGTGTATATACTGTGTGTATATTGGATGTATATTGAATGTATACACACAGTATACATACAATATACATCCAATATACACACCCAGTGTATACACACACACACATGCATACAGTATGCATATATACAGTCACACACTGCAAAAGTTGGAAATAAGGAAGAACATTTAAAATAATATTAGCTTATTATAATTTATAATCTAAAATAATAAATCAATAACTTATTATTTCAAATGTTTTCCCTTATTTACGAAATTCGGAAATAAGAAAGAACATTTGAAATAATAATAGCTTATTATAATCTATAATAAGTTAAAATAATAAATTAATAACTTATTATTTCAAATTTTCTTCCTTATTTCCGAAATTCAGAAATAGGAAAGAACTTTTGAAATAATAGTAAATAACTATTAAATTATAGGTATTGAAATTCCTTGAAAGTTTGGCTGTTAGTGAACTGAAATATGAAATTTATCACTAATAGCCATATTTTCAAGAAAATTCCAATACCTATAATTTAATAGGTATTTATTATTATTTAAACCGTTTTTCTTATTTCTGAATTTTGGAAATAAGGAAGATCATTTGAAATAATAAGTTATTAATGTATTATTTAACCTATTATAAATAATAATACGCTATTATTATTATTTCAAATGTTATAAGTTATTAATTTATTATTTTAACTTATTATAAATTATAATAAGCTATTATTATTTCAAATGTTCTTTCTTATTTCTGAATTTCTGAATTTCGGAAATAAGGAAGAACATTTGAAATAATAAGTTATTGATTTATTATTTTAAATGATAAATTATAAGAAGCTATTATTATTTCAAATGTTCTTCCTTATTTCCGACTTTTGCAGTGTGTGACTGTATATATATATATATATATATATTTTTACAAACTGTCAGTAAATTCACTTGCGGTTGGCAACACTGGTACCCATCAATGCAGCCTGATCGTTGCCCATATGCAGCCACACCATTGCCCATCAATGCAGCCTGATCTGTGCCCACATGTATCCTCGCCATTGTCCATCATAGCAGCCTAATCTGTGCCCATATGCATCCTCACTATTGCCCATCAATGCAGCCTGATCTGTGCCCATATGCATCCTTGCCAGTGCCCATCATTACAGCTTGATCTGCGCCCACATGCATCCTCGTCATTGCCCATCAATGCAGCCTTGTCTGTGCCCACATGCATCCTCGCCACTGCCCATCATTGCAGCCTGATCTTTGCCGCATTACACAGAGCCGGGATCTCCTGTGTACTCAGCACTCGCACTTACACACAGTCCCACCTCCTTGGCTAGCTCTTATGATATACATAACACCGGTCCAATGCTGGGATGTGACGTCTATTCTAAGAGATGGTCCAGGAGGCAGGACTGTGTGTACTGCTCATCCCGTCATTCCCCTCCGAGGCAGCCAGATATGGGCGTATAACACGCTCACACAATTTGCCCCCCCCCCCCAATTTTCAAGGGGAAAAAGTGTGCGTTATATGCAGATAAATACAGAAAGTATTCATGTTTCTACATATAATATATACAGTATATAGCTTTGCAGGATAGAGGCAACATAGATCTGTCCAGTTTACAAATCCCTGAGTTCTGAGCCACTGTCTGGTAAGGAATTCTGAGACCAATTCCACCACAGATGGACACATACGTTGTATATGACTACACCTAAGGGGTCAATCCTCCACATTGTGTATGAAGGCTGTTTGATCCTGTCTTCTCTGATCCTCCCCTCAGTTTGGTGAGTATTGCTAGAGAGTTTTTTTGGACGGGTGTATGTGATCAACACAGGGCCAATCAGCACTGTCCAGACAGAGGATCAGGGGTCCTGCTGCTTCATAGGCCAGTCAGAGGAGAATAAAAACTCCACCTACAAGCTTTAACCAGACACTGACAGAAGTCACAATACTGTTATATACTGCTCATGAGAAAAGGTATTTAGCAGTTTATATTTACTAAAATTATTGCATTTCCATGTTCTGTGTACTGTGGGAGACCAAATATAGTGAATGCAGGGACCTGGGTTTAGTAATGCTTTAAATAATAATAGATAAAATGAATTGAATTCAGCTATACATACTCAGATGCATCAAATGTTAATGTGGTTGTAAACCTCAGACATGAAATGTAAACAAAGCACATATTTCTATAATTTTTACTTTCCTTTCTCTAAAGCACCAAGTGTCATCTCTGTCTGCTGCCTCCTTTGTCTGCTATCTGCATAAATCACTTCTGACTAGTCTCCCTGACACTAAGAGGTAAAAAGGGAAAGGAGCTCCAGCACACAGCCTGTGATTGACAGCCTCGGCTCTGTTCCTGTGTGCTGTGTGAAGGGGTGTGTGTCCCTTCCCTCCAACCAGCTGTCAGAGCTCTTGACTGCAGCTCCCCACCCCCTGCTCTGTGAAAGATCCTTTTCATAATTTTTTTCATGTACAGGACAAATGGCTGCAAATAAACAAGTAAAACTTGTATAGGAGGATTTGTTTCACCTCTGTGGGGTTTATTTACTAAAGCTGGAAGATACAAAATCAGGCTCATGTCTGTATAGAAACCAATCAGCTTCCAGGTTTTATTGCCAAAGCTTAATTGAATAAGCTGAGGTTCGAAGCTGATTAGTTACTATGCAGAATTGTGCCTGATTTTGCACTCTCCAGCCTTAGTAAATAAACCCCAGTGTATCTCCTGAGGCCAGTCACTTCAATGGTTATAGGTAAGGGTTCACAACAGGATTGCACTGATACCACTTTTTAAAGTACCGATCCTTTTTCTTCAAGTACTCGCCCATACCGATTACTAAAATGCCACACTGATGGGCACTGATAGGTGGCACTAATGAGCACTGATGAGGCGTGGACTGTGTCAGTCATTTTTTTTACTTTATTTTTTACAATTGTAATTTTGTTTTGCTATTTTTCTTACAATGCTTTTTTTTGGGGGGGGGGGGTGGACAGTGTTAGTGTTTTGCTTTATTTTATGTTTACAATTTAACCTTTTTAAATATTTATTTATTACTAATCTTTATTTATTTATTTTTTTAAATCAGCCCTGTTGGGGGGCTTTGGTGAGATAATAGGGGTCTAAACAGACCCCTAACATCTCCCCTTTGAGACAAGGAAGGGGATTGAGGACACAGATTCCCCAGTCCCTTTCTCTGCAGCCTCAGCTGCCCTGAAGATGAATGGACAGGAGACAGCGGCTCCTAAGCATTCATAAACTGAAACATTGTAAACACAGATTATGATGCTCAGTGACAGTTATGAATGGACAGTCAGTGATCACTGACTGTTCATTCAGAAAAGGAAGGAGCCGGTAAATGACATATTTACTGGCTCCTTCCTCCGCTTTCCATCCTGACAGATCCAGGACCCGGGGAAAGGTCACAGAGGGGGACAAGAGCAGGGAGCCAGAAGAGGACACAGGGGACAGCTTGGGGTGATCGGTGCGGCCACTTACAGGCACTGATCTCCCTGTATAGCCGCTTCTCCTCCTCTCCGTCCCGCGGCTGTCAGCTGCTTTACTGAAAGATATACAGGGAGATCGGGAGACCAGTTACTGCCCGCACTGATCATCTGTGAGGCTGCCCGGCCCCCTGATATGATGAGGACACCACAAGTACCGGATTAGGCATCTGAAGCATTTGCACGAGTACAAAAACTCGTGCAAATACTCGGTATCAGCACCGATACCAATACTAGTATCGGTATCGGTGCAACCCTGGTTTACAAGAACTCCAGGATCCCAAGTATGCATGTTTAGATCCCTTTCTCCAGGCTTGATTTAATAACTAGCAAAGTGAAGCATATAATGGCTTACTTGTCTTAAAATTCTAGGTTTTCTGTCCCAGCAACATCTGCCTGTCTATCGGAAATAAATGCTGTTTTTGTGTGCAGGGAGGCAGGCCCTTATTTCTGCTGCACCTTATATCCCTGAGGATAAACGCCACTACATTTCCAATGATGCTAAGGGAAATGCAGGAGGTGGAGGGTGTGTGCGCGGGCACAGCAATGGGCTCTATGTGTAATACATGTAAATACCAACACTGTTTTCAGATGAACAGGGAAATTCGGGCCTGGAGTCCCAGACTCCAAGGCCTGCCCTCTGCAGCGAGTGGCGATATAATTACATCACTGCTTTATAATGGGAAAGTTACAAGAAGAATAAAAAGAAAACATCTCATGCTCAGGTGTGGTGCTTAAGAGTTGAAAGGGCTTTCCTCTTGGCAAAACCTTATGGATATAGCGCACAACCGTCTTGCTGCCCTATCAGGACTGTGGGCATCCTTAAGAAAATTACAAAACAACAAAGGAGAGGGCGCACTGACCTAGGCATTACCATAAATACATTTTAAGAAGTATAAAATATCAAGTGAATACTCATAAATGCATATCATGCACAAGCACATCTAGAGATGCAGATGGCACCACCTCCATTTTACCATAGGGAAGACCTCGTAGGGAACACATTTCAGGACTCTGAGGAAGAGGGCTTGACCCTTGAAACACATTAGCCATTCCTAGACGCTATGAGGTCTCACTATGGTGATTTGGAGGTGGTGTCATCTCCATCTCTAGATATGCTTGTGCATGATATGCTTTGTGAGTGTTCACTTGTTATTATATACTTTATAAAATGTATTTATGGTGATGCACTAGGTTGGTGCTCCCTCTCCTTTGTTGTTTTGGGGAAGTTACAAAACCAGTGGCTGGGGCAATAGAGAGCATAGCGGCCACTGGTCTTACAAAGCAGAAAACACAGGTAATTGAGCCTGTGATTTCAATAAGTGCGCCTTCATTTTCTCTTAGACTAAAGACTGAGAAAAGAAAGTAATAAATCATCAACAACGACAGGGGAAAAAGTTTCTGCTGCAGTTCAGCTTTAGGTGGTTGTAAAGGCTCAAGCTTTTTTACCCTTATTCATTCAACATCCTAAATACAGTATATATATATATATAAATAAATATATATATATATATATATTAAATAAATATATATATATATATGACA
>BLSH010528070.1:355719-373286 GCA_018402905.1 Glandirana rugosa
TATATATATATATATATATATATATATATATATATATATAAATAAATATGTGTGTGTGTGTGTGTATATATATATATATATATATATATATATATATATATATGACATAAATCCTACAACTTACTTATTTGTGTGTGTGTGTGTGTATATATATATATATATATATATATATATATATATATATATATATATATGTGTGTGTGTGTGTGTATAAATAAATAAATAAATATATATATATATATATATATATATATATATATATATATATATATAGAAAGAATCCAGAGAGGGATTGTTGCACTTAAGTATTCAGAAGTCCATCAGGACTATTTTAAAATACGTTTACAAGTCATACTTGCATGAAAGTTATACTTGCATATCAATAGTCATCATTTAGATAGCGAGCTTTCGGGCAAAGTACTAAACGCCCTTCTTCAGGCTAGGATGTCACCTAAATGGCAAACATCATACAAAGCATATATATATATATACACACACATATGTGGTCAATGAACAACAGGTAACAATTCAATTACAACAATTAAGAACCGCTGACGATCTCCTGCTTCATTGTGTTTAAAAAGTATCTTCTTTTGTTTTATCTCAGAGATCAAAAAGAAGGAGGCATACAAGGATTAAGCATTCTCCACTCTAAGAAAAAACTTTCTACCTCCTTATAAAGCCCTGTTAAAGAAATATAAAAATCAATAATGAAAAATAAATAATGAAAAATAAAAAGTCAAGATCAAAAAGTAACCAAAACCAATATAATAGAAAATCAATAATGAAAAAGTCAATTATGAAAAAATGGATAAATCAATGAAAAGATAAAAATGAAAAAATATATGTACAAAATATTGGTATCCGTGAAGGATCTACTAATGCACCCCAGTGGTTAGGATCTCATAGAAATAAATGTAGATCAAAATCTGAGTTCAAGCCTCTAGGTGCAATCATATCTAAGCGATCTATCCATGTAATGTAGTTTAGACAGGAATATGACCCTGTTCTTCGGGCTCCAAGAAATGTAAGCTTAGGTTGAGGTGACTCATATGCATCAGCCCTCACCAAGAGATCTCGTATCTTTCTCCCTCTTCGATAGGATTGCAATGGAGGAGTTTGGAATTCAGGAACAGTAGGAAAATTTTCCTTCAAAGTAGACCAGTGCTTTTTTAAAATATTATATATCTTAAAAGAATAGGGGTGATACTGTGAAACAAATGGAATCCTAGGGATTAAATTCATATTCCTAGATGTATTTTGATTCAAATTTATCTTTACTTTTTGGGTAAGGGAAAGTGGATGCCCTTTTTGGATTAATTTCTGTTCCATCTCCTCTAATCTAGCACTCCGTGTAACTGGATCCATTACCATCCTATTGACCTTAGAGTATTGGCTCTTTGAGATCGCTTTGAAAACATTAGGTGGATGAAAGCTCTTAAAATGAAGTAATTGGTTCCGATCAGTTGGTTTAGTGTATAGATAACTTATGATTTGTTCATTCTGTAGTTCAAGGCTAGTGTCAAGGAAAGAAATCCTCTCTTTACTATATGTTATATTAAATTTTAGGCTAGGAAGCAAATAGTTAATATATTCATGAAATAGGATCAGGGTGTCGACGGAGCCCCCCAGATGGCAAATACATTGTCTATAAATCTTGCCCAACATTGGCAGTTTTGCTGGAACACAATATTATTGTAAATAAACACATTTTCTACCATATCCATAAAATGCATTTGCATATGGGGGGGGGGCTACGTTCAAGCCCATCGAGTCTATTGCACTCACGTGTAAAAAGCAGGTAAACAGCATCAACAATCCAACCGAGCGTGGAGCTCCGGTCTCCGTGAGCAGCGCAGGGTGACACTCGTCCAGTCTCCTCCCCCGTACGGGTTACGTCATTACGCGACTTCTTCAGCGGGGCGGTGCCTAGACAACGTCACCCAAAACCTTATATAGACACAATGCCTCCATAGGGAACAACTATTGCCAGAAATGGATGCATTGTGTCTATATAAGGTTTTTGGTGACGTTGTCTAGGCCCCGTCCCGCTGAAGAAGTCGCGTAATGATGTAACGCGTATGGGGGGAGGAGACTGGACGAGCATCACCCTGCGCTGCTCACGGAGACCGGAGCTCCACGCTTGGTCGGATTGTTGATGCTGTTTACCTGCTTTTTACATGTGAGTGCAATAGACTTTCAATAAATTTACCCATTGATTTTACGGAGTGCTCTTAGATGCTTTTAACCCTTTTTTGCATATTGGTCGGCTACTTGGGAGCGCTCTGGCTGAGAGGAGTACTCCTCCTGGGGAGGCAATTAGAGGAGCGGAGATCTGGAGTAGTTTGCCCTATTGAGAGTTACTCTCTACAGCGCGTCTGACCCGCTGTTAACCCAGGGGTCTGACGTTGAGGTGAGCGGGCAATTTTACCACTTGGTGGAGCAACCCGGTGTGTTTTTGGGACCTTTATCATCCACACATCTGCACGATCATTACGCTCTCTTTTGATCTATTTATAAATGAATTATGTGGACTTGGACTGGATATTAACTTGATAAGGATTATTTTCTTATGATTCATTAGCGCTGCACTTTTTTATTTATTTATGTACTTTTTTGATAGAATAATGAGCCCTAAGTCTAATTTGTCTGTAAAAGCGGTATAGATCTTGTTTAACCACAAAATTATTCATACAATCTTTAGGGCAAAAGCCCAAACCTTTGTTTAAAACAGATAATTCATCAATAGACAGTATTGCAGATTAAATATTATGTACCACATTTACTATCTCTGGCTCCCCGTTTCCTCACTGCACCTCTGGTGGCCATGCTTGTGTCGCTTGCCTTCCCTTCTCCTGTGGGGGGATTTGATTGAGTTGGTTCTAAAAATGTAGTAGATGTATTAACGGAGGAACCAGTGGAAGCCATAGATGAGGAAGATGTAAATTTAGATTTGTCATACAATCCTATCCTTTGAGGGTGTGTACGGCGAAAGTTCGGATCTGTCCAATTATACACTATCATTTGCATAGTCCTCACTATCTCGTTCAAGTTTGGATCTTTTACGAGTTTCAGTGGTTTTCCTCAAGGTATTCATTTTTACGATCTCCTGCTTCATTGTGTTTAAAAAGTATCTTCTTTTGTTTTATCTCAGAGATCAAAAAGAAGAAGATACTTTTTAAACACAATGAAGCAGGAGATCGTCAGCGGCTCTTAATTGTTGTAATTGAACTGTTACCTGTTGTGCAAATTGACCACATATGTGTGTGTATAAATATGCTTTGTATGATGTTTGCCATTTAGATGACATCCTAGCCTGAAGAAGGACGTTCAGTACTTTTCCCGAAAGCTCGCTATCTAAATGATGACTATTGATATGCAAGTATAACTTTCATGCAAGTATGACTTGTAAATGTATTTTAACCCCTTCCTTACCGGGCACTTAAACCCCCCTCCTGCCCAGACCAATTTTTGGCTTTCAGCGCTGTCGCATTTTGAATGACAATTGCGCGGTCGTGCGACGTTGTACCCAAATAAAATTTGCGTCCTTTTTTCCCCACAAATAGAGCTTTCTTTTGGTGGTATTTGATCCCCTCTGCATCATTTCTGATCGCCGCTATAAACAAAAAATGAGCGACAATTTTGCAAAAAAGAACAATATTTTTTACTTAAAAAAGTAAAGTACAAATCCATTAAAAAAATTATTCATCAGTTTTGGGTGATATATATTCTTCTACATATTTTTGTTAAAAAAAAAAAATCGCAATCGGCGTATATTGATTGGTTTGCGCAAAAGTTATCGCGTCTACAAACTGGGAATTGATTTATGGCGTTTTTATTAGTATTTTTTTTTTTACTAGTAATGGTGGCGATCTGCGATTTTTATCGGGCTGCGATATTGGGGCGGACATGTCGGACATTTTTTACACATTTTTGGGACCAATGACATTTATTCAGCGATCAGAAATTTAAATGTCCACTGATTACTGTATAAATGTCATTGGCAGTGAAGGGGTTAACCTGCAGGGGGCAGTGAAGGGGTTAACAATGTTCCCTGGGTGTGTTCTAACTGTGGGGGGGCAGGGCTGGCCGGGACATAACAGATCTAACTAATCCCAGTGACAGGGATCAGTAGATCTGCTATGTCCCCTGTCACAGAACGGGGAACCGCCGTGTTTACAACGGCGGTTCCCCATTCTGAGGCTCCTAAAAGTGATCGGCGGGTCTCGGGCGGACTCGATGGGGTCGCGCCTGGAGCATGCGCAGTGGAGGACGTCCATGGACGTCCTCCCGACATTTCAGGTCCGCGCTGGAGCCATACTTCGGCAATAGCGCGGACCTGGAGTGGTTAAATAGTCCTGATGGACTTCTAAATAAATACTTAAGTGCAACAATCCCTCTCTGGATTCTTTCTACATATGGTCGGTGGGTTGACCTGATCGTTGGTGCACTGTATTTGTCTGTTGTGCTGTTCACCACACCTGTTTGTAATATACTCAACCTATGTGAACGAGCAACAGATACCTAGAAACCGCATTCAAGGATGGCTACAAGTGCTTCATTCTCTTACACCGAGGAGTACATTTTACGGGATCTTCACAGGTACAGTAGGATCTAGAGACTTTTTGACACAAACTTCCACTGTACAATTAACCCGTAAATTTGAAAGATTGTCTCAGAAACTTGTAAACATGGAGTTACATGCAGTGACATTAGCCGAGTATTATAAACTACAACTTATTCCCCGTGGATTACGGGTATGGCTGGTACCTACTTTATTTGCACAAAATCATGAGTTCAAAACGAAATGTATCCAAATCATTAATAAATGCTCTTTCGATCTGATCACACTGACTGTTCAATTTTTACAAGAAGAGCAAGCAGCTCTGACTCAACAAATTGCTGACATTGAAACACAAATGTCTACTGTGATGCAACAAGAAGAAATCTCTACAAATAAAAAAACTGTTGATGACAAAATGAATACCTTGAGGAAAACCAAACTCGTAAAAGATCCAAACTTGAACGAGATTGTGAGCACTATGCAAATGATAGAGTGTATAATTGGACAGATCCGAACTCCGCCGTACACACCCTCAAAGGAGAGGATTGCATGACAAATCTAAATTTACATCTTCCTCATCTATGGCTTCCACTGGTTCCTCCGTTAATGCATCTACTACGTTTTTAGAACCAACTCGATCAAATCCCCCCACAGGAGAAGGGGAGGCAAGCGACACAGGCATGGCCACCAGAGATGCAGTGAGGAAATGGGGAGCCAGACAGAGATAGTAAATGTAGTACAGGATATTTCATCTGCTATACTGTCTATTGATGAATTATCTGTTTTAAACAAAGGTTTGGGCTTTTGCCCTAAAGATTGTATGAATAATTTTGTGGTTAAACAAGATCTATACCACTTTTACAGACAAATTAGACTTAAGGCATATTATTCTATGAAAATGTAGCCACACATACTAATATTTCACCTCTGTCTATAAAAAATTTTGACCTTAGAAAGAAAAGCCGTTTTTCTCCACCAACCACTTACCCCGCAGTAGAGATGTATATTAAAGAGGTGGAAAAGGAAATAAAAACCCTTATTGAGGATGAAACTGGGAGGGATCATATTCCCAATAATCTAACTAAAAATTAGACTATGGCTCTTTCCTCCTTATCGGCCAGGCAAGATGTTATTATTAAACCGGCCGACAAGGGGGGATAAATAGTCGTCATGGATAAGGACAAATATGAGGCAGAGATTCATAAAAAAATGTCAGATTGAGAAACATATATGCCTTTATCATGTAACCCCACCATTAAAGTGCAGGATAGGATTAAAAAAATTGTGAAATGAGCAGTCAGTGATGGATTGATAGACACTGAGACTAAAGAATTTTTATGTGTTGAACATCCAATAACCCCAGTCCTATATATGTTACCCAAAGTACACAAAAACCCCATTGATCCCACAGGAGGCCCCATAGTGGCAGGCATGGATTCAGTTACAGCTCCCTTAGCTAAGTTTCTTGACAAAATTTTAACTCCGGCTATTATAAAAACTAAATCATATATTAAAGATACAGGGGACTTTTTAGCAAGAGTTTTCAATATTAAAGTCAGCCCTGAGTCCTTGCTTGTCACTTGGGACATCTCTAGCCTGTATACAATTATCACTCACGAACTAGGCATTGAGGCATGTCGCTGTTTGCTGATTGGCCAAAAACATAATACACAGGCACAGATTTCATTTTTGCTAAAACTGTTACAGATTGTTTTAGAGGAAAATTTTTTCCTATTCAAAGATACTTTCTTTCTGCAGTGCAGAGGATCGGCGATATTCTCGAACGTAGCCCCCATATGCAAATCCATTTATGGATATGGTAGAAAATGCGTTTATTTACAATAATATCTTGTTCCAACAAAACTGCCAATGTTGGGTAAGATTTATAGACAATGTATTTGCCATCTGGGGGGGCTTCGTCGACACCCTGATCCTATTTCATGAATATATTAACTATTTTCTTCCTAGCCTAAAATGTAATATGACATATAGTAAAGAGAGGATTTCCTTCCTTAACACTAGCCTTGAACTACAGAATGAACAAATCATAACTGATCTATACACTAAACCAACTGATCGGAACCAATTACTCCATTTTAGGAGCTTTCATCCACCTAATGTTTTCAAATCGGTCCCAAAGAGCCAATTCTCTAGGGTCAATAGGATTGTAATAGATCCAGTTACACGGAGTGCTAGATTAGAGGAGATGGAATAGAAATTAATCCAAAGAGGGTATCCACTTTCCCTTACCCAAAAAGTAAAGATAAATTTGAATCAAAATACATCTAGGAATATGAATTTAATCCCTAGGATTCTCTTTGTTTCACAGTATCACCCCTATTCTTTTAAGATATATAATATTTTAAAAAAGCACTGGTCTACTTTGAAGGAAAATTTTCCTACTGTTCCTGAATTCCAAACTCCTCGTATCGTTCTCCCTCTTCAGTGGGGTTGCAATGGAGATCGCTTGGTGAGGGCTTATGCATTTGAGTCACCTCAACTTAAGCTTACATTTCTTGGAGCCCGAAGAACGGGGTCATACCCCTGTCTAAACTGCATTCAATGCAGTTGTATGATTAAAGGATCTGGGTTCTCTCACCCACATAGAGGGACCAATATTAAAATCCAAGGTTACTATACCTGTCAGTCTTCATTCGTTGTATATATTATCAAATGTCCTTGTAGTCTGGTCTATGTGGGTCAGACAACCCAGAAAGTAAAAGATCGTATCGCCCGACATAAATATTCGATCCACGATAAATTGACCCAATTACCCATAGCAAGACATTTTGTAGAAAAGGGCCATACAGTATCTCAACTTAGATTTATGGTTATAGATGAAGCTAAAAAGAATAGAAGGGGAGGGGATTGTGAGCTTGCCTAAAAAGACTGGAAGTTGAATGGATAGATCGCTTAGATGTGATTGCACCTAGAGGCTTGAACTCAGATTTTGATCTACATTGATTTCTATGAGATCCTCACCACTGGGGTGTGTATTTGTGTACATATGTAGGATATGGATGCATTAGTAGATCCTTCACGGATACCAATATTTTGTACATATATTTTTTCATTTTTATCTTTTCATTGATTTATCCATTTGATTAATTTTTTCATGATTTACTTTTTTATTATTGATTTTCTATTATATTTGTTTTGGTTACTTTTTGATTTTTATTTTTCATTATTTATTTTTCATTATTGATTTTTATATTTCTTTAACAGGGCTTTATAAGGAGGTAGAAAGGTTTTTCTTAGAGTGGAGAATATTTAATCCTTGTATGCCCCCTCCTTTTTGATCTCTGAGATAAAACAAAAGAAGATACTTTTTAAACACAACGAAGCAGGAGATCATCAGTGGTTCTTAATTGTTGTAATTTAATTGTTACCTGTTGTGCAAATTGACCACATATGTGTGTGTGTATATATATGCTTTGTATGATGTTTGCCATTTAGATGACATCCTAGCCTGAAGAAGGGCGTTCAGTACTTTGCCCGAAAGCTCGCTATCTAAATGATGACTATTGATATGCAAGTATAACTTTCATGCAAGTATGACTTGTAAATGTATTTTAAAATAGTCCTGATGGACTTCTAAATAAATACTTAAGTGCAATGATCCCTCTCTGGATTCTTTCTACATATGGTCGTGGGATGACCTGATCGTTGGTTGGTGCACTATCTTTGTCTGATGTGCTGATCACCACACCTGTTTGTTATAGGCATACAATAGCGAAATGACATTGGGGTTATTTACTAAAGCTGACCTACTGCCACAGCAAACAGGCAAACAGTGGGTGTGGCTAAATTATGCTACATATTAAAGAGGAAGTAAACCCAGATGAGGTTTACTTCCTCTACAGTCCCCTGTAAACTGCAATGCATAGTAGCCCATTTATGCTTCTATAGTAGCCCATTATGTGCCACTTACCTGCAAAGGAAGCCAGCGATGTCCAGCACTGTCCCCTGTGCTGGCAGCGTCCATCTTCAGCCCCTCTTCTCGGAGTCGCGTGACGTCATGCCACGAACACAGTGGAGAAACGGCACGGAGGCCGTTTCTTCACTGCGCATGTGCCGAAATGACTTCGGCACATTTGTTACCCTGCATATCTCCTGAACCATACAGGTTTGGGAGATATCTAGGGCACCTACAGGTAAGCCTTACCTGTGGGTTAAAGTGGTTGTCACGAGTTGACAACCACTTTAAGTGTGGCTTTTTAATTTGATTAGAAAGTTTAGTCTGAATTTTTACATTTTTTAAATTAAGTTTTTAAATTATATTTTACATTTTTTTTTTTAGATTAATTCATTTTAATTTAATCATTTTAAATACATTTATTCACAATACTGTTTGGGGGTCTTTGGTGAGATATCAGGAGTCTAAACGGATCCCTGAAGTCTCACTTTTGAGACAGAGGAAACACATTCCCCAGTCCCTTTCTCTGTATCCTCAGCTGCACTGCAGATGAATGAACAGGAGACAGAGGCTCCTGTTCATTCATAAACTGAAGCATTAATGAGTGATCAAAAACAATCATTCACTAGAAAAGGCAGGGGACAGTAAATTACATGCTCTCTGTCCTGAAGATCCCCCTGTGTGCCTGTAGCTGCTTCCGGCGGGAGAGGAGAGGAGGGAATCCGGTAGCATTGCGGGGGGAAGGGGACATATAGGGGACCCAGGCAGGGTGGGTTGGGGGGGCCCTGTAGAAGAAAATAGCGACAATTGCAAACTTTTTGTTGCACAATATTTGTTCAAATGTTTAACAAATCTATATTTTCAGGAAAAAATACACTAAAATGAATTTTGCGACACACAAAATACAACACACAATTTTTGGTAAAAAATAAAAGATGGGGTCGTGTTGATAAAAAAGGTACCAAATACATAGAGCCTTAAAATTGTGCATGCCTGTGAATTTAAGAAAAACTATGGCATCCAAAAATGTCCATAAGTGGCACTTTAAAAGCCTATACAGGGTATCAATTTAAAGTTAACTGTGAACTATGGACTTTCAAATTATTTTTTTTGTATTCATTTTATGACAATTTATTTGTTTAAATACTTTTTACATTTACCTTCATTGCTAATACAAAGGGACTAACAAGCTACCTGTGTGACGTGTTTGTAATCTAGTATGTAAGTTCCTTGTTCATCCTTCCAGAAGGTGGCCTACGTTCATTTTAATAATTTTAATCATTTTTTAAACATTGTTTTAGCATATTAATATTTTCCTTGTGGCATATCACTTTAATTTAGTGTTATGTCTGATTATTTATACCGGCTTACATTTTAATTATCCCAACCCAGCTTATTGTCCATCCATCTCACGTACATATTTTATCTATGTATACATTTTTACATTCTAGCCTATAATTGGATCTTCTTATTGTATACGGACTTGATATGAAGGCTTGGAAAGCAATTCTGGCCATGATCTCCATGTTAGAAGCTTGATTGATAGTTAACAGGAAGTGACGCAATGCTCCAGGCTTTTCTGTATTCAATCTTATATTGAGGCTTGGAGCACAGTGGCCACTCAGATCGAGGCTTCGCTCTTACGGGCGGCCATTTTCTCAGAGCTCCACTGGGAGTTTCTATTTACATAATTGAAATCCGCCCTTGCTGGTAGGATATTTATACAGCGCGGCAACAGCAGCATGTACATGCCCCCGATGACGTCAGTTGTGATAAAAACATGTAGGGAGGAGCCTACGTACCACGCTGTTTTCCAGTGTACACAGACCTGTTCATTTCCATTCATTGATTGTTTTTATGCTTAATTTTCTATGAGACAATGTGAGTACCCTTAATCCTTTTATCTAACATTAAAGAAGTGATTTTACAGATTTATACTATGTGGATGTTTTCCTTCATTTATATATATATGGTGCACATCCATTCCTTTACATCCATTGAAGTTTATTGGAAGCATTACTCCGAGCTCAGGATAAGGATACCTGATCTGAATAATTTGCTGATATTATCACATTGGGCACATTTGACTCTGTAATAGAGTCCCGTTATTCTGGTAAGAGTCCATCTTACATTAGGTGGTGGATCATGTGGTGGATTTTGCCCACATATGTTTTTTGAGCATTGGATTCACACAACTATATGAATTATTTTATGGACAATTTCTTGTGTATAACACATCTTTTTCGGCACTATTGATTTATGGACTTCACTTATATAAGCATTACATCTTTATTATTACCTGTGTGACATGGGTCCTCTTTATGGAGATCTATTGTTCCCCCTGCTATATACTGTAGCACAGATTGTGCTTCCCTGGCCACAGTAACCAAGGATTGATAGCTCTGAACCCGAAGTGACAAAATGCTCTACACTTGGGTGGAACCAAACATTTTGTATGGACATGAGTAAAATTGGCTGATTCTATTTCACCAAAATGCTTGGAGTCAATGGGGAAGAAGAAATGATGCTGGTTTAAGTTGGTTTTAGGCATTTTAAAGACTTTAAAATACTTGTAATGGCCTTTGAGTGTTGTTATTTGTGTATTTTATTATTTGATGTTTTGCAATATACAGTACAATAAAAATTACAAAAAATTTAAGAAAAACTGTGAACTATCTCTTTAAAAGTTTTAAGTTGCTATTTGGAGTCCAGTTATCCAGTTTTTTTTTTTTTTAGTTGTCTAAAAAAACTCAATGAACATAAAATACACCAAAAAAATGTGAAAAGAGCAATGAGAGGAATTTTTTATCAAAACTGGGGCAGCCAGAATCTGGAACAACTGTGCATGGCAACCAACCAGCGTCTATTTTCATTTTCAAAACTTAAAGTGTTACTAAACCAATGACCCCGCATTCACTATATCTGGTCTCTCACAGTACACAGAACATGGAAATGCAATTATTTTAGTAAGTATAAACTGCTTAATACCTTTTCTCATGAGCAGTATATAGCAGTTTTTTTACTTCTATCAGTGCCTGGCTAAAGTTTGTAGGAGGAGTTTTCATACTGCACTGGCTGTCCTATCAGGAACCAGAACCCCTGACCCTCTGTGTGGACAGTGCTGATTGGTCCTGTGCTGATCACATGCACTTTCCCAAGAAAAAAAAATCTCTACCAACACACACCAAACTGAGCATGTGCAGCCTGACTCCAGTAACTCTGTCTTATCCGGACATGTTTTGGAGTCAGTTGAAGAAGTGGAGGATCTGTGCACACAGGATCAAACAGCCTTTTTACACAATGCAGAGTATTAACCCCTTAGGTTCCACAGTGAGTACAACAAGCAAGAGGAGGCCTGAGGAAGGAGCACGTATTGCTCCGAACGCGCGGCCTTGACAGCCTGCTACCCAGCCTACCAGCTTCCCACGGGACCCATAACGCCTGAAGACCGCATCCCGCCCACCTGCCTGGAGCCCTGGAACCCACCGGTGTGACCGGACACATGTTTTGGCGGGACCCCCAGCTCTCGGACCACCCAGATGTGGAAGCTTGGATGTCTTACATGCCTGTATTACTTATTTCCTGTAAGTGCATTTTTAATAAATGTCATGCTTTTAACTACATACTACACTTAGTGGGGTGCCGCTTGTCTTCTGTTTTACTGCATATACAGACTGATTTTACTGTTGAGGATTTAGTAACACTTTAACTAAACAAGATGAAGATAGATGCTGGTTGATTACTATGCAAAAATCGTGTCTCCAGTTTTGGAAAATTCCCCCTATAGTTTTATTTACTATACAGTTTGTACAATCATGTTTCACCAATTTAATGTCAGTCAGTGACAGTCACTAATGTTGACCTGGTTCTCTCCAAATTGGCCCATACAGCCATAATAAAACCTTATTGGTTGTTATGGGCACCAAAAGATCCTTCAGACACTTTCATAAAAGACCAAATTGGCCTTCTCATTTCCTCTTATTATTTTGTGACAAGACAGGAGTGGGTGAATGAATAAGGGTCTAGGAGAAATCTTATGATTTACATAATTTGGTGAAACATGTAACGGGACACTATTTTAATGCCAAGTTTCAATGGAGAAGGGAGAAGATGGGGAGCTTATCACACAGGGGAACAGTGGTGATCAAGGCAGGTGCCCGATGGAACATTCCTGTTGACATTGGGAAGGAGAACATTCCAAAGACATGAGCTGCAATAGGTAGTGCACGATTTTCATGGGTGGACTTGTTTGTTTGTCTTACTATATGAAAACACATCTAAATCTCAAAAAAAAAAAAAAGAGGTCATAAATTACATATCAGGACTCACCTTGTAGGAAGCAGATACAGACGAGTGACAATAAATACCAAGGCAAAGATCACAAAAAATATGTTGCACGTCCTTTTCCACTTGCTGTAAGTGCACATCTTTGCTAGCTAAGGAAAAATTAAGGTTTTAAAAATTTAGCTTAATTTCACACAAGCCTTAGAGGATTATTTATTAGGTAAGTCCACTGAACATTACACACGGTAATTCTATAATTCTATAAATTCTATTATTTTTTTTTTATCACATTCCAAATACCAAAATGTGATTTCTAATTGATTGCTATACATTGACACACATTGTTATCCGCCTAATTAAAGTGCAAATTGGGAAGTCTCTCAGATTTTTTTTTCCCCACTTTAGGACCAGTATGTTACACACCCTTCCTATCCAGGCCATTTTTCAGTTTTCAGTGCTATGAAAGCTTGACTGACAATTACTTGGTCCGGCAATACTGTACCCAATTAATTTTAGAGGATTTTTTTTTTAAACATATAGAGCTTTCTTTTGGTGGTATTTAACCTCTTCAATACTGGGCACTTTCATTCACTTCTTGCCCAGGACAACTTTCAGTGCTGTTGCACTTTGAATGACAATTAGTCATGCAACACTGTACCCATATGAAGTGTTAATCATTGTTTGACACAGAGCTTTCTTTTGGTGGTATTTAACCACCACTGGGTTATTTTATTTTTTGCTAAATAAACAAAAAAAGACCAAAAAAAAAAGGGTTGTCTTTGTTTCTGTTATAAAATTTAGCAAATAAGTAATTTTTCTTCTTCACTGATGTACAGTAATGAGGCTGTACTGATGTGAACTGATGAAGCTGCACTGATTATCAGTGTACATGTGCCCTGTCCGACTTGCTGGTTATCGGCTCTCCTTTTCTCGCGCTGTGACAGCACGCAAGGAAAGGAATGACAATAACTGGTAAGTTGATCTACATATGATTAGCTGTGATTGGACACAGCTGATCACATGGTAAAGGGCTGATGTGATTAGTGTCCAAAGGACGCAGCAGTCAAACAGCGTGCCCTATGCTTGTCCCAGGGGGTGTGCAGGAGGTATGTTCTGGGAGTATGTCCATGGATGCCCTTCCAGAACAAAGAGAAATATGCTGTAGCTGTCTTTCGGTTAATGTACCGTATCGATTTGGTTTTCTTTTTTTTCCCGTTTGCTTTTTGTACTATATAAAGGAAAACATTTTGAGGAGGAGGAGAAACATCAAAGGAGGGGTTCTGCCAGGAAATGACGTGCAACAATGTATATTTGTGAGTTTGTTTGTATGTGGATATTGTGAAGAACAGATTCCAGCAAGTATGCACCCATGGTTGGTGGATCTCTAAGTGGCACTTGGTGATGATCTGTAAGACAGCCAGGGACGGTAACATTTTTGTGCATGTTTACTAAGGAGCTGAAATAATTGTGGTTCATTCTTTCACCTTATTTGGCAATTCTTCTTTATAATGGAAACATCCGATTTGTAAGTACTGTATCTTGCAGTACTGTAGGTAGTCCATCATGATTACCAAGTGGGATTGTTAGCAAGTATTTTAATGGGTTATGTTTGTATTATTGTATATATATGTATACTGTATATATTGTAAAGTTCAGGGGTATAGCACTTCCTGATCATGTGCAAAGCCGTTTGTCTTAAGCATAAAAGTCTTTATTCTTATCTTAAAAGCAAATGAAAACAGAGCTTCCAGCAGCAAACAAAACTGACTTGATTAAATCAACACAAACACAAAAGTCCGCTTGTCTTCAGCAGAGAAGAAATATAAGACATACAATGTAAGGGATTTACCCAAAGTTAACAAAGTCCAGTTTCAGTTGTGTGGCAGCTTCCAGTACGCACGCAGCACTCAGACAGGTCTTCTTTCCCAAATTCCTACTACTCCACACCCAGCGCTAGGAGCTTCCTGCCTTAAGTGCTGCTTCCTGGAGGCTGCTTAACCCTTTTGGGACCAGAACCTAAATTCTGGGTCCCAAATAGGCAATTATTAATGCAGAGAGAATACCAGACCTCTCCTTTATACTTGACTGAGTATCAACCTTTTCCCTTAAAGGGACCATAACCCAAATATGAGCAACACATAGCACTCATCCAGGACCCATCCTCTGTGTCCTGTACAACACACATATATATATATATATAAAAAAATAAAATTGTGCTCATAAGTTTACATACCCTGGCAGAATTTATGATTTCTTGGCCATTTTTCAGAGAATATGAATGATAACACAAAAACATTTCTTTCACTCACGGTTAGTGTTTGGCTGCAGCCATTTATTATCAATCAACTGTGTTTACTCTTTTTAAAATCATAATGACAACAAAAAGTACCCAAATGACCCGATAAAACGTTTACATACCCTGGTTATTTTGGCTTGATAACATGCACACAGGTTGACACAAAGGGGTTTGAATGGTTATTAAAGGTAACCATCCTCACCTGTGATCAGTTTGCTTGTAATAAGTGTGTGTGTAAAAAAGGTCAATAAGTTTTCGGACTCCTGACAGACCCTTGCATCTGTCACCCAGTGCTACATTGACGGTTCTGGATTCTGAGTCATGGGAAAGCAAAAGGATTGCCAAAGGATCTGCGGGAAAAGGTAGTAAGTACTGTATAAAACAGGAAAGGGATATAAAAAGATATCCAAGGAACTGAGAATGCCAATCAGCAGTGTTCAAACTCTAATCAAGAAGTGGAAAATGAGGGGTTCTGTTGAAACCAAACCACAGTCAGGTAGACCAACTAAAATTTCTGCCACAACTGCCAGGAGAATTGTTCGGGATGCAAGAAAAACCCACAAATAACTTCAGGTGAAATACAGGACTCTGAAAACATGTGGTGTGGCTGTTTCAAGTTGCACAATAAGGAGGCACTTAAAGAAAGATGGGCAGCATGGTCAGGTCGCCAGAAGAAAGCCATTACTATGCAAATGCCACAAAGTATCCTGCTTACAATACGCCAAACAGCACAGAGACAAGTCTCAAACCTTCTGGCACAAAGTCATTTGGAGTGATGAGACTAAAATTTAGCTTTTTGGCCACAGCCATAAACGTTACATTTGGAGAGGAGTCAACGAGGCCTGTGAAACACGGAGGTGGATCACTGATGTTTTGGGGATGTGTGAGCTACAAAGGCACAGGGAATTTGCTCAAAATTTATGGAAATATGAATGCAGTATGTTATCAAAAAATGCTAGAGGAACATTTGCATTCATCAGCCAGGAAGCTGAGTATGTGACGTACTTGGACATTCCAACATGACAATGATCCAAAACACAAGGCCAAGTTGACCTGTCATTGGCTAAAGCAGAATAAAGTGAAGGTTCCGGAGTGGCCATCTCAGTCTCCTGACCTCAATATCACCGAGCCACTCTGGGGAGATCTCAAACATGCAGTTCATGCAAGACAGCCCAAGAATTTCCAGCAACTGGAGGCTTTTTGCCAAGAGCAATGGGCAGCTTTACCATCTGGGAAGATAAAGAGCTTCATCCACAAATACCACAAAAGACTTCAAGCTGTCATTGATGTTAAACGGGGCAATACATGGTATTAAGAACTGGGGTATGTAAACTTTTGATTAGGGTCATTTGGGTAATTTTTGTTGTCATTATGATTTAAAAAGATTTTTTGAAATTGTATTTGATTTAAGTTGTACATTTAGGCTACATATCTAAGGGTTTAAACTCACAGTTATTGGACATATTTTATAGCAAGCTGTAAGCATACATTCAGAAATGTGTCTAAAAGAAATACATTTTCACATAATTTGTTTAGAAAACTAATTACACCTACACCACATATTTGATCACCTTAACTCTAATTGCACATTATTAGTTTAATGCAAGTAGTTTGTTACATTTTCATTTTCAGGAAGACTGGTCTTCAGCTTAGGGGATCCAGGAGAGGTGAGTATGCACACAAAGGATAAGTCTTCATAATAGAAGGATACTGTTAAGTTTAAAATGAGGGTAAGAGTGAAAGGTTGACTAATGAGGAGAGGTAGTGTAATGGCACAGGGTTATGGGGGAAGATGTGTGAGGATTAAGGTTATGGTTAAAATGAGGATTCGGGTGATGGCTAAAGTGAATGTGAAGGTTATTGTTAGAGATCGGATTAGAGTGAGATCTACCCAATTTTCCTGAAGTGACCAACCTTCCCCTTCTAACTCTCATGTGACCCAAATCTGCCATTCCTTTGCCCCCACTCTCCTAAAATAATGTCTTCCTACTCCATTCCTGTAAATCATAAGGCAGATGGCGAGCTTCCTAAAGAAGCTCGCCCAGATATAAAAAATAGCATCAGATTATAAAAAATAGCTTAACAGAGAGTCCTGAGAATTATTTTCTAAAGCATATCAACTCTTGAGTTATTACTAATGGAGTTCTCAATAATTCTGAGGTTACTATTTATGATGTCCTATGAATTTTATAAGCCTTGCTAAGCTCTGTTAATTGGTTAATGCATTTAAGTATCCTGTAGTATTTATCATTGGAGTCTTAATAACTCTTGAGGTAATCATTATTGAGTTCTCAACTATACGAAATCTTTTATTAAGAGTCCTGAGAGACAATTCGATAAAAAATATTAGACTACGATAAAAAATATAGACCCGCTCGAAGAAATCCTTCGAGCGGTAGACGGAATACTAAATGTCCTTACCTCATCCTTCTGTAATAAAATCCTCTCACCCCCGTTTCCTTACCGTCTAAACCCAGTGTACTCTCAATCTTCCCCTTCCAACCAGT
>BLSH010528070.1:373296-388214 GCA_018402905.1 Glandirana rugosa
AGGCGACCAGGCAGGCTTGAAGCCCTGTTTCAGGCCCAGGCCTGCCTTGGGCTTGCTAGCGTGCCTTATTTGTAGGGCACTTGCCCTAGTTTGAAGATGATTTTAGAACAGTTATATGGCTTCTACCGTTAATTAATACTGTTTCAGACACAGTTTGAAGATGATCCACATTCACCTCCATTTTTGCTTTTTTTATGTTTTTATTTTTTTAAAAATATTTACAGTTATTTCCCTGTCCCCATTTTTTTGTAGGGCACTTGCCCTACCCTTACCCCCATTTTACTTCCTTTTGCAGCCCTCTGGGGCTTTCCAGGACTTTGTTACAGCCATTTTTGTGCCTAAAAGTTCGGGTCCCTATTGATTTCAATGGGGTTCGTTGTCCGTGCGATCGTTCGGGTTCCGTCCGGACCCGGACTTTGTCCCGAAGTTCGGACGGACCAGCGGAACCCGAACTTCCAGAGGTTCGCTCAACTCTACTCATATGACCTAAATCTGCCATTCCTTTGCCCCCATTCTCCTAAAATAATGTCTTCCTACTCCATTCCTGTAAATCATAAGGCAGATGGCGAGCTTCCTAAAGAAGCTCGCCAAGATATAAAAAATAGCATCAGATTATAAAAAATAGCTTAACAGAGAGTCCTGAGAATTATTTTCTAAAGCATATCAACTCTTGAGTTATTACTAATGGAGTTCTCAATAATTCTGAGGTTACTATTTATGATGTCCTATGAATTTTATAAGCCTTGCTAAGCTCTGTTAATTGGTTAATGCATAAACTAAGTCTATGTTCTCTATTTTTATACTTGATTATGCAAAAGATTTGCTTTGTTCTCTGCTTGTTAATGATAGCTAGAGTTTGTGGATGCTGTACATTTTGTTAAAATATGTTTTTGTTCTCATTTCATATGTTTGTATTTCATTGTATTGCTACTGCTTTGTCTGTATTATTGGAATTGCTTAATAGGGAATTTAAAAAGAGCTATGTTTTCCATATTTAAAAATACATTACTAAGTGTAAAAAATAATTACTCAGTGATGTGTATATAAATACTGAAAAAGTAAACTGAAAAAACATGAGGGGTAAATACTGTATTAATCCATAGAATGTGTGGTGCATACTTGCAATGGAAGGATTTACTTGCATTAATTTGTAAAACCAATAGACTGTATTGCAAAGGCTAATTTGCAAGTCATCTGTGAGTGATTTTGAACAGCACCATTCTACTTCTTGCAAAGGGCAACTATTCTTGCTTAGAAGGGACAGCCGCTGTTCTTCTCTTGTAACTGTCAATGTCAGGTTTTACACTAACAACTGTACAAGTGGCTGTGGCATAAGTGCTGCTACAATGGAACAGCTGATTGTCTAATGATATTAGTAGTACATTTTGTATTAACCATCTCAGTAACCCTAAAAAAACTAAACAAATAACACTTAGGGGGTCTATTATTGAAAAAAATGGTTGTGCAAATGTAGCAGCATTGGCACACACATTGTGAATAATCCCCATAAAGTTTGTAAAATGTATGGAATGTCGCTTTCTGTTTTTCCTATGATTGTCACTTCCATGTAATGGCCATAAATTTGGTATTTTCCTGATTGAAGAATTTCAGGAAAGTACTGCATTGTGGCCGCAAGATGATAGTGATTATCATAGGTAATACATATAAAATGACATTTCACACATACTACATACATTACAGGGATTATTCGCAATGATTGTGTGAATGTTAAGACATTCGCAAAGCAGAATTTTTTTAAATATCTAGACCCCTTTGTGTTTCAGGGAAAACCTAAAGTGTTATCGCATTATATAGATATGAGGAATCAAAGAAGTAGCCAAGTAACCAAGTATAATTTTTTTAATATCCTAAACATTCCCTGTTCTAAAAGATATCGTTTTTTTGTTAATAATAAATATTTCATATTTCAGTGTAATCCCCTCTCTAATCCATTTTCAATTAATCAAATGTTATCATCAGATTTTTATACTAATGTTGAGGTTAAATTGGTTCAGTTTGGTCCTGAAAGGGGATGACCACTTACAAAAAACAATATGCAATTTAGATTTCCCAATGAATACTAGCTGCATTAAGAAGACTGATGACCATCACAGGAGATAGACTTTGGCAATGACTGGACACCCAAATGCAAGTTGCTATAAAAGTAGAACAATAGGCAATTTTTTTTTTCATTTTGGATAGCGTAAGGGAGGGTTAGAACCTCTGTCAATTGTTTTGCCATATGTTTCCCATTGGGAAGATTTACTTTCACTTTCTGTCCATAGCCAAAAACAGACATAAATCGCTGCAAATTAAGGTAATCCATTCCCCCCTCAAGGCATCAGAACTTGTGTCCCCATTGAAAGATTTTTCCTCTATTACTGTTCTGGGGGACAATCCAAAATGTGGGATTTTCTTTTACTTTCACTTTTGATGATAACGGTAAATAGGATAAATAGAGGGGGTGAATCTCCCTAACGGGGGCAGATGTAGCAATAAAGAGCTAACAGGTATTCTAATTCATCTCCACTCTGTCCAAAATAAAAAAAAAATACTTTAAGATTACTTGGATTCTCTAATTTCTAGAATTGTGTATTTGCAAGCCTTTGTGACTGTGTCTGCCCTTGACTTTACCCCCACATTTGGAACTCCTGGGTTAATCTATGGTTGGGTCTAAGGAGGCAACTACTCTCTACGTTGACTATGACGACAGTGCTCATGGCATCATGAAACATACCTAAAAATATATATATATATTTGATGTAGCCCTTGCTGGCATCCTGTTTAAGTGACCACAGCCCAATAATTTCTGAGGTCATCCCACTGCAGGTATTCCCTCTTCCCTGCCACTATAGGACTGTGTGAGAAAAGGAAAAACAGGAGGATCCGGATCGGCTGCATTGTCAGCCAGACTTTAGCCAGTCCCGAGCTGTGAAGAGAGGGAATTAAAACAGCCTGAGGGAGAAGGGCGATAGGTTGTGCCGAGCTGGGAATGGTACAGAGCCAGGGGAAAGACAGTACAGGGCAGCTGAGAAGGGCAGGTAATTTGAGATAGTTTAGAGTCAGGGGCAGTCTGCCATGCTGCAGAGTGGGCTGAGAGCTACCCCAGAGAGGGAGAGACAGCCATGAGGGAGAGTGTGCAAAACAATGAAAAAGAGAGACTATGCAATGTAAATAGCACTGAAAGTACTACTGAGCTGCTGTGTGCTTACTGCATAGACTCAAACCTGATGCAAGCTTCTGTGAAGAGTTTAGAGAAGTGAGCTGCTGAACCGTGTCATGCTGTGTTCTGCAAGCAGAGGGAGAACCCCAGGAGGCCTGTCTGGGACTGGGCTGTGGACAAAGAGTGGAGCTTGACTTTGCTACCCGGTCATATGAACTGAACATGGATGCCAGCAAAGAGACTCAGTGGAGTGTTGTACCAATGGTATGATGGACTTCTGAGGCCGGATGAAATGGGCAGTGGTAGACAAAAGGAAAGACTACCTGTATGGAGAGCAATTTGAAGTCAAAGCACTATCCAAAAGATGGAGGTCTGCCCATCCTTAGCATCTAAAGATCTGAGGAAAGACCATACAGAAGTCCACCTTTGTTCTCGGACTTTGAATGCCTTGGAGAGCTGTTGCCTGGAGCTTCTGCTGATAGATTTTCCAGAGGCCAGGTGAGGTGGAATAGGCTGAAACTTCATGATGGACTGATTTACAGAAGGACTGATGATCTTGTGGAATAGTGGGAGCTGTTTTTTCCTGAGAAACATAGAAATACAGTGCAGTACTAATGGATCTTAATAATGAACATGGCCACCTAGGACCAAAGAGGGCTTTTAATTTAGTCAGAGATTAGTTTTACTGGCTTACTGCCTACAACACCCAAACACAGCAAGAAAAGGAGATATGATTTGAGAGTCCAAGTACATGAACTGAAACCAGGTGAATGTGTTTTGCTGAAAAACCTGATTACTCACGAAGCACAAACTAGCTGACCAATGGAGCTTACAGTCATATATCTTCTGTGCTCAATTACCTGGCCCCCCTGTTTATCACATTCACCCAAAGGATCAGACATGATCTTTGAAGGCTTGGCACCACAACCATATTTTGCATCAATTCTGAGTCACCTTCAATTGATCCTCCCCCTCCTCACAGCAACCCCCACTTGAAGGGGAGGAAGAAGATGAGTGGAAGGAAAATCTAGAAGCGTGAGGGTTCTTTCAGTCTTACCCCATTGTTGTCACTCTATTAGACATGTGTGGTTCGTTTAGTTCTGAATTGAAATTTAGACTAAATTTTCGTTATTCGGAAAATGGGATGTATCCAAATTTATGAATACAACAGTATGAATTTCAATGAATCCCTAATAAACATTAATGAAATAACAAAATTCAAGAATTCTGAATGAATTAGATAATAGCTGGCCTACTGGCCGCTGCGTCCTACCGGCTGCTGTGTCCTTAACAACCATGACCATCTGCTGTCAGTGGGGAATGTAAACAAACCAGTGCCGGCATTAAACATTTGAAAAAAAAACAGTTAGACCCCTTTCACACTGGGTCATTTTTCAGGTGCTGCGGTGCTAAAAATAGCGCCTGTACAGCACCTGAAAAACTCCCCCCTCCATTCTCCCCAGTGTGAAAGCCTGAGTGCTTTCCCACTGGAGCGGTGCGCTTGCAGGACGAGAAGAGATGTCCTGCAAGCAGCATCTTTGGGGCGGTGCGCTGAGCGGTGTATACATCTCCATTATAATTAATGGTCGGTGCTCCCGAAGCGGCTGTACACCGCCTAGGAAGCGCCTAGCAGCGGCGCTTTTAACCCCTTGTTAACCCCTCTATAATGGCGGTGAATGCGCCGCTACTTAGCAACGCTTTACCGCTACCGCCCCTCCCCAGTGGGAAAGTGCCGCATAGAGTTCCCCTACTCGTTCACCAAAAAAAGTGTAAAATATAAATAAAAACACAGAGACAGTTTTTAGCAAGTCCTTTATTAAAAAAAATATCCCCCAGAAGTAAATCCAGCGTCAATCATGATGAATGCAGTGGTCGCTGACCAGAAAAAAAAAGAGCTCTACACTTATTGCTTGCCTCCCAGTGACTGACATGTCCGGTTCCCACCTATGGTCAGTAAAGAAATGGGCGGGGTCACCAGTGACAGTTTGTTTATTTAGCATCACTATTCACCTGCCGACTGAGAGCTCTGGTACCCAGTGCTTATAGTAAATACACAAAGGGGCGGGGTCACCAAATGACAGGTGTCATTTGTTTATTTACGGTTGGTGGGAACTGGAGATGTCAGACACTGAGATGCAAGTGACGGGTGCAAGTGACGGGGTCAAAGTTTTTCGGGTCAGTGGCATTCAACGTGATTGACGCTGGATTTACTTCTGGGGACATTGTTTTTGTTTGTTTAATAAAGGACTCGACAAAAACTGTCTGTGTTTTTATTTATGTTTGACACTTTTTTTGGTGAATGAGTAGGGGTACAATGTACCCTATGCTCATTTACATGGGTGGGGGGGGGGCAGAATCTGAGGGCCCCTTGTTCCCATCAACATAGGAAAAAAGTACTTTGGGAAGGGGAGCCTCCCTGCACTAAAGCACCCCCCATGTTTAGGGCATATGGCCCGGCATGGTTCAGGAGGGTAGGCACTCGCCGCCCCCCCCCTTCCTGATCTGCATGCTCGGATAGGGGCCTGGTATGGATTAAGATGGCCCCCACGCAGTTTTTAAAAAAAAAAAGATTTTAATCTTACATTCTGCTGTCAGCAGGATATTCCACTGATAGCAGATGAGTCATGGCTGTTAAGGACGCCGTGGCCGGTAGGCCGCTCCTCTCCTCAACAACCAGCTATTCTTCACAATGAATTTGAATGGATTTGATATTTTAGATTTGAATACTTCAAATTCATTGAAAAAAAAAATTGAAAACGAATAAACAAAATGAAATGAATTTCATTACGAATGCAACGAAAGGAAATTAGTAACTTAACGAATCAATCTAAACAAAACATATTTTTTTAGTTCTGCACATATCTACATTCTATGTGCTGTTGAAAGCCACTCTGGGGCTTTGAGAGATGTCAGAATTTGTGCAACAGTCTCATATAGAAATAGTACCCTTCAAACTTGGAGAAATGGAGACTCAGGGTCCAGAGGAAACAACTTCTTCATAGCTTCCCGAAGCTACAGCAAAAACCATCTGAACCAGTGGAGCAAAGAGTCAAGAGGCCGATCCAACTTCCCAATAGACTAACGTACTGTTTTTTAGAAGGAAACAGTCTTTACTACTGTATGCAGACTTGTTGATGCATACTGTAAGTATAAGTCACCATACCAGTCGTTGATACCCCCAACCCATTTTTCGCCACATCATGGTTGGAATTCCCACTTCCTGCACTTTGCGTTAAACTCGTGTTTGAATTACAAATTGTGGTTTCTTTGAGGACCATAGACTTTCAGTGGAGGGGTGTGTAGCCCTCATTGTTGGTACCTTAAAGCCACACAGCCCAAGCATTTCTGAAGCCATCCCACCCATAGCTAAATATATACCACTCCTAAATATATCCCTTACCACTGCCTCTTGATTTAGTCGAAGACCAATTTAGTTTGGCCATCTGCCAAACCTCTTAACAAACAAAATGTGGTCCACATCTAGATTTGAACCAACCAACACCTCATCCTCACCTTTCACTTGTATTGACTACAAAGAGCATTTGAGTCTGATGACATACTGGGGTTGATTTATTAAAGGCAAATAAACTTTGCACTTTGCAAAGTGCAGTTTCTCCAGAGCTTAGTAAATGAGGGGGAGCTCTGCTGACTTTCATCATCCAATCACGTGCAAGCAAAAATGCTGTTTTTTTTTTTTTTCCTTGCATGTGATTGGGTATTCTTTGCAAAGTGAAGCCTTACCTCATTTACTAAGCTTTGGAGCAACTGCACTTGCAGAGTGCAATTGCACTTTGCAAAGTGCACAGTCTATTTGGCTTTATTAAATCAAACCCACTGTATCTTTGCCCTTAAACCTGCTAGTGCTCAGACACACATCTCTTTTGAAGTTGAGAATAAGGCACACTTCAGTGCGACAGCAACCTGTGGCAGGCATAGCATGCAGTGGCAAAAAGTGGGAGTGGTTAAAAAGGGGGTTAGTAAAAGGTGGGTGTGGCTACATTTTTTTCGCTGGGAGAGGACAATGTGGCACCCCCTGGGTGCCTTGACTACTACTCCCCTTTAACCTCAGAGGCAGCACCTAAGGATGTACACATGCTGTGCTTCACAGCCTCGACATGAATTATAGCCAGTGTTGAATGTGACACATTCAAGTGAATGCAAGCAAGCGCCCCACAACTGTGTGTAATGCACACAGTTGTGTCATGCTAGTGTGGGGTTGAAGGGGTTAAAACAGGCAGTGATAGGCAATGCCACCTTACTGCCTGTCAAATGCTCTCTGAAAAGCGATCGAAGCATGTGTGAACAAACACTTAATTGTTTAACTTTTAAATTATTTTTTACAGTTTTTAGAAACATTTATTTTTTCTTAGCTTGGGTTTTCAAAAGTATCAGGACAACTGCCTTTACAAGCACATGAAACTTTAATGGCATCCTACAAGTGCACAAAGCAAGGTCCATAAAGACCTGGATGAGCGAGTTTGGGGTGGAGGAACATGGCTGGCCTACACAGAGTCCTGACCTCAACCCAATAGAATACCCTTTGGGATGAATTAGAGCGGACACTGCGAGCCAGGTTTTCTCATCCAACATCAGTGCCTGACCTCACATATGCGCTTCTGGAAGAATGGTCAAACATTCCCATAGACACACTCCTAATCCTTGTGGACAGCCTTCCCAGAAGAGTTGAAGCTGTTATAACTGCAAAGGGTGGGTTAACTCAATACAGAACCCTATGGACTAAGACTGGGATGTTATTAAAGTTCATGTGCCTGTAAAGGCAGGCATCCCAATACTTTTGACAATATAGTGTATATTCCTCAGGTCCTTTCTCTGCAACCTTAGCTGCACTGGACAGTGAATGAATGGGAAGTACTCTGTATAGAGTGGCTTCCTGTTCATTCACAACCTGAAGTGTAGTGAACACAGTTTACTATGCTTCAGTTGTGAATGATGGTTTGGTGGTCTGTGTACCTTTGAGTAGTTACCCCAAAGCAGTGATCAAATGTGGTCTTTAAAATCACACTTTTAAAAATGTGCCATCATTGTATACCTCTACCAGTACAGTAATAACAGCACTCTATATCCACTGCCACCAAGTTGGAATATAAATTATGCAGATTATGTATGAACCGTTTTATATAATAATATAATACTTTTTATATAATAATATAATAATTCAGTAGGGACCTGTGACAACCCTGATCACTGTTATCCCTAGTGAATTCACAGTAGAATATTTCACAAATCAGGACCAGCTGGGTAAACAAGTCCTAGAGATTCAATTAAGATTTTATGAAAATGCTCATTGAAAAGTCCTACATTTTATCTAGCTCCTTTCCAGAACACTTACGGTAATTTGCAACAGGTAAACCTTACAGACCTTCATTGGCCTTTTTCAGCTGATTCTAAATAGTCACTACAAGTTTTTACAGCATATTGCAGAATAATCTGTTCCCTGCAAAAGCCCTCAGAAAAAACAACAGTATATAGTCTTATGCTCTTTAATGAACAGTCTATTTCCTGAGAAACAATAGTGGATTCTCGGGAATACAGTTACAGTTCAACTTCTTCTATTTTAAACATGCTATTTTAGGCAAAAACAAAAAGAGTTTTTTTAAACAATACCACAACAGACAAAAACTTGAGCTACTGAGCCCTATAAACAACTGAATATTTAACTAAAGGAGGTATGCTGAAAAATGTATGAAATGAAGCCTGGAGCTCCATATGCTGACTGAAAAAGGAAAAAATAAAATAATTATCCATACTTCATGTGCCGGATATACATCATAGTCAAAAATTATGTTACTGCACATGTGCAGTAGTGGCACGTGGTGGCCATCTTGGAACACCCAAATGTTTTTGGCTGAACTATCAGAGAGCACAGAGGGGAGGGCATGGGGCCAGATGTCAATTGGCACACCACAAATGTGCCCACAGAGACGTAATCTCCCAGATAGCCAGCCGCTAAGGTCCACCAATACAGAGCCCCTGCAAGCTGCACATGGGTGGCGGGGGGGGGGTCCAATAGAGGGCAGCAGTTTAGGTGGACATTTACATGGCAATTTCCTGTTTGTGCCATATATAATGGAGACTCTTAGAGGCATGGTTGTCTGCATCTTCCCTGGTGTTGGAGTGTTGTGGCCGGCCTTGCAGCTGGATAGGCCCACTTTGGGCTGGGTTAAGGTTAATCTGTTTGCTTTTTAATTTTTTTTTTTTGGTGGGGAGGTGTCCTTTCTATGGTCAGTATGTGTATACATACAGATCTCTGCATTCACAGCGTCCCTTTTGGGACCCTATCACCATGGGATTGGATCACCACACTACCTGGCTTATTGTTTTTAAATCTCATCTATAGGCTTGCAACCACTAACCTCTTTAATAGTTTGTGAGCATTTAAAGTACCATGCTGTTGCATTTTGTAATATGCTATTATTGTTCAGTTTTTTATGTTTATAATGATTAATTCTTGCAAAGCTAAGTGTATTTATGCCCCTGATGAAGAGTGGTTCTTGAATAACGTTGGGAAGCTTCTACAATCAACCTATGAGAGTTGTATATGGGGCTCTGTTCCCTATGGTCTAAGCTTACAGTGTATATTTTGAGCCACGGTTTTATATTCTGTAATAAAGATATATTAAACTGCTTTTATACTGTATACATTTTGTTAAATTCTATATATTGTCCTTTTAAGAAAATGTTATGGCATTAGGGGGCATTAACCACTTGCTTACTGGGCACTTAAACCCCCCTCCTGCCCAGACCAATTTTAGGCTTTCAGCGCTGTCGCATTTTGAATGACAATTGTGCGGTCGTGCGACGTTGTACCCAAACTAAATTTTTATCATTTTTTTCCCACAAAGAGAGCTTTCTTTTGGTGGTATTTGATCACCTCTGCGTTTTTTATTTTTTGCAATATAAAAACAAACAAAGAGCGACGATTTTGAAAAAAGAACAATATTTTTTACTTTTTTGCTATAATAAATATCCCAAAAAATATAAAAAAGAAAATGATTCATCAGTTTTGGCCAATATATATTCTTCTACATATTTATGGTAAAAAAATATCGCAATCGATATTGATTGGTTTGGTTTGTGCAAAAGTTATTGCGTCTACAAACTATGGGAATTGATTTATGGCGTTTTTACTATTTTTTTTTTACTAGTAATGGTGGCGATCTGCGAGTTGTATCGGGACTGCGACATGTCGGACATTTATACAGCGATCAGAAAACAAATGTCATTGGCATGGAAGGGTTTAATACTAATGAGGCAGTGAAGGGGTTAACTGTGTTCCCTGCATATGTTCTAACTGTGTGGGGACGGGGCTGGTCGGGGCATAACAGAACTAACTGATCCCAGTTACAGGGATCAGTATATCTGCTATGTCCCCCTTAACAGAGCGGATAACCGCAGTGTTTACATCGGTGGTTCCCCGTTCTGCAGCCGTTACAGGTGATCGGTGTGTCTCGGGTGGACATCGAGTCCGCCCGACCCACGGGCACGCCCACGCAGCAGGCGGCGGCCACGAGAGCGCGCCGCCACAGGCTGCGAGTGTGCACGGGGAGCGTGCACAAGGGTGTACGTCCATGGACAATTGAGATCCGCGCTGTAGCCGTCTTCTCCCTTGTGGTTTTAACTTTGGACAATAAACCATTTGTTTCTGCTAGTAAATACCTTATACAGCCCACTTCCTTTTTCTTGTTTGGTCATTAGCCTAGGCTTGTGACATCACGCACAGCTCTCTCTCTTTCGTGAGTGTTTGCCAGGAAGGGAGGGGGAATGAGTCATAAGAGGGCCAATGAAAGCTGCAGGGCTGCAGAGCTGGAGGTGTGCCTCTGTGTGTCTGTGTAAATCCAGCAAGTGAACAGACAGCAGCTTCAGCTGCCCACAGTTAAAATGCAGCCAGACTTAGTGAACGGAGATTTCTGCAGCATATTTGGCAAGTACAGAATCACAGTATATATATAAAATAATATGCAAAGTGGTTGGATGGAAGCTTCAGAATAGCAGATATGTTTTTATTACAAATTATGTGAGAAGACTGCAGTTCCTCTTTAATGACAGTAGGAGGAGGTATAGCCGGAAGTTTGTGTGATTAATAAAGATGGTGACCTGTTAACTCTCTCTGCATTTCTGAGACACAACAATGGTTGATGAAGGTCATCCAGGATGTGGTACAGACAAAGCAACTTGATAAAGAACAGTGTGGTGGCCTGGAATAGACAACCAAATAGAAACTTTTCACAATTGTAAACAGTGATACCTCCCAAAAGGCCCAATACAATTAGATGTATGTGGAGAAATTACAGCAGCATGAAACATCAAAGATATAGTACTTATGATTTGTACTTAAAATGGCCAGAAATGGCTACAGCAGAAGTCATGACCACTAAAGTTATCACCACCACCTTGGAGGAAGGGTATTCTAAGTGGGGACGACTTCCCCTGGAAATCATTACCAACAATGGTCAACAATTTATTTTAAAAGAGTTTGAGACTTGCCTTAAATCAAAGGGAATAAAGCACATCCTACCATCACGACACCATTCACAGGCCGGTGGAGATGTGGAACGTTTTGACCAGATATTAAAAATGACCTACTGTAAAGACACATTTGCACAAAGGACTCATATTCAGCAAAGCTATAACTACTATTGTACAACACTATCTCCTCATAGCACCACTGGGATCGGTCATGATTATCATACCCCACTTACAAGTTTGAAGCCACCAAAGTAACAGAACCACTAAACCTGCAAGCTCGAAGGGAGAGGTACCAGGTCAAAGTAAAAACTTACTTGATGCAAAAAGAGCTGCCAAGACAACTACCCTCATTCCTGGCTGGTGGGTAAGGATAAGAAAGCCAGCAACCAAGTCAAAGTTTAACCCTAGTATTTAATCCTATCCTATCTATCTAATCCACGGCCAATTAGAACAAATATCCTATAGCCTGGAGGATGCATCAATTAGACACGTGAGCAGGTTGGTGCCTGTTGAAGCTCATTTGGTCAGGCAGGACCCTACTCCTAAGTGGCTTACTTGGGATGAAGCGTCCATCTTTACCACACAGCTACAAACATCTGGAAGCCAGCAAAACACCTTCCACTACAATTATTTAGAGAGTGGAGCTTGGTAGAGTCCAGAACACAACAAAACTTTAGCTAGGCACCTGCCTGGTTATGTACTTTGTAATGTTATCAAGTTTCAAAGTGTAACGGGGATGGGCAGTTGTTGTGCATTTATTAAGTTCTGTTTAAGAAAATGTTATGGCATTCTGCTTTAGGCCCCTTTCACACGGGCGGATCGTTCGGGTCCGCCTGTCAGTTTTTCAGGCGGACCCGAACGGACGCTCCATTGCTCTCTATGGAGCGACGGATGTCAGCGGTGACATGTCCGCTGACACCCGATCCGCTCCGATACGCCAAAAACAGACAGATGGAAACCCCATTTTCCATCCGCCTGGCGGAGGAGAATGGAGCTGTGACAGGACAGTCTCTGCACGGAGTGCAGAAACTGTCCTGTCATCCGCTGGCTCAGCGGGGATAAACGGATGGATCAAAACAGGCTCCGCTGGTGTGAAAGAGCCCTTAAGAGATAGCAGGAGCAGTTGGAGCAGGAGGTTGGTGTGATTAGATTAACAATGCTGACCTGTGACCAGTCTGTCTGCACTTCTGAGACACAATACTCACCAGTATGGACACAGAGAGCAATACAAAACCCAAGAGATGTTCTAACCCTTTCACACTATCCACAGCTAAATAAAAATGGTGGCTATAGATCAGTGGTTCTCAACTCCTGTCCTCAGGATCCACTAACAGGCCAGATTTTCAGTATTACCTTGGGGAGATACAAACTAGAAAACTACAATCACTTAGCAGTAAATTATATCACCTGTGATGCATTTTAGTTATCTTGCAACCTGGCCTGTTAGTGGGTCCCGAGGAGAGGAGTTGAGAACCACTGCTATAGATACACTTTAAACTCAAACATGGACTACACCTTCAAAAAAGGAGAACACTGCAGATCTTATAACTTTCTGTTACTGGGCTATTGTGGTCTGAATACCATTGTGATGAAATTGCTAATTTGTTGCTGCCAGTTATTGTTAAAAAAACAAACTTTGGTTTAAATTTGGGTTAATCTTTAATAACTATAGTGAAAGTGTGAAAGGGGCACTCCATTAATAAGTTAACATGTACAGCATCTGTTCTCTCTTCAGTCCAGCAGCAGATGAGGGTGGAGGGGAGAGCGTAGTAGGAAGGAGTGAGGTTACAATGAAGCTTTGTTCTGTAAGCACATGGCTGGGTTCCATCTCAAGGGACGGCTTTCTGAGAAGGACAGAGAATGGTTTGAGAAACTGTTTCTGGAAGGGCCTAATCTACATTTCCCTATAACAAGAACCATTGTGTAGAGTTGAAATCCTTGATGCCTTTTTTATTGCATTTATAAGGGAAGAAAATTACCAGTCTAACTGAGCCTGTCACCGTTTACTTTGCTAGTGCCACTTGTTTATTTAAAAAATAAATAGTGACATATTTTCCATAAGTGCTTTTTATAGATACTACAACAGTTCTTAGAACTGTCATTTCAGTGCTCATTAAAAAATCATGTTACCTGACATTACAATTATGTTACCTAATATGAACTCTCATCCATTGTCCCCTACATAACTGCTCTTTTCACATACACACACAGAGTATGCAAATGGCATGGCTGATTTAGTAAACGAGAAAAGCATGTTAACTTCCAAGGTGAATTTTACCTATTCAATGAGGTGAAGCAAAGTAAATATTCACTTTGCAAAAAATACTCAATCATGCGCAAAGGAAAAAGAGGATTTTTGTGCATATTTGATTAGATGATTTAAGTCAGCCCAACTTCATTTCATTCACTAAACTAGGCAAGTTTCCTCTTTGCAAGGTACATTTTCACTTAAATTAGTGAAAGGAATGAAGCTGTTTGTATTATAGAACAAAACGGAAAATTTACTATCAAATACTTACCGTAATTTTCCTTTCCTGATGGACTCCATGGCAGCATACGTATGGGTTAACCCCGCCTCCACTCCTTACCTGTAGGACCCCACTCCCATAAATCTTTGCTCTGAGCCGTAGGCCGTGTTCCGTAACTAGCCTCCTCAAGACATTCGGGGGGGGGGGGGAACTCCTGCTGCCATGGAGTCCATCAGGAAAGGAAAATTACGGTAAGTATTTGATAGTAAATTCTCAGAAAGTAGAGATGTTTCGATGTTGAAGGACGTACGAAGTCTCCCGGACAATTAAGAAAACGGTCCTTCCTATCTCCTTGCACGGAGTAGTTCCTACTAACACCGTGCCTATCGGATCCGGTAGGTTGTCCGAGTACCTCGGTTCCCGAACCGACGAAACCTCCATGACAGACGAGCAAGCTGGTCCGTACCCAAATGTAGAAACCGTCTAAGTGTCGTACACTAAGGGTCTCATCAGACATCCCGTTGGAACACCAGGAGTTAGTTATGCAAATACCGAGTAACAACACACCTCAGACGAAGAAATAGGAGACCAATAAAACCGAACGTCCGGAACAGCCAACTACTATGTTTAATTTCGGAAACCCTATCGTACCGGGCGGGTAACCCACATACCGCTCAATTGAGGGTATGCATACGACGGTACCTCAGACAGTCCTTTTGCTTTTTAAATGATAGTTTATGAATGGCATTAAAAGGAAAGGACTACCTGAGGTACCGTCGTCCTCAAGGGGGGGGGGGGGC
>BLSH010528070.1:430653-447626 GCA_018402905.1 Glandirana rugosa
CTCCAAAGTTCAAGACAAAAGAAGAGACATCTCCTGTAAAGGGGAATATAGGACAAGACAAACTGTAGATAGTGTACTTGTTCTTCACCCCCCTTTAATGGGGTGACCTCTGTTTCCATTTTAGGAATGTTATCAAGATTGGGGGGGGGGGGGGAACTATTGTAAGGATTTTACCTTTGTCTCCAGTGGGGTAATTTCCCCCCACTTCTTGTTCATGTGATAGATGTCAAACAGAACAGGATATAAGGGGAAATGTCCTCTACAGAGAAGAAAACAGAACTTGAAACCTCATAGGTTCTGACTCTTTCCCACTCTTTTCATAACCAAAAAAGATTTGCGTTAGGCTTGTTCATCTATAGTTTTGAGGTTTTAAATGTCACTCCATGTTGGTGTATTAAAAGAGAACTATGTTTTGTTTTTTTTTAACTAATCATACTTACCTAGGTGGATGCAGCATCGGTCTGATGCTGCATCTGTCCCCCATCAGCTCTAACACTGAGAACCAAACGATCAAACACCACGATCACTCTGTTCTCAGAGCTCCCTGAGCAAAGAGCTGGTGACTGTCAGTCACCGGTGTCTGCCCGCTCACTGGAGAACTGGGCTGCAGAGGGGGCGGGAGCTTCCGGCTCTCAGCAGTTTCCTGAGAGGCTGAGCTGGGTGCTGGTCCAGGCATGTGGGTGGATCCTGACTTCATTGTCAGGATCTTGCCTGAGCCTGGACCAGCTCTGTGATGTCAGCAGACAGTGGGCTTCAGCTTTGGCTGTACCTCTCCTTTAACTAAGAGCTGCTATCAAAGCATGATTCTTATATGGGTCTTATGAAATAAAGCATACTGCAGTGGGTCCCAGACACTGCCTGTTTTTTGCATGTGGACTCAACAAAACTGGGATTAAATATTTTTACTTTTTGCATGCTCTTTATTTTTTTCTTTATGAGGAGAGCTACATACAATTGTGCAATTATAAATCACATGAAAAAAGTGATATGGTGCTAACTGACAACAACTGTTAGCAACTAACGATAAGCGAATTGGCCTGACTTTGTTGTGTAAGCTGTTTCTTGACCCCATCACAAAGGCCATACATTGTGAACTTTAATCTTAACCATATTGAAGTCTATGAGGGTGGTAAATGGCGAATTCTGAAAATCAATTCTGGTCATTTTTAAGGACAGTAGGCAAGGAATTGTCAAGTAAAGAACAAGGGGAGCAGGGCACTACCACGGAGACATTTACCAAAACATAATAACACTTTAAAAAATGTTCAGCAGGGAGAGCTGTTAGAGATAGATGACGTTGTTTTTACCATGAAAGTAGGCTGAATTTTGAAAATGGCAAAGGATGAAGATTTGCATCCCAAAAATCCACATTTAAGTGTATATATTTCACAGAAAAAAAGGAAGAAACATTGTGCTGACTCCATACATAGAATTTAAGCATGTTGATAGGCTGTGTTTTGAACAGGAGAGACAATATTCAGTTTTAATCCACAAATTAACATTAGAGTATATTTATTTCACAAGAAATACCAGATAATTATTGTATGGACTCTATACAAGGTATTTAAGCACAATGTTTAATAAAAAACAAATCAACAGAGAGTATTTATTTCACAGAAAAAGAACACCAAAACATTATAGTAAGTCCATGCACAGGATTTAAGCACTTGTACTAGGACATATTTTGAACAGGAGGGAAAAAGGTCAGCTTTCACTCAAAAAACAGCATTAGAGCATATTTATTTCAGAAGGTGACAGGAGATGGTAATGGTGGGAGGCCAGCAACAGTAGAAAAAGCTGGAAATGGTGGCAAATGATACTGGTATCAGACCAGCAGTGGTAGAAGCAGTTGGTAATAGTGGCAGGTGATAGTATTTGTGAAAGAACAGCAGCAGCAGCAGGAGTTGATAATGGTGGCAAGCCAGCAGGGGTGGAAGTAGCTGATAATGATGGCAGGAGTTAATAATGGTAGCTGGACAGTGTGGCAGTAGATAGTAATAGTGTAAGGTATATTCATTTTTGGGGACCAGATTTCAAGAAAAAGATTAGTCAATAGCATCAGATGCAGGAGGTCTGCAATAACTGCTGATCCAGGACTGGCTCATTTACATAAAAGTGAACCAGTCAACTGTGTTGGGGCAGGGAGATTCATACATTTTCACAAAATGGCCCACTGCACTCAATCTCCTCTCTGACAACACACTACCCAAAGGGTAAGCCAACAGCTCCATCGCACAACATTTTTTCAACCGGGATGCCAAGGCACCCTGGGGTGCCTTCTGGGCTCTTCAGTGGTACCTTGGCAAAATGCAAAAAATTGCCTCAAATTGTCAGCATGCTGGCAGGTGGATCTCGCCAGCATTTTTTGTAACACAAAGCCACAGATTTTAATATGTGCAGCAACCTTAGGCACCGTGCGAAAGCCAGCTGCTTAGTGTCATGAACCATGAATCAGACAGACAGACAGACGTGCAGTAAAAATCACACTATTTAATAAAAATGTTAAAATAGAACAAACAGAGCAAACAAAGTAAAAACAAACAGCATGCAGGGTCAGGAGCCAGAAGGGAAGTCAGCCGAGCAGAGTCTTTAATCCAGAAACCAGAAGGATCATCAAATGGGCAAAAGCTTTTAATAAGAAAACACAGCAGAGATTATCCAGAGTTGTTGACCAAGCAAAGGCGTCTGAGATCTGATCCAGGCAGTTTATATAGCTAGGAGAGCTGGCTAACGAGCAGGATATGGATATCAGGCAAGACAGAGTAGAAGCTGAGACTGGCAATTAACCCTCAGCTGAGCAGCTTGCTCTGAGAATAGAGGGCTAAGCCCAGCCCTGACACTGGGATTCTGGTAAATGATGATGTCATAAATTGATAAGGAAGTCATTGAGCACCTGAGGATGTTCTTGTTTTCCCTTCTCCATCTACACTGGAATCACATTAGCTGAATGAGGAAGGGAAAATGAGGGAGAAACATTGGAATACTAGTCAGTACCAGTGTGCAAAGGTGTATAAAATAAATGATCTCTAATATTGTGTGTCCTACGATTGTTGGTGCTGTTGCATTATGTAAAACTATTCATTTCTTATACATTTTAAAATGGGGTGCCTCGGGATTGTGCATAATTTTAAAGGGTGCCTTGGCTGAAAAAAGGTTGAAAAGGTTGAGAAACACTGACATAGCATACTATTCTAACTCTCGACAGAGGTCCAGCTGGTTCAAAGGTTATCTGCATCTGCCCTGGCCCCCAGGTAAGTCACCGCTGTGATGCCATTTGGTGGCATAGGATGTTTGCTCACTCCACTCTGCAAGCTGCCCCTGGACAAAATTTTCCTCCACTACATTCTATGGGACTTAGGCAAAGTCTTCAATCTTGTCATCCCCATGTTCCTAATTGCTTCAGACCACTTGTCAGTAAGTTGCAGGAAAATCAATGGCAATTGCTGCTCCATGGCTGATGTCCACTCCTTTCATGCTCCTGGCACTCTCTTCCTCAACATCCAATAACAAGAATTCTTGTGCATCCTCCTGCTATAAGTGACTCATGCTGTGCTAAATTAACTTAACAGACTCCTCCATGCCAGTTTGTAGGGTAATTGCGGGATTAACTGTAGAGGAGGAGGAAGAGGGCACAATTGCAGCTGCTGTGAAAAAATAATTGTTCTGCGCCTGAGAGAGAAAAAGGTTAAGAAAAGTTTGTTAGCTTCCTTCATGTACTTTGCCTGTAAAGCATGCCAGTAAGATTTGACAGAAGTGTCCTGCCTCTCAAAGGAGTGGTCTGACTACTGCTTTGTCCTGTGGGTGCAGGACCTGCTCACTTCCTACTAGCTGTGCATGAAGAACCTCGGCCTCTCCTATTAGACCTCCCAGACATGATGAATACAAGAGATTTTGAGCATCTATGGCAACATTAAAGCAGAGTTTCGCCCATGTAAAAGTCAGCATCTACAAAAAGTGCAGCTGCTGACTTTTAACAATCAGCCACTCACCTGTCCCTCGCTCCAGCGATGCGGTTGCCCGAGGGCTCGCTCTTCACCCCCTCTCCTCGGCGGCGCTGGCATCATAACTGTGGGCACCCGGCTTTGGCTTTGTGACTGGCCAGCGTATCTTCTGGGACCTGTGACGTGTCCCAAAAGATTGCAGAGAGGAAGGGGCGAAGGTGAACTTCCTTCCCTGAGCTGCGGCACCAGGGGAGGAAGTGGACCTGGGAACCTGTGAAAACAGGGTCCCTGGTCAACCCCCAATAAAAAGACATGCCAATTGTGGCATGTCGGTGGGTCACCTTCCATTAAAGTGGAAGTGCCACTTTAGGGTGGAACTCCGCTTTAAGGATATTGTACTTTAATGCACTTTATAATGTTGTGATTTGGTGCAATAAACTGTACCACACTAACCTGCATTATTGTACTGAATTAATGACTTGTGTCAGAAGCACGTTTATACTACTGACCCTGAAAAGAAAAAAAAAGACCTTTGCAAAATTGTATTGATAAAAAAATACTCTACAATGATCCTGACATTCATTTTGAGATCCACCCAGATGCCTGAGGGGCAGCCGCTCAACCTCTCAGTATGCTACCAAGAGCCTGAGCCAGCCATGCCCTCTTCACAGCCCAGCAATTTAGTGAGCACTGGAAAAGCAGAGGAAAGGGCCAGAGACTGACAATGACCGCTCATTGCTCACTGAAGATCTTGAACTGAGCAATTAGCGGTCTTAGAGGCAGGCCTTGTTTTTTTTTTTTTCCCATACTTCTATTTTAGCCATACTATAGGCTCATGTCTTCTACTTCAAGGGCATAAAACATCCAGTACAATTTCACTAGCACGTTCTTAGAGAAATAGCTACTTCCTCAGCAAAGATAGAGTTACATTTGGAGGTGAAGCCAAATTGCATAAAAAAATTACAAAACCAAGAGCCAGCTGCACTGGAAAGTAATGCATTTAATCACTAGGCAGTGGTCATTGTAACTGACTGAATGCATATTTTAAGCTGCAGTTCCTCTTTAATTTGTCATTCAATATTTTTCAAAACCAGTATAAGATTTGTAAGGGGGTTAGCTCGGCAGCGGGTGTGTGTAACCCCCTGGAAGGGTTCACTACACAATTTAGGCACAGCAAGACAGCAATTGTAGTTGAAATCAAAAAGACAGTTTATTTACACTATTTACAATTTGAAAAAAAAAAAACAGCAAAACAAAAACAAACAGCAAAATAAATCCTAGGCCACTTGGCCACTGACTACACGGTAGGTTTCCCTGTCTGTCAGTTAGGTACAGCCTACCACTGTACCTAGCTCCTATCTCTCACTGGGCAACTCAGCCACACAGGGTTTTCTTACCAAACAAGATGTTACACTCCCCAGTCTGCTGACACAGAAACTGGTTCCAGGGTGGAACAATTCCCTAGGCCAGCTGGGAGCTTTCGTAGAGGCCTAATGAGCCAACTCCACTCAGCTGGGCTCATACCTCCACCCCTGCAAAACTCCCAGCACTTCCCCCTAGTGGTAGAAGTCTGCGTAACTCATAAATCTTGGACAAATATACTTGCCATCCTGACCGCACCCAGGCGATTTCACCCACCTGCTGTCACATACCCCCCCCTTGTTTAAAACTGGGGTTTGTAACACATGCAGTCGGGTACGCAGGTACCCGAGATAAAGCATCCACATTCCCCATTTCATCACCAGGGCGATGATTTATTATGACGTTACTGTATATTCCTGCAGGGCCAGGAACCACCTATTTATCCTTCTATTGGTCTCCTTGTTTTGAGCTATCCATGTTAAGGGTGCGTAGTCCCTAACCAGGTCAAAGTGTCTCACCAGTAAATACTAGCAGAGGGAATCTAACGCCCACTTCACAGCTAAACACTCCTTCTCAATTGTGGCATAATTCTCTTTGTGGGATTTCAGTTTTCTGCTGAGATAAATGACTGGGTGCTCTTACCCCTTCCAAACCTGGGACAACACTGCTCCTAAGCCTATGTCTGACGTATCAGTCTGCACCACAAAGTCCTTAGCGAAGTCAGGGGAGTACAGCACTGGTTGGCTACATAAGGCTTTTTTTAAAGACTGGAAGGCTGCTTCAGCCACCGGAGTCCATTTCACCATGGTAGACTCTTTCCCTTTTGTCAGGTTGGTTAGGGGCACAGCCTGCGAAGCAAAGTGAGGAATGAATCGCCGATAGTATCCAGCAATTCCAAGGAACGCTCGAACCTGCTTCTTGCTGTTGGAGCGTGGCCAGCTATTTACGGCTTCCACTTTGTTGACTTGGGGTTTATTACTCCCCTTCCAATAGTGTACCCCAAATATTTGGCCTCTTCCTGTCCAATGGTACATTTCTTTGGATTAGCCGTGAACTCAGCTTGCCTTATGGAGTCTAGTACGGCTTGCACTTTTGGCAGATATGAGGCCCAATCCGTACTGTGGATAATCACATTCTCCAAGTAGGCTGCAGCATACTTCTGATGGAGCCTCAGAATTTTGCCCATTTTCCGCTGGAATGTGGCTGGTGCATTTTGTAACCCAAACGGCATTCTTCTATATTGGAATGCCCCTTCTGGTGTTACAAATGCCGTTTTCTCCTTTGCTAACTCAGCTAGGGGAATCTGCCAATACCCCTTGGTGAGATCAAGGGTCGTCATATATCGGGCTGTTCTCAGCCGGTCGATCAGTTCATCTATGCGTGGCATGGGGTAGGTGTCAAATTTTGTAACTTTATTCAACTGCCGGAAATCATTACAAAATTGCCAGCTCCCATTGGGTTTGGGCACTAAAACGACCTGGACCAGTCACTCTGGGACTCTTCTATCACACCTAATTCAAGCATTCGTTGAACTTCCCCATGTATTGCCTCCCGTCGGGCCTCCAGTATTCAATACGGTTTCAGTCTCACTCTTTCTCCTGGTGGGGTGATAATGTCATGCTCTACCCCAGATGTTTGTCCCAGCAGCTCAGAGAACACCTCTCTGTTGTGGAGCACAAACTCTTTCACCTCTTGTTTTTGGGGTTTCGATAGAGTGACTGCTATTCCTACCTCAGGAATTAAGCAATCAGACTGAGTCGGTGATACCAAGGTTTCTGCGACTAGGGATTCCCTATCCCTCCAAGCTTTCAACAGATGAATGTGGTATATCTGTTCTGGCTTTTGCCGTCCTGGTTGTCTGATCCTGTAGTTCACCTCACTCACTTGTTGAATTATCTCATATGGGCCCTGCCATTTGGCCAGGAATTTGCTTTCGACCATAGGGATTAGTACCAACACCCTATCCCCCGGTGGAAAAGTACGGGTCTTGGCCTTGCGGTTATACACCCTTTGCTGTGCTAACTGCACTTGGGCCAAGTGTTCTTTGACGATTGGCATTACCAGTGCAATTCTGTCCTGCATCAGGGCAACATGCTCAATCACACTCCGGTGGGGAGAACTCTCACTTTCCACCAAGTTTCCTTGGCGATATCCAACAGCCCTCTTGGGTGTCACCCATAGAGTAACTCGAAGGGCGAGAGCCCGGTAGAGGATTGTGGTACTTCCCGAATAGCAAACATCAAGTAGGGTATTAAACAGTCCCAATCCTTTTCATCTCGATCCACCACCTTTTTTAACATTTGTTTTAGGGTTTTGTTGAACCTTTCAACCAACCCATCTGGTTGAGGGTGATACACGGATGTACGTAATTGTGTCACTTTGAACAACTTGCACAACTCTTTCATTACCCTGGACATAAACGGGGTACCCTGGTCTGTAAGCAATTCCTTACAAATACCCACATGGCTGAAGACCAAAAATAGCTCTTTGGCTATCGTCTTGGCAGAGGTATTTTTAGGAGGGATCACTTTGGAATAGCAGGTGGCATAGTCCATTATGACCAAAATGTACCGATGCCCCCTAGCGGACTTCAGTATCGGTCCTACCAAATCCATTGCGATCCTCTCAAAGTGGACTTCAATGATGGGAAGAGGTACCAGTGGGTTACGGAAATGCGACAAAGGTGCCGACTTCTCACACACAGGGCAGAAGGAACAATAATTTTATCTTTCTTAAAGACCTCAGGCCAATAGAACCTCTGCACCACTCTCTCTCTGGTTTTCTCTGCTCCCAAATGACCTCCCAGAATGTGCCCATGGGCTAATTCCAATAGCAACTTCCTATAGGGTTTGGGTACCACAAAGTTGCTCAATGGTTTCATCCGCCTTTTGGGTAACCTGATACAACAGATCCCTTTCCACCATAAAATAAGGGTAACCGCAAGACTGATCTGGGTTCACTAATTCACCATCTATCTTTATCACATTTTTCCACGCCTTTATCAGGGTGGGGTCCTTTACCCGTTCTGTGGCAAAATTTTCCATGTGAACCTCCAAATCAGAGAACTCCACAGACGGCATGTTTTCGTCTGAAGATGTTGGTTCCTCCCCAGGTTCCCGAGTGTCTCCAGCCAACACTAACAAAGGAAAACCTGGAGGGGTCTCACCATTCTCAGAAGATACCTGGGATTCACCTTCCTGGTTTATAGGGGCCTCCATGGGGGGTTTAGGACAATCCCAGAGCTCCCAGAATTTGGGAAAATCCCTCCCCACAATGGCATCATGTGGTAAATGAGGCACCAACCCCACCTGATGAGCTAGGTTACCTTTGGGGGTCTCAAACACCACTTTAGCCACAGGATACTCTCTGGTGTCCCCATGTACACAAATTACAGCCACCTTATTATTCCTAGAGACCTCTGTAGTAACTAATTCAGCTTTGATCAATGTTACCAGACTACCCGAATCTAGCAACACAACAATATTTTTACCATTAATACACATTTTGCATAAATGTTTTTTAGTTCCCCGAGTGGCAGTGCATGCAACTGTCGCAAATAGCGACTGACGTCTGTATCTTAGACAATCACATTCCATAGGCTCATCCACAACTGGGCAATTGGCTGCAATATGTCCCTCTTGCCGGCAACGGTAACAAATCACCTTTTTCACTGCTTCCTGCGACCTTGACTGTGGTCACCATTCATTATGCAAATTTTCCGCTCTCTCACTCTCTCCACACTTACCCCTTAAAGTCATCTTACCCACCGCTGGGAATGGTCTGGTCTTAGGGTGGAAAGTCTGAGTCCCTGGGAGAGGCGGTCAGGTTCTCTGCAGCCAAGTACCTCTCTACCAAATCCACAAGCTTGTTGGCAGTTTCTGGGTTTCCATGGCTTACCCACTTTTGAATAGCAGTAGGTAGAGATATCAGGAACTGATCCATTACCACATGTTCCACAATCTTTGCTGTCAAAGTCTCTGGTTGCAGCCCCTTCCTGCTCAGGTGGATGAGATCATACATTTGCAACCTGGGGGGTTTATCCAATTGGAAAGTCCAGTTATGCACACGCTGAGCCGGACAGCCAGGGTGACCCCCAGCCGTGCCAATATTTCTGTTTTTAGCACAACATAGTTTTTTGCTTGGTCCGGCCTTAAGTCATAATATGCTTTCTGCAATTCCTCAGCTAATAGAGGAGCCACCAATCCAGCCCACTGTTCCTTAGGCCACTTTTCTCTCTCTGCAGTCCTTTTAAATGTGGTCAGAAACACTTCAGGATCATCCTCTCCAGTCATTTTTGGCAGTAAACGGCTCACACAAAATGATGATGTATTAAGTAAATCCACTTGCCTCACTGGTCTGTGGACGCTGTTGTGTTATTGTAACCATCTGCTGTTGGAGTCTCTGCTCTTGCTTCTGTAACAGGTCCATTAGACGGGCTTCAGATTGCTGCTGTGCTCATTGCTGTGCTTCCAGAATCTGCTGCACCTGCTCATTTGCACATCTTTGCTTGTAGCTGATTAGCATTCATTTGCTGTTGGTTAGCATTTGCTATAGCAAGCTGTCTCAGCAACTCTTCCATGCTGGCCTTAAAAAAATGGCTCCTGGCTTCCTCCACCAAGTGTAAGGGGGTTAGCTCGGCAGCGGCTGTGTGTGACCCCCTGGAAGGGTTCACTACACGATTTAGGCACAGCAAGACAGCAGTTGTAGGTGAAATCAAAAAGGCAGTTTATTTACACTATTTACAATTTGAAAAAAAAAAACAGCAAAACAAAAACAAACAGCAAATAAATCCTAGGCCACTGACTGCACGATAGGTTTCCCTGTCTGTCAGCTAGGTGCAGCCTACCACTGTACCTAGCTCCTATCTCTCACTGGGCAACTCAGCCACACAGGCTTTTCTTACCGAACAAGATGTTACACTCCCCAGTCTGTTGACACAAAAACTGGTTCCAGGGTGGAGCAATTCCCTAGACCAGCTGGGAGCTTTTGTAGAGGCCTAATGAGCCAGCTCCACTCAGCTGGGCTCATACTTCCACCGCTGCAAAACTCCCAGCACTTCCCCCTAGTGGTAGAAGTCTGCGTAACTCCCAAATTTCAGACAAATATACCTGCCATCCTAAACGCACCCAGGCGATTTCACCCGCCTGCTGTAACAGATTTCATGAAGGAGATAGCTAATGTCTACAGTAGCCTGTGGCAGTGTGCCATTACTATGTTTTGTTTTCTTTTACAAAGGTTTTTAGTAGCAGATAGTATAGGTATACAAAGCCGAATGACAAGCCGTGGAGACCGATACTAATGACATAACTTGGGGTTCAATTCCAAGATGGAGTGAAAGGCAATTACAGTAAGTCAATTATTACAATAGGTAAACTGAACCACTGTATTAAAGTAGTATTTTAGCAATTCTCAAAAAGTGGCATAACGGTCAGTAGAAAGAGTAAAAAAAAAACAGGAGAGTTAGAGGAGGCCAAGCCTCAACACTATAAAGAGATGCAGAATTTGAACCCACTCTTGGCTGTTAAGCCGTAAGTCTGTCAGTCCGTTGAGGTGTAGAGAGAGGTGTAATGTGAGGAGGACCTCTTTGGCTAAAGAGGAAAAAAAGTGAGAATACCGAAAAAAGAAAAGGAAAGAAGTAAGAAAGAAAGGAGAGAAGGAGTGGTCTCAGAGGGCAATGTGTCTAAGAATATCACAGTGTCAATAGCATTTGGTCAAAGAGTGAAGGGTGGGCGTAGGATATCCAGGGTTGCCTCTATGTTTTGTTTTCAATTTGCAGTTTTACAGAAGTTTTAAAATAATACTAATTCCCACAGCCAAATCCATTTGTGCAAGCCAAGAAAAGAGCTGAACTGATGTACTGCATTAGCATTTTACAAAATGCCTAGGCATAAACAAGTAGATGTAACAACTGCCTGTTGTTTTCCTGTGTTAATCATGAGACCTGTTCCACTGAAGCAACACATGAACAGTTAACATCTCCATTCCCTCTTCTTATTGAGAAGAGGAACGATTAGCAGAGAGTCACGCACAGCTTTTCTAACAAGTTGGACACGAGTGATATTGTGTACTTCTAATGTTAGAAGTGCACATAATTGTCTCCTATAGGTACCCCTAACCAATATAGTAGTAAGCCCTTGGATTGGGGATGGCATCAGACTGTTTATGGCCATAAGAGGACTTATAACCAAGCAATATATAATTCTTTCTAGTTCTTTACTCTTTAATGTTGTTTTACCTTGTGAATCAACATTGTAACACAAAATATACTCACATCGATAAGTACAGCAACTCCAATAAGGAATGAAATCAAGTAGATTATAAATCTCCAGCTTGAAAACAAACAAAAGTGATAACTGGTTTATGCTTTCCAGATAACAGTGAGAGTTAGTATAGTCATTCTAAATAAACTATACTAATGACTTACTCTTGATTTAATACATTCTATGTAGTTATACATTTTACTATAAAAAGTTAATTTACAAAAAGGAAAATATACTTTAAGCTTCCTTAAATATGTAATCAAAGGTATCTTGAACTTTCAACAAGATTGTGAAAAAACATTCCATGGTGCCCTTGTGCCTAATGGAAGGTGTTCCATTTCAATGCCTGTTAGTCATCTATTTTGTGGCAAGTCAAAAACAGTTCCAGGTCTGCAGGATTGCTCAGATGTGTTGGCATGGCATAGCTTACACCTAGAAAACCTTTGAAAACTACCAATATCTTACCCTGTTAAGGCATTTTGATGCTGTCCACTCACCTGGCTTCACAAAATTTTTTGGTTGTGCTTGATCTGTCTTGGTTTCTCCTATATCGGAACCAATGTTCAACTTGCCGAATGTGCATGTTACATTCAGCTGACAAACTGAGGATTTCAAGCTGGAACACAGATAACACTGACATGTTAGAGAGAGAATTCATGTTTTCCTAAAAGACTAACATTTTAATGAAATGCCAATGCTAAAGAATTATCCAACCTGGGTTGTGCTGCAAATATTGTAAATTCTGGAGCAGAACACAAATATGCATATTGTGACAGTGCTGTGCCCTGCCACGGCGTGAAAAGGGTTTGTACCCAGGGTTCTTGTGTCTTTCAGAGGAAACTGTTTTTTTCAGTTTCTTAGGTGGTTAGTAAAACCTGGTTAGGGACCTGAAGCCTGGCGATTTCATAGAGACTTGTGTATAATGAAATCTCCAATCCTGGGTTCTGGTTTTGGGAACTACCATCACACTTATTGGACAGGTGTGTGCTGGGCTTTTAGTAGAGATCCGACTATGGTTTTGGGTGCCACTCCAGCAGACAGAGGAATCTCTGTCCAGAGGTCAGGAGGGTTCCATGAGCGATAGTTGGGAGCCAGAGCAGCAAAGGGCTGCTAGCTATATGGACAACGTTTGTGTGTGAAGACTGTCTCTGGAGGATACAACCAATGGCCTAAAGTGTGAGGCCAGAGCAGCAGTGCTGCATGCGTAAGCCAGGAGGCTGAATGTGCATATCTTTGCAAGATAAATGCTGAAAATCCCATGCAATGGAAACTCATTGATTTTGTTTTGTTGAACACTTTTTTTAATAAAATGGGCAAGAGAAGCCCTTAAAAAGAAGAAATGTGTCCTTAAAGCCCTACCGTTTGACGCTAGTTCTCACAATATACAGAAATACTGGTCAGTGTTGGGAATATACTATATACAATTAATACAAAAGACTGCCTGCCCTAATGCATTTCATACAGTAGCTCATAAATGCTTAATTTACAAATTGAGGTCTGTTGGCACAGATGATAGTACCTTGATAGAAAACTATTTACAGGAGCGCATTCAGAGGGCTATGATGAATAGCATATTTTCTGAATGGTCTGAAATTGTAAGTTGGGTACCCCAAAGCTCTGCCCTGGGACTTATTCTGTCTAACTTTTTCATAAATGATACAGAAGTTGGTATAAATAGTTCAATCCCAGTGTTTGCTGACGATACAAAGCTAATAACTTCACAACAGGATATGGCAACTTTACAAGAAGACCTCAGTAAAATATAGGGGTGGACAACTACAGGGAAAATGAAGTTTAATATTGAAAAATGTAAAGGAATGCACTTGGGGGCTAAAAATATGAATGCACGTTACTCACTAGGGGGAGCACCTATGGCTCTGGGGAATCAAGGATGGAAAAGGATCTGAGAGTTCGAGTAAATTACAGGCTCAGCAATAGCATGCAATACCAAACTGCAGCAAGGCTAGCAAACTATTAGCATCCATTAAAAAGAGATAAGACTATAATTCTATCATTATACAAAACTGTGGTTTGTTCATATATTAAGTATGCTGTCCTGTTTTGGTCACCAGTCCCGAGGAAGGATGTGCTGGAACTGGATAGAGCCCAGAGAAGGGCAACAAAGCTAATCAGGGGGCTGGGGGACCTCAGTTACAAGGAACGACTACAAACATTAAACGTATCCCCCCTGGAGAAGAGACACATAAGAGGAGACATGATCACAATTTACAAATATCTAAATGGTGATTCTAGCATAGGGCATAAATTATACAATCTTAGGTCTCTTAAGATGACATGTGGGCACTCAATGAAGTTGGACGAGAAGCAGTTTAGCCTTAAACTACATAAGGGGTTCTTTATTGTTAGAGTGGTAAGGATGTTGAACTCCCTTCCACAATTGGTGGTATCAGCAGGGAGTATCGATAATTTACATAAAATCTTAGATGGGAATCTTAGTGAGTGCATTATAAAGGAATATGGGAAATGGTAGTGACAAACACATACACACATACATTGAACTGGATGGTCTGCTGTCTTTATTTAACCTTACCGACACACAGCATTTTTGTGGGCTGGTTGTCAGCTGTGCCCAGTTGTCTACGCTCCATACTCATTGGGCAAAACTCACCTCTATCTAGCTTGCCAGACACATTGTTGCTGCCTTTTTGGTGGAGTGGGGTTTCCTGGACTAAAGTAAAAAACCTACTACTATATTTGTGAAATGCCTGCGCTGTTTTGAACAGAAAATGCATCCTATCTCCTTTAGAACCAGCCTTAATGGACTTATGAGTAATCAATTCAAAATACTCTCTGCGTTCAACCACCAGCTGTTCCAACTTTATGCCTCTTCTGCCCCTCTTCCAATGGGAAGAATTCTTCCAATGATTTCAGCTTCCTGCCATTCCAGAAAGACACATTTTGGCCCTAGTGCCTCTTGCTGCTGGGATCTGAGCAAAGCCTTCAATATATGAACTAGAGTTTGCAAACACACATCACAAAGTTAAGCTTTTTGCTGATGATATCTTATTGAATATCTCCATCCCTTATGTTAGTCTGCCAAACCTCTTCCATACCCTGTTTTTGCAGCCATTTTTTAGGCTAATATATCTACAACTTCACTTGGCCCACATCTGTATCATATTTGGGTGCTAATATCAGTTTTTCCTTATGTAAGGCATATAACCCACCCCTACTCACTGAACTCTTCAGGCTTTTAACCATCTGGCACTCCAACTCCCTATCATTGTTTGACAGAATACATGCTATCAAAATGTAGTATCGCCATACACTTCCCCATTACTTTTATCTGAATATTACAGTCAGATACTCTGTACTGAACAGAGAAAGATTCTGAAATTTATATGGGACACGCAGACACTGAGACTGGCAGTCCATATCTCATATTGATGCAAATTGTCTGGTGGATGTTGCATTCGCAACCTCTGGAAATACTACACTGCACCACATATAACATCCTAAGGCAGGGGTCCTCAAACTATGGCCCTCCAGTTGTTCAGGAACTACAATTCCCATCATGCCTAGTCATGTCTGTGAATGTCAGAGTTTTACAATGCCTCATGTGATGTGTAGTTCCGCAACAGCTGGAGGGCCGTAGTTTGAGGATGCCTGCCCTAAGGGGTTGATTTAATAAAACTGTAGAGTGTAAAATCTTGAGCAGCTCTTCATAGAAACCAAACAACTGCCAGGTTTTGTTGTCAGAGCTTAAAAAAAAAAAAGTTAGAAGCTGATTGTCTACCATACACAGCTGCACCATCTTTTGCACTCTCCAGTTTTAGCAAATCAACCCCTTAGGGTCCTTTCACACACACGGACCGTTCATCAGTTCATCAGTTTATCAGTTCATCAGTTCATCCGTTTTTCATCTGTTTTTTTCATCCGTTTTTTTCATCCGTTTTTTCATCTGTGGTCATCAGTTTTTCTTTACATTCACTACCAATGCAAAAACGGATGAAAAACTGACCGTTCGTCAGTTTACATCCGTTTTTCGTCCGATCCGTTTTTTTGACGGATGAAAAATAGGACTTTCATCTGTTCAAAAAAACGGATGCTGACGGAAGCGGATGAAAATGGATGCAAATCAATGATCATCAGTTGTCATCCGTTTTTCCATAGAGATGCATTGATGTCCGTTTTTCATCCATCAACGGATGGATGAAAAACGGACAAACGGTCCGTGTGTGTGAAAGGGGCCTTAGTGTTTCTCCACACAACCCTTGAACTTCCCATACGGTCTTACTTAAATATTGTGTATAGCATTTTTTTCCCCAATTAAACTGTTTTGGATTCCCCCAAACCTCAGACTATCTATAACAGCCTCCACACTACACCATTCTGTAATTTGCCAATACAACTATCATATTTCACAGGTGGTTATGGAACAATGCACTTGTTATTTCAGATTTTTTAAAGGATTGACCTATTTAATCTCATGATTTTTTCCCTGCAAACTCCAGAGTGGATTGGCATTGTATTGCTCATTGCAAACAATCTAATTCAGTTGTTCTTAAGGATGGATGTGCTAGAAAATTTAAACAAATAGCTGTTTCTACCTCAGTTGGATGTTTTCCATTCTTTGTGTAAAAGTCTTCCAGAACTGGTTTATTTGAAGGTTTCCGTTTGAACTTTTCACGTATGCCCATTTTTTTGCTCAGAGGTAAAGCCACAAACCTGGAGAACAAATCAGAAAAATAATAATTAATGAAAAAAATATACAAGTATCCAGATTTGTAACAGCGTCTGTGAGAGTCTTTGGAGTAGTAAGATCATGTCACTAGAGGAACATCAACTTTGTGTTGACTGCCAAGCTAAACAGAAATTTAAAAACAATTACTCAACATTTTACTCACACAAAGGAAAATAATACATTTTGGTGACTCATAACTAGAGTTGAGCGAACCTCTGGAAGTTCGGGTTCTGCTGGTCCGTCCGAACTTCGGGACAAAGTCTGGGTCCGGGTCCGGACGGAACCCGAACGATCGCACGGACAAAATACTCAGTGGTTTTACATAATAAAAGGAAACACACTCATTTTACAACTCATTAACAAAAATTTAAAGACAAATCGAACCGTCAGTTGTGTTTCAACTACAAGGAGATCACTGTACTAGAATGATGAGGTTTCTGAGAGTGTCTGCGACAATGTTTAGACCTATGAACATATAAAAAAAGTAATTAATAATAAAAAGACTAAACAAGAGGTCCAAACACCGAAATGGAGACTCGTTTTTTTACCCGTATGCACTTTTCAAGTTTGCCTTTGGAAGTTTATTTGGTCAAGACCTTCTGAAAATGTGTTTCTTACCTTTTGTAGGTTGACTCCATCTTTGTCGATAAACAAATTTAAAAGATCGTGTAGGTAGGAATTCTTGTTGACTTAATCTAACAAACG
>BLSH010528070.1:477771-492102 GCA_018402905.1 Glandirana rugosa
ACTGTTTTGGGGGGTACAGGACACTACTGTGGGGGAGGGGGGTAGAGGACACTAGAGCAGGAGGGTGATGTGAATAGGGCAGAGGACACTGCTATTGTGTGTGTGTGTGGGGGGGGGGGGCAGAGTGCTAAAGGACACTACTGTGGGGGAAGGGGCACAGGACACTATTGTGGGGGCAATGTGAAGGGGAGCAAATTACACTACTGTGGGGAGCCCCTATGTGTTCTTCACGCCATCTTTTTTAAAGTTCAAGGTTTTTTTTACCTTCATGCATTCTATGTATGGAGGTAAATTTTTTTCTGTATTAATCTCGATCCAGCAATGTGTACGAGAACAGTGGCTCTCCTGGGTCTATTCCTCCTCATTGGCTGTGACAGCAGTGGGAGCCATTGGCTCTTGCTACTGTCAATCACAACCAGTGAGCCAATGAGAAGATAGTGGGGGCGGGGCCAACTTGTGCTCCACATGTGAATGGGCAAACAGAACAGTGGCTCGGGAGCGAGTCTGATCAGTTGTCCCCATAGCAAGCTGCTTACTATGGGGGCACACGGCAAGAAGGGGCCAGGAGTGCCAGCAGGGGACTCGAGAAGAGGAGGATCTGGTCTGCTCTTTGAAAAAAACACTTCACAGGTACTATAAATATGACATGTTTGTTATTTTAAAGGCCCTCACATTCTGTCCTGCTGACAACATTATACCAGACAAGAAGTGAGGGAAACTCTCCAACAGCAACAGACAGAAATATGCTTTTCTTAAGATTAGAACTCCTGTCGGATGTGTATTTCTGTGTCCCTATGAACCTGTTTTCAGCAGGAGAGGAAGTCAGGATAAATCTCTCTAGTTGAGTCCCATAAAACAGTAACAAGCTGACAGGAGTTCTAAACATTTGCAGTTATATTCAAAAGTCGCTCTTGGTCACTCAGTTCACATGCAAAGTGTACAGAGCCAATCTGAGCAGCTCTGTACCTTCTGATCACTGTGATCAGTCATAAAAGAGAATGATCACAGCAATCACAGATGTACACAGACTTGTATTTACATCTGAGAACCACCCCCCCCTCATCTGACAATGGAGGAACTAGAGAAAGCAGGAATTCATGAATGAGTGATTCATTCATTAGTTCCACAGCACAGGCATAGCAGCAGCAGTAAGAATTGTTTTTTAACCCTTTCACTGCCCTTCTCTCCTTCACAACTGATCTAAATGCTGTCTCTGAATGTGACATCTACACCCTCCCACTAAGGTGTCCGTTTATGAAACTGTGAACAGCGGTGATCCAGAGGATCGCCGCTGATCACAGTTTATCATTGGTTTATGAAGCAGAGATGATCCACCGATATTCTCCACTGATGAGCTCTGCACATGGAGAATCTGTAAGTTAGGGACCTTAGATTGTAAGCTCCTTGAGGGTAGGGACTGATGTGAATATACAATGTATATGTAAAGTGCTACGTAAATTGACTACGCTATACAAGTACCTGAAATAAATAAACTGACAGACACAGAAACGCCCAGTTTATGAAGGTGCGATCTCAGCATTTCACTGGCGATCTGTGTCAGAATTCACTCCCCCAGCTCAGAGGTGATGAATCGGGGAGTGAAGAGATTAATATATAAATATATATATATCTATTATAGTATAGGGGGACTCATTTTATTAATGAGGTAGGCGTTCTCCTCCGAGAATTTCCATTATTGGGCAGTGATAATTTATCGCTGCTTTATAAACCGACATCTCTGTGTTTCGGTATTGTAATCTCGCTAGGTCTCACGAGATTCCAGTATCAGGGGGCGTTCTCCACTGTTGGAAGCATTTGTACATCGCTTCACTTCACAAAAGGTGAAGCGATCTACACCGCTTAATAAATAGGCACCCAGAGGAGAACGATCTTCACTGTAAATGCCGGAGAATGGATCAGTGAAAGATTTCCACTGCTACGTAGGCAGACACCTGTATGTGATCTGTGAATGAACCTCTTTATCTCCCACTTCCTCAGTATCTAGTGCACCATTACAAGCTTCATGTTCTAACCCCCCAATACAAGTAGGTTTCTTCATCTCCCAAAAATTGTAGTAAAAAAATTTGATCACCTTGACATGTCTGCTTAACAAAAAATGGGCAATTGTGGGAGTGTTCATACTCTCCTGCCATTTTTAGTTTAACAGGAAGTAAAAATGTTTTTTGGCCTTTTTTATCTAGAAAAATAAAAACCAGTGGTTTTTAAATACCACCTAAAGAAAGTTCTATCTGTGGCAAAAAAAAAAGATAAAACATTTCGGTACACTTTTGCATATCCGAGTAGTAGTCAAAATATCACAGCGCAACACAATATACAGAGTTTCTATACTGGGACTTAGGCAGCTTGGACTACCCTATGGAACTCTCAGGAATCCTCAGGTATCTTCTCCCTAAGCCTAGTCCCTCAAAGTAGTTGTGGCTGTGGTGTTGAATGGATCTTTTACCCCACTCCCCCTTTATTTAAGTGCTTCTTTCTACCTTCTTTTTACCCCATCCTTTCACCATCCCTTTGCTATCCGAATCTTCCCCCTTCCCATACCCTCTCTCACCCGTGACTACATCCTTATTTGGGTGTTGCATATAAAATAGGTTCATGAACAGGGGTGCAAAAATCCTTGAATTCATGTTTTTTCCAAAGGTAAATTCAATAACTCTCCTACCCTATGATGCACCCTGTTAAATGCAGAAATTCAGATACTATGAAATATGCAAACGGGTCTTGTCAGGACCCTACAACCCATGCCAAATATTCTTGACCGTTCAGAAGTGGCAGTATAACAGCTGTAGAGTTGACAGTGATATTGTGTCTGTGATTGAGACTGAAGCAGTCATCCAGTTCCAGTAATAATAAGTAACTTAGTTCTTCTTTATGTCGTTAGGTAGTGTGTAATGTCTTCAGTCAGTAGCTATGAGGTTCAGCCTGTGGCAAAAATTGATCTGCTTAAAAAGAAAAAAAAAGTAGAAGCTGAAGACAAAGATGAAATAAAGTGGTTCTAAAGCAGGGATATGCAATTAGCGGACCTCCAGATGTTGCAGAACTACAAGTCCCATGAGGCATAGCAAAACTCTGACAGCCACAAGCATGAATTGAAGAGGCAGAGGCATGATGGGACTTGTAGTTTTGCAACAGCTGGAAGTCCGCTAATTGCTTATCCCTGTTCTAAAGGCTCAAGGTTTTTTTTTTTTACTTTCATGCATTCTATGAAGGTAAAAAAAACCCTGTGCAGATCCCCCCCTCAACCCAGCTCCCCCTTATACTTACCTGAACCCCATCTTGATCCAGTGATGTGCATGAGAGCAGTGTCTCTCCAGGGTCTCTCTCTCCTCATTGGCCATTAGCCCCTGCTGCTGTCAATCACAGCCAGTGAACCAATGAGGAGAGGGGACAGGGTGGATCAGAGCTGTGTGTGTGAATAGACACACAGAGCCTGGCTCGGGAGCTAGCCTGCTCAAGTGTCCCTAAAGGTTCCTGGCAGTGGGGAGGAGCCAGGACCACCAGCGGGGGACCCAAAAAGAAGAGAATTGGGGCTCCTGCTTAAAAAACCTTTGCATAGAGCAGGTAAGTATAACATGTTTGTTATTTTTTTTTTTTTATTCTTTTCTTTATAATCACTTTAAGTGAGCATGTACAGCAGAGCTAGCTAAAGAGAAATGATAGCAAGCTAAACCTACTCAGGTTAACAAGGCCATCTCAAATAAGTATTAAAATCATTAACAGGGCAATTTTATCAGAAGCTATATATTTTCTGAAACATGCTGGCTCTTATCCATTTGAAAGAAAAATATGGGCAACAAAATTAATCTTGTTGTACACTGTAAAAACCAGGAACGTTTCCAGTCACTCACAATGACAGCTGTGTGCAGTGCATGGGGGGGTGGGGAGTCAAATGTAGATGGGGGTCTATTTACCAATTTTTTACCCAGGATTAACACAAGTTTTATCCATGATTTGCACAGAAAGTATGGAAGGGAGCCTGGTACTACACCTACTGGCTGTCAATGCAGATCTGAAATATTCATCTATATTTCATATTTACCTGTCCAAATAGATTTAAACTTTTTTAGTTTTATAAATATTAGAGAAAATAAAAACTTTGAAATCACATACATTTTTTTTATTGGGATGGAGGGATTTAAAAAAATAATAGGCAAGTTAAAACACTTAGCTTTCCTGGAAAGGAGTGTTTCAGGCTCCATAAGTTAAGGCACTTGGCCATGTGATCTCTATTGATGGGAAGAATTGGACTTCAGTTTGGCAAATCCTTTTAACCACTTGAGTTCCAGGCCTTTTCTGGCAATTTTTGTTTACATGTAACCAGTGGCGGCTGGTGAAATTTTAGGTATGGGGGGGGAGCGACAGATCCCGCCCTTCTTTTTTGACTCCACTTCTCACAAGCCCCACTACTTATAGATTCCATCCATTGTGTCAGGAGCTGTGGCATTTGGTGCTCAAAATTTTTGTGTGTGCAATCCCCTTGAGAGTCCCCCATACATCACAACCCCCTTGTATCAGGGTCTCCATGAGAGTCCCCCATACATCACAGCCCCTTATATCAGGGTCCCCATGAGAGTCCCCTGATATAAGGGGGCTGTGATGTAAGGGGGACTCTCATGGGGACCCTGATATAAGGGGCTGTGATGTATGGGGGATGCTCATGGCATCACAGCCACCTTATATCAGGGTCCACAATGAGATGAGAGTCCCCCATACATCAAAGTCCCCTTCAAAGTCCCAACTTAAAAGCACAGTGGTTAAAGTCCCTTTTTGCCCTGTTCTTTCTTATATATTTCGTGTTTAGGATGTGGCACCATTTATAACATCTCTTTGGGCCGTATACATATTTGTAATTCCCAACTACAGACAGAAGCAAAATTAGCAGACTGATGATGGGCAGGTTAGATTCCAGATAGAGCACAGGCTCCCAAAAGCAGTGTCAGCAGGCCAATGAAGATAAGCACAGAAAATCTAAGTACAAATGCAGTCTAAACAGTTCACAGAAAATACAATAACCAGAATTTATGGATCTTAAATCCATGCTACTGCATGCATGTAGGGGTAGGTGGGTACTACTGCCTCCATGTTCCCATTCTCGTCAGCTTTAAGCTGACTGAGAAAAAGAGCAACAGACAGTCCAGGCAGGGCAGAGAGTGGGGACATCAGGCAGGGAGCTGCAAAACAAGGAGGAAGCAATGATAATCCTGCAACACTAGCTGGCTACCTGGCTTCACTTCAGGCAGTTGTGTGGCTGGCTGGCTTACAAGTTCCCTGATTCGATGGCCACGGCTCCAGGCTGCGACGGACTGTCAGACTCAGTGTGGCTGCTGCGCTGCACTCATGCACTGGCTGGAGTCTGGACTGGAGTGGGAGTCACTGGTCTGGGCTGGCATTTGAGTGACAGCCTGCAGGTGTCAAGGAATCGTCCTCGGCGATGGAGAGTTGGCCTGGCTGGCAGTAGCAGTGCACTCGACAGATGGAGGGAGATCCGGCGGATGCTGCACCTGCGTGGAGTCATCACACGCCCAACAGCACGTCCACCATAGTCCCGCCACGTCCACCGCACCGTAACATAGCCAATCACTGGCAGTCCAGTGCTCAGAGCAGCCTCTTTGGCGCGCTCACTTACACTTTAGGACTGACCAATAGGCTCACTAATTGCTGAGCAACAGACAGCAAGGAGCCAAAAAAAAAAACCCACTGTACCGGCACCACATTTAGGGGTCGGGCAGACTCAGAAGAACTTTTTTTTCCCCTTCCTTTATTTATTCCCAACGGGGGGGGGGGGCCCAGTGCCCAGACGCCCCCTATTGAACACCCACCACTGCATGTAACAATCAGTACTTTTTGCTAGAAAATTATGGAGAACCCCCAAACATTATATATATTTGTTTAAAGCAGAGGCCCTATAGCATAGATTCCCAAAGTGGTCTATATAGACCCCCAGGGGTCGATTTTGACTTGCAGGGGGACCATGTCAGCGAGAAAAACATTTGGAGGTGCATGAGATGTAAATGGGGGTCCATGTGAGCGGACCCCAGGCGCCTTTCACACTTGTGCCACCTGAAAGTCACACGATTTTGCCACCATTTTTTTGCCTCGATTTTGATGCGACTTTAAGCAACACCTGTAAAATATTGAGGTCTATGGCCCTCGAATCGCATCAAAGTAAGACCAAAGTAGTGCAGGGACTACTTTGAAGTCATTGCGACTTGAAGTCACACAGATATGACTGGTACTCATTGGAAATCATGGGGTACGACTTGTCATGCGACTTTGCAGTCCCAAGTCACAGGACAAGTCGCACAAGTGTGAAAGGGGCCTTAGGCAGGTCATCATCAACATGTAGGCCTTCCGTAAATGTCTTATTATACTTAACACAGATTGTGTGTATATGATACTTAACATAGACATAGAAATTACTTACAGTATCTCACAAAAGTGAGTACACACCTCACATTTTTGTAAATACTTTATTCTATCCACTTCAGCCCCGGAAGGATTTCCAGCTTTAGGACCGGAGCACTTTTTGCGATTCGGCGCTGCGTCGCTTTAACTGACAATTGCGCGGTCATGCGACGTTGCACCCAAACAAAATTTGCGTCCTTTTTTTCCCACAAACAGAGCTTTCTTTTGGTGGTATTTGATCACCTCTGCGTCATTTCTGATCGCCGCTATAAACAAAAGAAGAGCGACAATTTTGCAAAAAAACCCAAATGTCTTACTTTTTGCTAAAATACAAATCCAAAAAAAAAAATATAAAAAAACATTTTTTTTCACCGTTTTTGGCCGATTTATATTCTTCCTCATATTTGCGATAAAAAAAATCGCAATCTGCGTTTATTGATTGGTTTGCGCAAAAGTGGTCGCATTTACGGATGATGAGAATTCATTTTTGGGGTTTTTATTTTTTTTTTATTTTTTACTAAAAATGGCGGCGATCTGCGATTTTTAGCGGTACTGCGATATTGGGGCGGACATGTCGGAATGTTTTGACACTTTTTTGGGACCATTGGCATTTATACAGCGATCAGTGCTATAAAAATGCACTGATTACTGTGTAAATGCCATTGGCAGTGAAGGGGTTAACCTGCAGGGGGCGCTCTAAGGGTTAACTGTGTTCCCTGGGCGTGTTCTTACTGTAGGGGGACTTGCCTAGCTGGGGAAAGGAAGTGGTCACAGCCTTCACTTACAGGAAGGCTGTGATCACAGCCCTTCCCCCTTACACAGAGCGGAGGTCCGTGTTTACATACACGGACCTCCGCTCATTCGCTCCGGGGGGGGCATCGCGGGTGGCCGGCGGGAATCGAAGCCGCCGCACCCGCTCCCTGGACCCCCCCGGACACAGTGAGCGTGCGCGCGCTCACAGTGGCTCTGTATCGCGGCCGCCGTCGTATGACGGCGATTCGCGTTACAGAGCCACATTGTCGCCGTCAATTGCCGATCAGCCGTCGGCAAGCGGCTATCTGAAGAAACACTGAAGAAATGACACTTTGCTACAATGTAAAGTAGTGAGTGTACAGCTTGTATAACAGTGTAAATTTGCTGTCCCCTCAAAATAACTCAACACACAGCCTTAATGTCTAAACCGTTGGCAACAAAAGTGAGTACACCCCTAAGTGAAAATGTCCAAATTGGGCCTAATTAGCCATTTTCCCTCCCCAGTGTCACGTGACTCGTTAGTGTTACAAAGTCTCAGGTATGAATGGGGAGAAGGTGTGTTAAATTTGGTGTTCTCGCTCTCACTCTCTCATACTGGTCACTGAAAGTTCAACATGGCACCTCATGGAAAAGAACTCTCTGAGGATCTGAAAAAAAGAATCGTTGCTCTACATAAAGATGGCCTAGGCTATAAGAAGATTGCCAAGACCCTGAAACTGAGCTGCAGCACAGTGGCCAAGACCATACTGCAGTTTAACAGGACAGGTTCCACTCAGACCAGGCCTCGCCATGGTTGACCAAAGAAGTTGAGTGCACGTGCTCAGCATCAGAGGTTGTCTTTGGGAAATAGACGTATGAGTGCTGCCAGCATTGCTGCAGAGGTTGAAGGTGTGGGGGGACAGCCTGTCAGTGCTCAGACCATACACCGCACACTGCATCAAATTGGTCTGCATGGCTGTCATCCCAGAAGAAAGCATCTTCTAAAGATGATGTACAAGAAAGCCTGCAGTTTGCTGAAGACAAGCAGACTAAGGACATAGATTACTGGAACCATGCCCTGTGGTCTGATGAGACCAAGATAAACGTATTTGGTTCAGATGTTGTCAAGCGTGTGTGGCAACCACCAGGTGAGGAGTACAAAGACAAGTGTGTCTTGCCTACAGTCAAGCATGGTGGTGGGAGTGACATGGTCTGGGGCTGTATGAGTGCTGCCAGCACTGGGGAGCTACGGTTCATTGAGGGAACCATGAATGCCAACACAAAATATTGACACTATACAAGCTGTACACTCACTACTTTACATTGTAGCAAAGTGCCCTGTCTTCAGTGTTGTCACATGAAAAGATAATAAAATATTTACAAAAATGTGAGGGATCTACTCACTTTTGTGAGATACTGTAAAATCCCAATAAAATACATTTACATTTTTGGTTGTAAGACAAAATGTGGAAAATTTCAAGTGGTATGAATATTTTTTCAAGGCACTGTATATGTTTAAAAGGCCACAATTTTTCTGTTTTCTGGGTGAAACTTTCCATCTGTGTGATTGCATTGATGAATAAGACTGGCTCTGCTCATTAACATACCTTTTAGATGAATATGTTCATTTAAACAACCTCTGTGTATCCATTCAAGGTCATCTCACATGAATATTTCATGTGCAAACCAACATAAATGCAGTGATTGTAAAACTGGGACTATGGCATAAATTAAATCTACAAATACAGCATAAATGTTTGACCATGCAAGGTGAGTTTTTTTCCTAGCCTAAGTGACCTTGTAGCTATGCTATTTTACCCATTATAAAGATACATTTAAAAAAAAAGAAAAATTGCTGTAAAACACTTATTGTAATTTTCCTTTCCTGACCAATCTCCAAGACAAATACATATAGGCTGGGTTCTGTACCCCAACTCTCATAGGACCTCATACCAATAACTTGAAGCCACACCCAGCTGACCCCTGTTCTGTAACTAATCTGTACACATTCTGGGGTGCGAAGCATGCTGCCACAAAGAAGTCAGGAAAGGAAAATTATGAGAAGTATTTTAAACAATTTTCGGTTTTCCTGACAGCAGTATACACATGGAAAATAACTAGTCAAAAAAACTGGGTGGGTTGCCTGAAAAAAATATTTACTTAGTATTTCTATTGCTAGCACTCCCCTGCCAAACTCTACGGCCATTGGAGAGGCAAGCCCAACACAGCAATGTTAAATAAATGTATTCAGAGACAACCATGCTACCACCTTGCAGAAGGTCTCTGGCAAAACTTTCAAATAATATGCCAAAAAAAGTGGTGACACTCTTAAAGCGGAGTTCCACACTTTTTTTGTTTATTAAAAGTCAGCAGCTACAAAAAGTGTAGCTGCTGACTTTTAATAAACAGTAACTTACCTGTCTCCCGGTCCAGCGACGGCTGCTCCCGAGGCCTCGCCTGTCTCCCCCCTCCTCTCTGCGGCGCCGGCATTCCTAGTGTGGGCACCCGGCCCGGCTTCACGGCCGGGCACCCACTGCGCATGCGTGAGTCGCGCTGCGCATTCCTAGTGGCCAGGCAATCTTCTGGGACCTGTGACGTGTCCCAGAAGATTGCCAGGAGGGGGGGCCACCTAGGAGGAAAGGAGGAGTCACCTAAGCGGCCCCAAGGCGGAAGGTGGAAGAGGGACAGGAAGTCCCTCTGAAACCTGGGGACACACTCCCCCCCAAAAAAAATGACATGCCAAATGTGGCATGTAAGGGGGTGAGGAGTGCTTAAAGCGGAAGTTCCATTTTTGGGTGGAACTCCACTTTAAGAATGTGCTGTCACCTCAAGTAGTGCCAAATTTTTATCACTGTAAGCTGCTTAAATTGTCTTGACTAGCAATGAAAGCAATGCAAAGGAAGCGATGGAACAAATAGATGCGCCTTTCCCTCTGCTCTATTTGTAGGGCATTGCGAATAACTGATCTAAAAGCCACATTTGGAAGATGCTGGAATGTAGGCTCATAAGACTTTTGCCATTTTCAGGGGATGCACCAAGTGTAGTTTCCGCTTCCATGAATGTGGGTAAGACCAGCTCTTGGTACCAGGATGACCATGTTGGGAAAAAAACTTAAATTTTAAGCTCTAACGAGCAGGGCTCTCTGATTCCTCCTGTATTGAATTGTATTGTAACTGTACTGTCTGTCTTCATGTTGTAAACTGTTGGCTCTATATAAATCCTGTATAATAATTGTTAACCGAGACGTGCCTGCCATGACTGGGAATATACTGCAGTAAGACTTCACTGTACTTTCACAGCCTGCACTACCTTCGGCCACCACTCCAATCCAGATGGCTGACCACACTCCGGCAGATATGAATCTTACATACAATCTTACATACAATCTGGTGTACTCTAAGGGTTGGGGAGCAGTCTAGCAATTAATACACACTTCTAGGGTTTCTCTAGCTATCCTACAAGCTAAAACCCTGGTGCTAATCATTCTTCCCACTGTCCACACACCCACAATAAACGATAGCCTGCCACCACTCAACAGTTTGTCCTCAGACTGGTCTGCTGAGCCACCATACACACACACAGATCTCTGTCTGGCAGATCTGTTAGTTTACAATTTGAATGCAATCTGCCCACACACAGAGCAATTGCACACCCATTGGCACGTAGCTTAAACAGAGTATTAAGGCACTAAAATACAACAATCTCTCTAGACATATGAGTCCTAGGCTAGTACGCAGAAGTGACTTATTAATTTTAGCATTTAATATCTCGAAAGTGGGCAGTGCATAAAATATATACAAAGAAAAAGGAGTTACAAAAAATACAAAAAGATAAACAGACAATACATACAATTGGCAATTAGTTATGAAAATAAAAAGGAATAAAAAACAGAGATAAACGTTACCGCAGTCTATCCCTGGACAGAAGTATGTCAAAGAATTTGTGGAAACCCCTCAGTTTAGAACTGACTTTGCAAAGGCACCCTTGGAACAAGGAGACTCTCCAATTTATTGATATATGGACGTGGGCTGGACGTTAGCCCCCGGCCAATCAACCCTGGGGGGGGTGTTCCCGTCCCAGCCCACAGGATGTTGCATGTTCCAAAACTACCAACTTCAAATCGGATCAGAACGGTGCTGACCACTGGATCATGTATAGGGTTTCAAAAACCAGTGCCTTTTCCTGTTTGTGACAGTGCCAAACACGATCTACCTGCCGCAGCCCAGCGGCATCTAATGGTTTTGTGTGTTTTTCTGGGAACCGAAACCAGCTACACATACAGCTTTGTATGTACTGGAAGCTTATCACCCGTACAATCAAAAGGAATTATTTTCATCTCTCTGCAGCTATTATTTCAGCTTTTATGAGAGATTAAATATATATTTTTGATCTGTTGACACTAAGCAAAGGTTGTAGACCTTCCCAGGCCCTCCTGCCGACACCTGCAGCCAGAGAGACCAGGATGTCTGTTTGAAGCTTCCAGGAGGTGACAACTTTTGCTCATTCTGATTGGGAACTCTTATTAGCGTCTAGGTGTCAACTGGACTCTTAGAGCCAATTCACACTTGAGCGGCGCGACTTGCAGGGCAAAGCAAGCTGCCCCGCTCGAGGCGACCTCAGCGCAGCTTGCAAGGAGACTTCTATCCATAGAAGTCAATGCAAGCCACGCTGAGGTCTCCCCGAAAATAGTGCAGGAACCTTTTTCTAAGTCGGAGCGACCTGAGTCACTCCTATTAGAACGGTTCCATTGCACTGCATGGAGACGACTTGTCAGGTGACTCAAGTCGCCTGACAAGTGGACTCAGTGTGAACCGGCTGTTAGAGCTCGCTTTGTCCTATTTAAATGTTAATGAAAGAACATGGCTGCTAACTGCATACTATATGTTTAATAACACAGAATTAAACTACACCTACAATTATACTATTTCTATAAATCAAATCTTGCTAAGGCAAACTTTCTTACACTTTACATTTATGTTACATAAAGAATAATAATAATACTAATATGTCACAATAATAATAATAATAATCTCTGCATCCCAGAACTTTCAGCTCCAAAACCCTTCTATCAGAGGTGATTGCAACTAGAAAGGCCTAATAGTAAAATTCCATATTACACAATTCTGATTCTCATGAAAAGGAATATCATATACTATAAATACTCTAAGACCAGGGACCCACTTTGGAAACAATGGACATCTAGATACTCTGAGTTTCCATGCAGTTTCTTGTGAACCAGCTCAATGAAGGAACTGGTTCACAAGATCTGACAAGGCCTATTAAGCAGAGAAGGCTGATACTTGATTGATCTTTAGAGATGTGAGACTAAAGCCTATGTCCAGGCCAAAATTTAGGAACTCCAGAATATTATGAACAGGAGGTTTTATTGGGTCCAAACTCACTTCAAACTGAACAAACTTTGTCCAAATTTTCTCATAGACTTTGTTAGTGCTTGGTCTTCTAGCACTCATGAACATTTTACATACTTTATTTGGATTATGTTAACCTTTTCCTCTTAATACTCAGAGTAACAGAAAATACATCCACCTCTCTAAGTAACTCATTTTGGACAATCAACTGAAAGACCTCTGAGATCATTCATCTTTTAGTACTGGCCTTGATGTACACCGCTATTAAATTCTACAGCAACCTCTGAGCTCATACCAGTATAGGTTTCACATCTCACAGAAGAGCTGTGCTCCTTGTAACTCCTGCTTCGTGATGTAGGCCACTGACATTCGGTTGTTCAGCCTGAGTTGGACCGGCTAACCCAACAGAATGTGAAAGCTTTCAGGCTGCAGAATGCCATCCACAATTCTAGCATATTGGACACATTTTTCATCGCTATTGGACAGACTCCCTGCTTCGGAAATATGCCCCCAGCCTGTACCACTGGTGTCTGCTGTAACTAAGGTCCAAGGGGTGGGGAGAAAAGAGTGACACTGACGGAAAGTATCCCCATGTGTTCAACACAATTTTTAATGGTGATATGGGTGGCGTGGGTGAATCAATTTCCTGGTGCAGATCCAATGACATCCACTGAGACAAGGACAGGGCGCACATGCCATTGTGTCCACTTTACCATAAGGATTGTTCCTGTTAACACTCCCAACATCTTGACACAGTGGGGTTGATTTGCTAAAGGCAAATAGGCTGTTCATTTTGTGGGGAAAGTTGCACTTTGCAGGGGAATTTACCCCAGATTAAATGAAGTGAGGCTCTGCTAACATCCATCATCCAATCATGTGCAAGCTAAAAATGTTTTTTATTTTCCTTGCATGTACAGAAATTGGTTATTCCTTGCAGAGTTAAATGTTGAAGCTTCACCAGATTCATTAAGCCTTGGGGCAAATTTGAAAAGTACAACTTCCCTTGCAAAGTGATCAATCTATTTGCCTTTAGTAAATCAAGCGCATTGACTCACTTGCAGAAACAATGCGTGGAGAGTAGGGATGGGCCGAACATCCCCCGGTTCGGTTTGCACCAGAACTTGTGAACAGGCGAAAAATTTGTGTGAACACCGTTAAAATCAATGGGACTCGAAAATGAAAAATCAAAAGTGCTCATTTTAAAGGCGAATATGCAAGTTATTGCCCTAAAAAGTGTATGGGGACCTGGGTTTTTTCAGGATGCTTAAAGTGAAAAAATAAAAATGAAATATTCCTTTAAATATTATGCCTGGGAGATCCTCTTAGTATGCCTGTAAAATGGTGCATCTCTGTGATGTTTAGAACAGTGCCACTACAAAATGACACTTGTAAAGGAAAAAATTGTCATTAAAAATCGCTCGCGACTGTAATGTATTGCTGGCTCCCGGCAATATAAAATTGTGCTCATAATTTTCCTGCAGATCCTTTGACATTTCCTTTGCTTTCCCCATGACTCAGAAGCCAGAAATGTCAGTGCAGCACTGGATGAAAGATGCAAGGATCTGTCAGGAGTCCAGACATTCATTGACCTTTTACACACACACACACACACCCACACACATACACACACATACACACATTGATAATAAATGGCTTCAGCCAAACACTAACCATGAGTGAAAGAAATGTTTCTGTGTTATCATTCATATTCTCTGAAAAATAGCCAAGAAATCATAAATTCTGCCAGGGTATGTAAACTTATGAGCACAACTGTAGATAAAATCACTGAAAAAGCATTGCATTGCAT
>BLSH010528070.1:492112-515541 GCA_018402905.1 Glandirana rugosa
CCCCCCCCCCCCCCCCCAGTCCATAGCAGACCCTTCAAATCTTGTATGGATTCTAAGGGGAACCCCGTGCCCTTCCCCCCAAAGTCTGTAACAGACCCTTCAGTTCTGGTATGTATTTTAAACTCTTCAGATCCGCGCCATAGCCAAAAGACGGCTACAGCGCGGATCCCATTTGCCGGGAGGACGTTTATAGACGGCCTCCCCTTTGCGCATTCCCCTGGTGCACTGGCACTTTGCTACAATGTAAAGTAGTGAGTGTACAGCTTGTATAACAGTGTAAATTTGCTCTCCCCTCAAAATAACTCAACACACAGCCATTAATGTCCAAACTGCTGGCAACAAAAGTGAGTACACCCCTAAGTGAAAATGTCCAAATTGGGCCCAAAAGTGTCAATATTTTGTGTGGCCACCATTATTTTTCAGCACTGCCTTAACCCTATTGGGCATGGAGTTCACCAGAGCTTCACAGGTTGCCACCGGAGTCCTCTTCCACTCCTCCATGACGACATCACAGAGCTGGTGGATGTTAGAGACCTTGCGCCCCTCCACCTTCCGTTTGAAGATGCCCCCCAGATGTTCAATAGGGTTTAGGTCTGGAGACATGCTTGGCCAGTCCATCACCTTTACCCTCAGCTTCTTTAGCAAGGCAGTGGTCATCTTGGAGGTGTGTTTAGGGTTGTTTTCATGTTGGAATACTGCCCTGCGGCCCAGTCTCTGAAGGAAGGGGATCATGCTCTACTTCAGTATGTCACAGTACATGTTGGCATTCATGGTTCCTTCAATGAACTGTAGCTCTCCAGTGCCGGCAGCACTCATGCAGCCCCAGACCATGACACTCCCACCACTATACTTGAATGTAGGCAAGACACACTTGTCTTTGTACTCCTCAACTGGATAATATATATATATATATATATATATATATACACACACACACACACACACACACACACACACAGTATCTCACAAAAGTGAGTACACCCCTCACATTTTTGTTAATATTTTACTATATCTTTTCAAGTGACAACACTGAAGAAATGACACTTTGCTACAATGTAAAGTAGTGAGTGTGCAGCTTGTATAACAGTGTAAATTTGCTGTCCCCTCAAAAAAACTCAACACACAGCCATTAATGTTTAAGCCGCTGGCAACAAAAGTGAGTACACCACTAAGTGAAAATGTCCAAATTGGGCCCATATAGCCATTTTCCCTCCCTGTTGTCATGTGACTCGTTAGTGTTACAAGGTCTCAGGTGTGAATGGGGAGCAGGTGTGTTGAATTTGGTGTTAATCACTCTCATTCTCTCATACTGGTCACTGGAAGTTCAACATGGCACCTCATGGCAAAGAACTCTCTGAGGATCTGAAAAAAATAATTGTTGCTCTACATAAAGATGGCCTAGGCTATAAGAAGATTGCCAAGAACCTGAAACTGAGCTCTAGCATGGTGGCCAAGACCCTACAGTGGTTTAACAGGACAGGTTCCACTCAGAACAGGCCTTGTCATGGTCGACCAAAGAAGTTGAGTGCTTGTGCTCAGCGTCATATCCAGAGGTTGTCTATGGGAAATAGAGGTATGAGTGCTGCCAGCATTGCTGCAGAGGTTGAAGAGGTGGGGGCAGCCTGTCAGTGCTCAGACCATACGCCGCACACTTCATCAAATTGGTCTGCATGGCTGTCGTCCCAGAAGGAAGCCTCTTCTAAAGATGATGTACCAGAAAGCTTGCAAACAGTTTGCTGAAGACAAGCAGATTGAGGGCATGGATTACTGGAACCATGTCCTGTGGTCTGATGAGATCAAGATAAACGTATTTGGTTCAGAGGGTGTCAAGCATGTGTGGTGGCAACCAGGTGAGGAGTACAAAGACAAATGTGTCTTGCCTACAGTCAAGCATGGTGGTGGCAGTGTCATGGTCTGGGGCTGCATGAGTGCTGCCAGAACTGGGGAGCTACAGTTCATTGAGAGAACCATGAATGCCAGCAGAGCATGATCCCCTCCCTTCAGAGGCTGGGCCGCAGTGCAGTATTCTAACATGATAACGACCGCAAAAACACCTCCAAGATGACCACTGCCTTGCTAAAGAAGCTGAGGGTAAAGGTGATGGACTGGCCAAGTACGTCTCCAGACCTATACCCTATTGAGCATCTGTAGGGTATCCTCACATAGAAGGTGGAGGAGCGCAAGGTCTCTAACATCCACCAGCTCTGTGATGTCGTCATAGAGGAGTGGAAGAGGACTCCAGTGGCAACCTGTCAAGCTCTGGTGAACTCCATGCCCAAGAGGGTTAAGGCAGTGCTGGAAAATAATGGTGGCCACACAAAATATTGACACTTTGTGCCCAATTTAAAAATGTTCACTTAGGGGTGTACTCACTTTTGTTGGCAGCGGTTTATATATTAATGGCTGTGTGTTGAGTTATTTTGAGAGGACAGCAAATTTACACTGTTATACAAGCTGTACACTCACTACTTTACATTGTAGCAAAGTGTAATTTCTTCAGTGTTGTCACATGAAAAGGTATAATAAAATATTTACAAAAATGTGAGGGGTGTACTCACTTTTGTCAGATACTGTAATTATATATATATATATATATACATATATATATATATATATATATATATATATATATCTCATTTAAGATACATATGTATTCTTGCACTGCTTGCACAAACTCACTGTATACAGATTGCACTCTCACTAGCTACACTAAACAGCCGGCCGCCGCTAAGCACGCTCTCTATCCACCGTTATACACACACTACATAGAGCCGCTGTACAAGCGGCTTTATGTAGTATGGGCATGGATTGAGGCTGCTGAGCAGTGATTGGCTAAAGGCAACCTGCTTTTGGACAATCATAGCTCTCATAGCAGAGCGCCCTGTGATTGGCCTAAGCATGCAGGTCATGTGCATGCTTTGGCCAATCAGTGGGCGGCATTTTCCCACAATTTTAATGCATAATGGGGTGCTTGAATTTCCTGCGAACGCCCCATAATGTTCGGGATGCGCCCAACAGGTGAATCCCCGATGTTCGAGTCGAACATGAGTTCAACTCGAACCGGGGGCCCATCCCTATTGGAGAGCTATTGCTACTTTTCTTCTGATGACCATAACCTTGTCGTCTGCCAAAGATATTATATTCTGGAGGGTGTTAATGTGGGTCTCTAAATATATCACGTCGCTCGTCAGATTCAGGTGACATCTTTCGTAGTTTCCAATTCAACCAAAAGTCTCTAAGATTGTTATAACTTTGCCCTGTGCTCAAACAGAGCTTCTTGCATCTGAGTAAGCAGGAGCACATTGTCTGGGTAGTAGTGTAACCTTACACCCCTCTCTCAGCAATAAGGCTCCTGCATTAACACCTTTGTAAAGTGCATGGAGATGCTGAAAGCTCAAATGGAAGGGCAGTGCCAGCTGACTTGGTACCTGCCTAATATTGACCCCAGCCTGACTTCTGACCCTGCTTCTGTCTTCAGTACTTTCTGCTCCTCACATCTGTGGGTTCCTGTGCTCCACCTGTGTGCCTGCATTCTGCCTCAGATGCGGTCTGCACATCCACAGCATCCCAACAGTAACCAGCTTGCCCTTGGATCATCCAATGTGTCAGAACCCACTGCAAGCACTTGTGCCACTCTTTACCCTGCTACGCCTTGTTACCAACTCCATGGGGTATTGGACAGAAGGTGTAAGGGAAGCCATCTTATCAACTCTGCCTTTAATAGGTATTTGACAGTACCACTCAGCACCACATCTGAGGTTGAAAGAGGTGCTCCCCCATTGAAAACGATGTGCCAGCAGATTTCTGCTTTGAGTAGAAGTTGCAAGAGAGGTAATGCCAATGAGATGGTTGCATTCAGTCCATCATTACAGGACCTCCTGTATCCTCTACTCCAGTCAATAGAACTCCACCTATAACTGACTCTGCCATGTCTGAACATTGCGCACCTGCACCCATTGGGGTAGTTCCAGTTCCCGAGCCTTGTGTACCTACTCCTGAGCACCCTTCAGGGGATCGGTGTAAATTTCAGGCATTCCGGAACATATTCTGTTTTTACTTTGCTTTCCAATCAAGGACTTTCTCTCTAAAAGCAACCGAAGTGGGGATTGCCATTCCCCTGTTTCAGTTGCAATCCTGGGCTTATCATCTACTCAAATGAGACAGTCCGGTGTTGTGCATGCTGTCATCCTCCTTGAAGCCGTAGCACAGTTATACGATGACACCCAATGAGCTGCTATTGCCAAGACTGCACTTTATGCACTACAACAGGGGCATAGGCCAGTGGTGGACTATTTTGCAAATGGGTTGCTTACACTGACTGGAATGGTGTTGCATAAAAGCCCATGTATCCATAGAAGGAACTCCCTCTGCAACATGCACATGCAATCATAAAAGTGAGGTTCCGACCAGTATCATATCTGATCAAGGGGTACTATTCACATTCAAATTCTGGAGAAAAAAAACGCATTAAAAATCAAGTTGTGCTTTTCCTCTGCATGCTATCCTCAAATGGGCAGACAGAGCACACAAACCAGACTTTGTTCAAATGAATCCCTTCCTCTCATTCTCCCCTTAGCTATTATTTTTGCTGATTTTGTTTTCATGTCTGTGGTATTAAAAAAACTATTTGATATCACAGCTATTTCATAATTTCAGGGGTCAGTAGTAGACAGACTCTTATTAAATCAGTGGGGTTTTTTTTGCAAATATTTTGTTAGTCCAGTTGCCAATAGTTTTTGACAAACACTCTTAAATTCTAATTGGAAAGGGCAACGCAGGTCTGTAGACTTGAATTAACATTTACCAGTCAACAAGCGTCTGACAGTGCTTTGCGACTTGAGGATGTAGATAAGGGTAATTGATCCATCACCTCACAAGACCTCAAAATAATCAGATTGGCTGAGCAGTCAAAAGGCAGAAAAAAAAAAAAACGAAAGCAACAGAGAAGGAGAAATCTATAGTTGTCTCCACGTTGTCTGAAAAATGATTGCCGTTTCCCAAAGATCATGGGGATCATGTTTAATTTAGACAGGAAAAAGGATTATATGAATCCGCTCACAGCAGTTGTGCAGTGTTTTGGCCTTGCTGTGATTGGGAAGATGCGCTGATAATTCTACCTTTGTACATATTGCTACGTACTGCCTGTCTAGGAATATTAGACTATAGAATTAATAGCTTCTGTGTTCTAAGGTAAGAATTCATGGCAATCTCTAGAGAGATTGGTGAACTGTTTTACCACTGTCTGTATGTTCTGTATACATTTGTTGTTGATCTGTATGAAATTGCATTGTATATTTGCTGATTGCATGCAGATTATTGACAATGTGTTCAACCTAACATATCTGCCAGACAGATATCTGCGTGTGCCAAAACCCGACTACTCTCTGAACTTCGCCTGCACCGACCCCGGCTTGTCCTTGACCACCGCTTCTGCATGCTCCATTTGTTTCTGTTCCACTGATTGGCTCCTGACCCGGCTTGTACCCTAACCATGCTCTTGCCTGCTCCTCTGTACCTGATTGGATACTGATCAGCTGCTGGTTTTCCAGCATGCTCATTCGACAGAAGCCAGTTGTGAGATCGGCTCCTGACTAACAAAGATCTGTACACATGGGCCGAATGTGTACAGGGCTTCAGCCATTAGTTTGGTGTGTGTAGCATTGGAAGAAGTGATAGCACAGGGATTCAAGCTTGCAGGATAGCTTGAGGAATCTCAGAAGTGTTCACTTGGCTGCTTCACAACTGCCTGTGTGTGTGCAACCAGCTAGATTTGGGTAAATCTACCTCTCCTGGAAGCCAGTGGTATCGCAGGCTGTGATAACTGTTTCCCAGCCGTGTTTTCAAGATGTAGGCTCTTTTCTCATTCCTCCTCCACCAAACAAGGATCTCACTTCTGTTAGCAAATCGCTGTGGACATGATTCCTTGACATCTGGGGGTAACAGTGGGAGATTAAAGTGTGCATGTTGTGCTATTATTGTTTCCTGTGTCTGGATTTCTCCTTACATTGGTGAACAATTTTCTCCCTTATGTTGGTCAACAGTATTCTCCCTTACATTGGTGCTCACTGTGCATTCTTACATTGGTGAACAGTATTCTCCCTTACATTGGTGCTCAGTGTGCATCCTTACATTGGTGAACAGTATTCTCCCATACATTGGTGCTCAGTGTGCATCCTTACATTGGCGAACAGTATTCTCCCTTACATTGGTGCTCAGTGTGCATCCTTACATTGGTGAACAGTATTCTCCCTTACATTGGTGCTCACTGTGCATTCTTACATTGGTGCTCAGTTTGCTCCCTTACATTGGTGCTCAGTTTGCTCCCTTACATTGGTGCTCAATTTGCTCCCTTACATTGGTGTGCACTGTGCATTCTTACATTGGTGCTCAGTTTGCTCCCTTACATAACAAAAATGAGTGGAGTTAGGTTTTAACATTGCAAGACACCATACTACAGTGAATGGGCTATTCATCAAAACTTATCCTTATGAGCTGTTAAACTTTTTTTTTTTACTTTAATGATCCCATTTGTTCTGTTATCCAGCAATCATATCTGGCAACTATAGCCATATCCAGCAATCAAATAGGGAAGTTTTAGCCTACATGAATGTGCTTCGTTTTTTGTATGGAATACTGTGCAACCTAAAAACAGAAGGAGGAGACTGAAGAAATGCTTCCATATGTCTGCAGCTGGCTGATTCTCATTCTCTAAACTTCTTTCACTCAGTCTAGAGAAGGTCACTGGCCAGGAGCACAGGACAGCTTTTTCATAGCAAAAAGGTGCAGTTTTCTTTTATAGAGATTATTAGAGATCCATTCATACCTCTAAACTTACCTTTAGGTCACTTATTTAGAAAATTAGTAGGTCCCAATAACAGAGCTACAGATTGGAATGATGATGTAGCTTATTTACAACAAGGGGCCAGAGTTAAAAACATACAACAACTTATTGTACATGTATTTTAGAGGGATCTGGTGACCTCACAGAATAATTAAACATTCAGGAATTGACAGGTAGGCTATGCTTCATTACTCATCTATTACTCAGCTGTGCACCATTACTCAGCTATTATTTTTTAATAATCATTCTAATGCATTTTCTGTAGTCGGATGAGATAAGACACAGTCTTTGTACGCACACAATGCATTAAGCAAACCCTCACTTCTATTTTGGGATGTCCTCTGGGAACCTCAAAGTTTGCACTTGTGTTTGCTCATCAAAGCCAGACCTCAGAAGTGTTGCCAACTTTTCCCTTTAACTACTGATATATACAACTTATTCAGGGGAGTGTGTTTGATGTGTTTCAGTCATTTTCTAGCCTGCATTTATTCATCCAACTAACAATTTGTATAGCAATTTGTGTTATGCTACGGTCAACTACTGCACTCCAGGCATAAATTAAAAAAAAAAAAACCTAGACATACCAAAATCTGCAGTGAGAAACCAAAATGTTGCATAGATTGTCTATCTGTTGGTATGAACACAGAACATTTTATTCTGAAATATTGCACCTGCACCTGGTCTAGAGAAATACAGTAAGTACAGGAAGAATGTACAATACCTCTGAATTCAATCGTCTCTGGATCTAATGTTGTAAATACTCACCCACCCTTGGTTTCAGAGGGTTTATACATTGTTGTGCCTTGTGAACTAATGTCACCTTCATGCATGAATTCAGCGAAGCATCCCCTCTGTTGGGTAGGAATGCTTATTCAGTGCTTTTGTGGCAATTTAGGCCTCGTGCTGCACACAGGACAGCTCACAAAACACACCTAAAGCAGCATTTTACAAGCACATTTAGGCGCCTTTAGATTGATTTCGATGCCTCAAGCATTTGGGCATTTATTCATTCCACTAGCTAGATAGTGAATTAGTTCTGGCCATTGGAATGAATGAACACTGAAGCGCTAAATACCCCTTAATGTTTAGGCATGTTCAGCATTTTTTCTGCCCAAACACTCCTGAACGTGCAAGTGATGTTTTTTTTATAAGCCTTGACATGCTCCACTTTTAATACGCCTGTAAATGCCTATGTGTGCTTGGCCACACAGGCGAACAGAGGTGTGTTTAGAGCAAGGGTCTCAAACTCGCCCTCCTGCTGTTGCGAAACTACAAGTCCCATCATGCCTCTGCCTGTGGGAGTCGTGCTTGTAACTGTCAGCCTTGAAATGCCTTATGGTGCTTTCAGTTTCACAACAGCTGGAGGGCCACCAGTTTTAGACCCCTGGTTTAGTGGCTGGAAAAAAGCTCAAGCGCTAAACATGCCTAGTTTTTAGGCATGTTCAGCATTTTTTCTGCCGAAACACACCTAAACGCACAAGTGATTTTTTTTGTCAGCCTTGATACACTCATCTTTTAATATGTTTGTAAATGCCTATGTGTGGATGGCCACATAGGCTAACATAGAGGTGTGTTTAGAGGCTGAAAAAGAAACATTGGGTGCAGCCCCACTGCATGGGAGGACTTTTTTTGCCCAGTGTTAGGCTTTAAGATTTTTCTAGGAGTTAAACTGTTTTAAAAACAGGTGCAAGTTCCTTCTTCGTATTAATTTTCCTGGTACAATTGTCGGAAGACCTTTCCTTCATCTGGGTCGCAGACAGCCTGGGAGCTGTCATTTGTGCTGGGCCATTTATCTGTGGCCAGGGCACCCCCCTGAGTGCTTTGGCTGCTTGTGGGTTGTCTGGTGCAGGTGGTGGGTTGCAGGTGGACTCACTTGGTGGGTTTGGACTGGGATCTGAGCATACCTGAGCTCCAGGGCTGTCTTTAATGTTGATTGGACCCTGGGCAAACATTTTCTTGCCCCCCCCCCCCATGCAAGTTTGCTCTCTACCTGCTCTGAGACATACAATAAATAGCAGCTAGACTCAAAATCAGTTTACTGAATTAGATCAGGCAGCCATTGTGATTGGCTGCCAGAGGTTGCAGCATATCATTAGTGCTTACTGACTCACCATCACACATATGCTGACATGTGCTGTGGCACCGTGTGATTTCTTCCGCATTTCTAGCACATAGAGCAGCCCATTGAAATGAATGGGCTGCCCTACATCTTTATCCACCCTGTCAGTACACATTTGCATCCTAAAACTCCTGCTAACCTCTGCACACCAAACCTCCCCCATCCTCTCGACTCCAACCCTCCCCCTTTAACTCTGCCTGCCTCCTCTGCTCATCTTTGCACCCACCTTCCTTACCTCTATAGATCCCCTCCTTGCTCACCCGTGCACCCCAAACTAATTTCTTCTCTGCCTACCTCTGCACACCCCACACTACCCCCCCCCCCCCACCCATTTGCTTACCTGTGCAGAACAGGCTGTTGTTAGGCTTAATGACCACAATTGTAGGCAGGACTTTCAAGCATGTGCCTTTGTCTCCCCAATAGGCAGCATTCAACAGAAGTGATGGTGGATATGACCTCAGGGGGACATGATAAACATATGAATGCTGCCTTTATTTACATATCAATGCCACCAGCTGCCACTATTTACATATGAATGCCTCCATTTACATATCAATGCCGGTTATTTACATGTAAACACAGGGTCTGCAGGTGAGTCATCTGTACACAACAATAGGGCAGAGCTGGGCAGCATTAGTAGCAGCACTTCACACTTAGATATTGGGACACAGCACAGGACTAAAACTTCAAGGGACTTTAAACCAGGATAGTTGGCAAGTATGAGGCAGCTGCTTTGGGCCCCACAACAATGACAGGACCCAGGGCAACTGCCCCATTTGTCCTGCCTTAAAGACGGCCTTGCTGAGCTCATTCCTAATAGTGAAGAGAAGAGCTTTTTGCTACACAATGGAAACTTGTCAGGGGACAACTTGCATCTCTTGCTAGTTGAAATCTGGAGCCAAGTACCGAAAGCAATATGGAAGGATCACCTTATTCTTCACATGATGATTGGTTTTAAGGGTGTGACTTAACCTGTATACAGTTTGGAATATTATATTTACTCTGTAAGCAAGGTCGGGCATCCTACCCCACATTTTACTTTGTGAATATTGCTTAATTTAATAAAAATAATAATTCCACAGTGCTTGTAAAAGTGGGCATTGCACTTTCAAAGAATAAATAAAATGTTAAGAAGAAAATGTGCATGAGGCCTTACGAGTAACTAAACTGAAAAATGAATTGCCAGAAATGAATTACATTTTTTTTAGGAGAAGAGATATGCAAAGTCTCTTCTGCCAATAAACCATTTTTTTTCCTGCATTCTGCAGTTTTTTTATTTAGCATACACTGACTGTGGTGAATCCACAGGGCAGTCTATACATCAGCAATTTTACAGCTGTGCGATGGAGACAATATAATACTTGGACACATGCGCAGGAGTTACTGCCCAGATAGCAAGCAATCACGCTGTACGTTTGAAAATGACTTGCTAAGCTATTGCTAGACTTTCCAGGCTTTGCAAGTTTGTTGCACAATTCATTGTAGCAAGTCCACATTGCATGACTCCAGACCAACTTTCTTTGCAAACATTCTGCAAGTCTGCTGCAGGTTCTGGTTCAGTTATGTTCTGCAATAGTCTTCCCACCACATGGGTCACTGTGACTTGCAGAGCTCTTCCTGTAGACTCACCACTGCAACTTTGCTCTTGCTAGAGACTTGCCACAGAAATTTGCTACAAATTGGAAAAGTGTCAACTAGAACTCGTGCTTCAAGTGCTCTGCAAGTGTACAACTTGCCAGTGAAAATGTGCAGCAAGTTAACAAGACTTACAATTAAACACTACCACAAATTTGTGGCAAGTTATCCATGCTATCTGGCTGCCTAATGACTCATAAGATGCTGGACCCAAAATACCAGCAGTAGCCCCACTGCAGGGGAGCAGTTTTTCTTTCCCTAAAGTAAAGTGGTTGTAAACCTTTTTTGTTTGTATTAAAATAACAAACATGTCTATACTTACCTCCTCTGTGCAATGGTTTTCTTCCTTTGGCGTGCACCGCCGACGCTCCAGGCTCCTCCTCATCGGGTGCCCTCACGGAAAGCCGCTTGCTCCCGAGTCCCACTGCTGCGTCCATGGAAACAGATAGTGGGACTCGCCCCCTCCCCCCCCCCACATCACAGGATTTAATTGACAGCAGTGGGAGCCAATGGCTCCTGCTATGAATCTGTCCAATGAGGAGAGAGACAGCTGCACATTACTCTCAATCCACTCATGCACATTGCTGGGTTGAATTAGGCTCAAGTAAGAAAAAGGGGGGTCTGGGGGGGGGTGGGGGCGGTTTTTTCCCTTAATGTATAAAATGCATTAAGGTGAAAAACCTTAAGATTTTGCAACCATTTTAAGCTTTACTTAGACATGGAATTTGCCAGTAGAGTGGGGGGTTCCCATCTAAACTGGGAGCTCAGAAATGTATAGAGATTAAATAATAGCCCCACAAATGTAATACATTGTAGCTAAACAGTATGTGATGTACAGTATACATAATAAGAGTAGTAAACCCTCAAGATTTTTCACCTTAATGCATTCTATGCATTAAGTTAAAAAAACTTTTCACCTGCAGCAGCCCCCCCAGAGCCTCCCTTTACTTACCTGAGCCCAAAACGAACCCGCGGCAGGGACGAGCCTCGTAGCTCACTCAAGCTGCTCCAGTTCTCACTGGCTGGATTGATAGCCGGGGGACGGGGCCGAGTCCTGCTGTTTGTGTGAACACACACACAACAGCAGGACTTGGGAGCGCGCCTGCACAGGTGACCCCCGGGAAGCGTGGTGGTCACTCGAGAAGAGGAGGAGCCCAGAGCACCACTGGAGGACCCCAGAAGATGGGGTTAGGGGCCACTCTGTGCAAAACCGCTGCACAGAGGAGGTGAGTATGATATGTTTGTTATTTTTTTTTTTTAAATGTGAGCCTTTACAATCACTTTGAAGCTAGGCATCAATAAAACAGAAAAGCCGAATGTCTGCCTTGCCCATAGCAATCAGCTAGACCAAGCTGCCCCAAACATTTGTTTTTTCAGATAAATGCTAAAATGTTATTATTGTTATAAGTCAAAGGAGTGACTCAAGCCCCCTGTCTCCTTCTCATTTCAAACAACCCAGTCTGACCTTTCAGTGAGAGACTGTGTGCCCGAAAGAAACTACTGCCGTCTGTTCTCTTTAGTAAACCTAAAGTTCTCTGGGAATCCTTTGTCGTGTTTTAAGCAGTTAAGTTGTTACTGACATTTGGAAAGGAGGAAGCCACTTGGATGAGTGGTGAAAAGTCAATATTAGAAAACATGTTCAGATAAACTTGATGAACCACTCCTAGGTATACTATGATCTAAATAAATGAAAGTCTTCACAGATGCTCTAAGCTATTACATTTCTGATGAGTACAAAGAATATATTAAACAGTAATAATAAACAGTAAGTACAAGTACAGAAACGCCCATTGTTATTTATTTTTCTGCTGATTTAATGAAACAACAACATCTCTATGTTAAATTAATTAATGTAATTAGGAAGAACAGAGATGTGCTGTTTTTGCACCAGTTAAAATGTCATGTTATTTTAATGTTCCTATCCTCCTGAGGCCCAATTAACGAACTATTACTGCAATTATGTCTTGAAGGAATGAACCAATCACCAAAAACAATGTTTTCCTGCAGCACAGCTAACTGATGAATGAAAAACCTAATGTCATAGGAAATCTGAATCAGGTTAACTGGGGCCAATTGTAAAAGTGATAATAAAGGCTATATTTTTTCCCTAAAATAATTAAGATGTTATACTTACCTGCTCTGTTCAACTGTATTCATATTTGGCACTCACCTGCCAGTGCTGTTTGATCCTTCTTCCTCCAAGAGCCCCACTGGCAGTACGGCAGCTAAGGGGCCACCTGTGCAGGTGCACACCCGAGCAGGGCTGTCTGCATCCACAGACACACATAGCTCTGGCAAGCCATGCCTCCAATCCCTTCTCACAGGAGTTTAACTCACAGCAGCAGGAGCCAATGGGTTTAGGTTTGGAAGTAGGAATAGTTATTTTGGGTGTTTTTTGCCTTAATGCAAGGAATGCTTTAATGTACAAAACATAGCATTTAAAACAGTGGCGGCCAGTCCATAAGGGGCGATGCCCCCCAGTCCACGGCTCCGGCCCCTAACCTACATGCAGGATGCCAGAGGCATGGATTTCAATGGAATTCGTAATAAATTATGTATAATATGAATTTCATTTGTGGCGTCAGGTTTACCCATCTGTGTTGGCAGCTGCCGTTGATTTTTATCATTTAGTTTGCACACTAGTTATATTGCTTTATTTATATGGACTTCAATGGGTTTTTTTTTTTATTAGAGCCTAAGGCTCTAATTGGCTTCAAAAAGGGTGGGCTCGGGACGCAGAGCACTGAGCCCACCCAGTTGTGGGACAATTGCGAATTAATATTCGCTATTGTCTTCCTGATTCTCCTCCCAGCCAATCAGGATGTGGGTCTTGAGACCCGATTGGCCAGGGAGTTTTAGGACTCCCGGTCAATTTGTTCTCAGGATCCACTTTCTGATTGGCCAGGAGGAGAAGCAATGGTCCCAGAGTGAGGAGTAGCTGGACCGAGGAGCAGCAGCCCTACCCCGGGGATCCTTGTCACCTGCCTCCTAAGTTAAGGAGGTCTCTGATCGCCACCTTCCCATCTGTCTCCCATGCAGGGGAGTGGGGGTAATCGTTGCCTTCCCGTCCATCTCCCGCAGGGAGGGTGGGGGATTGCCGCCTTCCCGTCCAACTCCCATGCGGGGGTGTGTCGTTGGTTTGCCTCTCCACCAAAATATTGTGCACCAGCCGCCACTGGTTTAGAACCACTTTAAATTGGGATGGGAATAATAAACTATATTGTTGAAAATACTCCATATCCCCACCTACCCACCCAAACATGTCCAGTAAAAAAAAAATGCAGATTTTCATTTGTTAACACTGGAATAATCTACAATGCACCTGTTCTGACTACTATAACTTTTCCCTGGCTGACTGCATGGGATTGTAGGTCGCATATACACAACACACATTCCAAAATATCTAATTCAAATAAATACACCACTCCGAAAATTTGGTAATAAATTGGCCGCGGCACCTTTATTGGTATTTATAAATTGAAATTCAATAAACTTTTTTAAAACCAATAAATAAGTAAATAAATATATTAAAACTTAAAACTCACTCAGTCATAGAACTCAAGTGATAATTAAATAGCTCATAAAGCAAAGTCCCCACCAAGCTGGCTTGTTGAAAACAAACCGGCTACCCCAGCACCACAGCCAACTCAATGCTATTCTGAAGGCCTACATTAAAAATATCCAGACCAGCGTCAGATAGGTGAACACCATTTGGCTATACAACCCAGGGAAGCCTCTCTCCAAATCTACTTGAAGAAAAGAAAACCCCCCCAGCGAGGCCATCAATTTTTCAATTGATCTATTGACTCTTCTCTTAATTTTCTCCAATGGTATCGAGATAAATTTGTTTTTTATATCCCTTGAGAGCCTGCCTCACAGAGAAAAAAACTGTTACACGCAGGCAAGCCATGTAATTTGAGAAAGAAAGATACACCAGCTAAAGTTTTATTTACATGATTAAAAGAGAAATTCAGCTGCATCAGCGAACAGAGAAAGGCTAAAATTAACTGTTCAGTAGGGCAATAACCTGGGAGACCTAGTTCCCTGTTAAAAGACAGCCACCTTTCCCATGCGAAAGAATAATCCGTCCATGTTTTAGGAGCAACAGAATTTTGAATAGCATACTCCACTGGCATTAGATTATTTTCCACAGATGACTCGGGCAGGAAAAACCGGCCATGTCTGCCTCCGGAAAAAGCTGTCTGAAACGACGAGCCATCTGGAAGCGAGATAATGCATCAGCAATAACATTCTGCTTTCCTGACACAAATCTGGCTTTAATCCAAATATTTAACCTTAAACATAGTAACACCAAATAACGTAAACATTTAATAATGTACAAAGATTTGGAAGAAAGGCAATTCAATGCAAATATCACACCTTTATTGTCTGTATGAATAATAATCCTTTTGTTCGCAAAAAAATTCACCCCAAATTTCAAGGGTGACAATGATTGGAAAAAGCTCCAGCAAAACAATGTTTTTTGTAACTTTGTTTGCTATCCAAGCAGAAAGCCATCCCCCGCAGCACCAATGGCTGCAGTAGATTGCTGCAAAACCACAAGAACCAGCAGCATCAGTATATAGAGTAGATCCAGCTCGGCCGAGGAAACAAAGTCTTCCTGAAAAAATGACCTGCCGTTATAATCAATTAAAAATTGAGACCATACCAGCAGGTCATCCTTAAGCTCAGTGGAAATGCGAATATGTGAAAAAGGAGACTTATATCCCGACATAGCTAATGATAATCTTCTTGAAAAAATACTACCCATTGGCATTATACGGGTTGCAAATGCGAGGAGACCCAAAAAAGTCTGTAGCTCCTTTAGTAAGATCTTCTTCCTTCTCAGAAAAATCGCAATCAAAGATAGAAGACTGGGAATTTAAAGAGGAGGAAGCTGATATTGAAACACTGATGTATTAATAGTGATACCTAAAAATTCTATAACTGTAGATGGAAAAACAGTTTTTTCAATAGCAAGAGGAATGCCAAAAAATGTTGAAATAAGAAAAAATAAGCGCAACATAAGAGCACAAACAGGGGAATTAGCTGGACCAACAAAAAGGAAATCATCCAGGTAATGTATCACGCCATCATAACTGGATTCAAAATTAAGTACCCATCGCAAAAAAGAGGCAAAAATTTCAAAATAATGGCAGGATAAGGAACAACCCATTGGGAGGCACATATCATAGAAAAAAAAACCTTAAAAAAAAAAACCTAATGAACTAAAGGATTCCTCAGCTATGGGTAAAAGTCTAAAAGCTGATTGAATATCAGCTTTTGCTAATAAGGCTCCCCGACCAAATTTCTTGATGAGCTCAATTGAATCATCAAATGTTGCGTATGTGACCAAAGCTGACAAAGGCTCAATCTCGTCATATAAAGAACAGCCTGCTGGGAAAGAAAGATGGTGTATCAAACAATATGCATTGTTTTTTTTGGGTACTAACCCTAAAGGAGATACTCAGAAGTTCCTAAAAGGAGGAGAAATAAATGGACCTGCAACCCTACCAGCAGAAATTTCCTTTATCAATTTCTTCCTAACTATTTCTGAATGAATCAATACAGACTTTAAACCTGACAACCAGAACCTGAAAAAACAGGCAGCTTGAATCCTGAAGAAAAACCCTCAATTAACAGCTGCGCCTTCCCCTAGTCTGGGTATAGCATTAGCCAATGAGACATGTTTTTCCACCTCACTGGGGTGCAGGCTTTTTGAATTGTCCCTAGGGAACTGAATATTTGAGGTCCTTTTAAAACACTTGTCTACTGGGTGTTTGCCAAAACAAAATGAACATTCGTTCCGATAACGGCATGAATTTAACCACTTACATTGAGCTTCATTGTAGGCGTAACAAGCATCTTTCTTGTATACTGATGTAGTGTTGGGATTAGATGTCATTGGCTGTTTAGAAAACACAGGTTTTTGGAGGGGTGATGAGGTTCAACCACAACCCTACATCCTTCATCCCCCATTTGAGATTAGGATATATTGCGATTTTTTGACAAAACGATTCCTCATAATTGAACCATCCAAACCCACCAAAACTCTTATAAGCTTCAAGAATGTGTTCTAAACGTTGAAAAAGTTCACTACATTTGTCTGGATGTTTCTCTCCCATTACTGCAGAAAAGATGCAAAAAGACTGTAACCAATTAAAAATAGATCTATTCACTGGACGTCTCCTATAATCTTCTCCACCCTCATCAGCCCTCCTGTCATGTTTATTAGAACACTCTTTGGAATTCTGAAAGAGCAACAAGAGATCCAAAAATTCACCCTTCCAAATTTTTTCTTTAATAGAGGGAGCCAGGTGAAATCCTAATGGGGACATTTCACAGGGCAAAACCTCTTTAAAAATGACTTCAGGAACAGAAGAAGCAGGAATAACAGGAGTATGGATAGAATCAGCCGTGCTAATATGGGTACTGGAATAGTATTAGCTGACTAAACATTAACAGGAGAAGACAACGCAGGTCTGACTGAAGTAGAAAAAGATTCATTAAATTTCTCTAAAGAAGAAATCAACTAATTAAAAAATTATGAGAGGACTCACCCGCCTTAATAGGCTTTGAGTGTATAGGGACCACTGGAATGTTCTTTCCCTGCACAGGCCGATTGCCCGCTGCAGCGTTCTATTGTGATGCTACAGGCTGAGGGGCCCTCACAGACTCCTGCCTGGATGACTGATGCCATTGTCATGGCTCGCCTGTCACCTAACGCTGCCTGTGATGATGACGCACTGAGAGTAGGTGGGGAAGGCTAAGACCGCCCTCTTCCTTCGGTACTGCGGATCGGAGATGGCAAGAAAACCCGCCTTCTCTTCTTCAGCCACCGGCCGGCCCGCTGCGCCACGGGTGTGACATCTTCCTCCGCTTCTGGTGGGCGGGTCCTGTCCCTCTGACGCGATGCCACTGACCATTCAGGCTGCTCACACGGATGAATCCGCTGAAGCCTACGGGATAGTGAGCGCTGGGCAGGGTTAGGACTTGCTTGCTGGGTCTGGACGGTCTCCAACTCCGCTCCTTCTTGCGGCTCCCGATGTTCGGCTGCCTCTGTATCCAACTCCGGCTCTTCTTCCATCATCGCCAGGCACCGCCGCAGCCACTTATCCCCTCCATCCGATGCCGCCTTCTACAAGACTTGCCTTACGAGCGACTTCATGTCCTGTCACGGCTTGCGAGCTCAGTATTATAGCTCAGTATTATAGCCAGTGAGCTTGCAAAGCCGAAACCAGGACAACTGTGGAGAACCCCTCAAGCGGGGGCTTTATATAGCCCTATACACGTGCAGGAAAACGAGTTTCCCGCCTAAAGGCCCCGTGACAAGCCTCGTGACAGACCCCACGCATCTTAAAGGGGCCATAACATAAAGTTAAATTTATTTTTTTTAATTTGTGGCGACCACAAACCCATGCTGTGGGCCTCATAATTGTGCCCACTTAACATTAGGGACACAGAAATAATCTGTTTGGGATTCTACCCTTCCCTCACTCTTCTAAAGAAAAAAAAAAGGGGGTTTTATTTCTGTCAATATTAAAGTGATACTCTCGTTTTTTTTTTTTTTCTTAACATGTTATACTTACTTACCTGCTCTATGCAATGGTTTCGCACAGAGCAGCCCAGATCCTCCTCTTCTTGGGGCCCTCTCTGGCGCTCCTGGCCCCTCCCTCCTATTGAGTGCCCCCACCGCAAGCAGCTTGCTATGGGGGCACCAGAGCTGCAGCTGTGTGTGTCCATTAAGATACGGAGCTGTGGTTCGATCCCCCCCCTCTCTCCTGATTGGCTAACTGACTTTGATTAACAGCAGGGTGAGCCAATGGCACCACTGCTGTGTCTCAGCCAATCAGGAGGGAGAGTTCCGGATGGCCGAGGCACTCGTGCAACAATCGCTGAAGGAAGATCGTGCTCAGGTAAGTATTAAGGGGCCTGAGGGGGCTGCTACATACAGAAAGATTTTTATCTTAATGCATAGCATGCATTAAGGTAAAAACCTTTCTGACTTTACAACCACTTTAAGTTCAAGTTAATGTTTTTGGTAAAACGTCTGTAGGACAGAAACTGAGTAGGAAATCTTCCTAGCAGAGCCCAAGATGGCAGTAAAAAACACAAAAACAGGGGTTCTAACCATTTCCCAATCCAAAACTAAGAACAATTATATCCAGACAGAAGCTTGTGCTCCAGTCTTCTATTTTACATCATTAGCATGATTACATTTCAGGTGTGCTGAAAGAAGTCCATTATTAAAAGAACTTGAATAACTCATCACAGCAGTAAATTCTTCCTTATTAGACACCTTTCACACTGGGGCCACGTTGTCGGTAAAGCGTCGCTCGGGTAGCTGCTTTTCTGCCGATAGCGGGGAGCTTTTAACCCCTAATGTTGTGGTGCTTTCAAAATGTCTTTTAGGTGCTTTGAAAGCGCTGCCCATTCATTCCAATGGGCAGGGTGGTTTAGGAGTGTGTATACACTGCTCCCAACCCGCCCCAAAGATGAAGTGGTGAAGGTGAAGAGACACACTGGAATGAATAGAGAGGTGGTTTTCAGGCGCTTAGCAGAGGCTATTTCCAGCGCTAAAGCGCCTGAAAACCACCCCAGTGTGAAAGGGGTCTAAGGGAGAGTTTGATCATTCTATCAAAGAAGATGTAAAGCACGTTGTTCTTTTGTGCTGCTGCTTTACCTAACCCAGTGTGTCTCAACACCAGTCCTCAAAGCGCACCAACAGGTCATGTTTTCAGGTTTTCCCTCAGATGAAATGGCTGTGGTAATTACGAAGGAAGTGAAACTGCTCAAATCACCTGTGCAAAATAATGGGAAGCCTGAAAACATGACCTGTTGGTGCGCCTTGAGGACTGGAGTTGAGAAACACTGCCCTAACCCATTGTGCTCTGTGAAGCCTTTGTCATACATTTGTTTGTAAACAAAGATTGCATATAAAAATACAGCTAAACATGTGACTTCGATGTGACTTTACACTCTCCCGCAGCAAAGCCGCATCAAAGTAGTGCAGGAACTTTTTCAAAGTTACTGTGACTCTAAGTCGCATAGATCGGTACGGGTGCCATTGAATCAATGGGCTGTGAATTGTCATGCGACAAAGCAAAGCATTATTTTAAATTCCTTCTGTAGCACCCTCTAGTTGTGCTAAGAGTGAGAGTAGGAAAATTTAGGCAGGCCTAGCTGATGACTAGGCCTGTTTGTTTAATTATGGGCTGGGGGTGACTCAGTGAAGAACTGGTGACTCACGGGTAGCTTCCCTGAGACCTTCCTCTTTTTTTCCAGAGCTTTCTGGAAAGTTCTGGAAAGAGGAGGAGAGGAGAGGTGGAGCTGCCTGGGGTGTTTGGAGGAACCCTGACCAATCCCCAACTTGGATTGACAGGGGGCAGGCCTCCTCATATACCCAGGGTCAGCCCAGCTGGGGAGGAGTTGTTCAGGTAAAAGAGCTAGAGATGGAGTATTGCGCTGTCGGGGCCTTTCAGGGAGCTCCCAAATCTGGGGGGGGTGCCTTGGGTCTGGACTCGGGTGTGGACAGGGCCCTCCAGGAAAATGCAGAGGGGTCCTGGACAGGAGGCACAGCAGGAGCAAGGGAGGACAGCAGAAGAGAGAACTGCCGGGCATGTCTCCAGGGAGAGGAACAACTGGATGCAGCCTGGAGGGCTGGTGAGTGACATGCACAGTCAGGAGAGGATTGGGAAGGCACGTCTGAGCGGACTGTGAGAGTGCAGTCTGGGATGGGTGCGGAACCAGGGCAGACTGTGGTGTCATGGGCAGTGGAGATGGGCAGCTGCAGCCAGATTGGCTGGAAGGGCCTGAAGAGGGCTGACTGGGAACAGCAGCCACATGTAGGACCGCTAGCACCAGAACTCTATTTTTGCTACACTATAGGAACCCACGGTCCCTGCTTCTAAAGGGCAACTGCTAAGGTCTGGCTGGGCTAGTGTCAAGCCTAACTCATCATGTGCTAGCTGCTCCTGAGAGTCAAGTAGTGTGCTGGAGGAAAGAAGAGGAATAGTTTGCAAGAAAGTAGTGTGCTGGAGGAGATTGACGTATTATGTAGAAGGAGTGTACACAGTTTGTCCCATTCAATGGTCACTAATTCACTGGGCATCCCATACTTCCCTATTCCCCATCCAAGTTAAATTCCCCCAATAAAAATACAAAAACAGCATATGGACTGTTCTATGTTCAGAGTGACTGAGAGGTGAATGCCAGGCCGTGCAGTGTGACAGATGGACCACAAAACTCAGCAGCCCCTACGGGGGTACTGTTACACTTCCAATAAGTGTGTTGAACTTAAAAAAGTAATAATGTTGTAGAAAGAGATTTTGATTCAGGGCCAGGTCACACCACATGCGGTTTTTTTTTTCTACATCAAAAACACACGGATAGTAGGTTATATGATTTTCAATTGCATAGTTCACACCAGTGCAGTCAGTTCCAGGGTGTTCCAGTTCCAGGAAAAAAAAGGAAGTAGAACGTGCTGCATTTTTTCTGCACTGCAATGTGGTAAAACACATAAAATTGCACTAGAACACACCTTATTTAAGGTTAAGAAAAAATAGGGGGGAAATATGCACGGGACTGCATCAAAATGTACTGGATCGCATCAAAAACAAGCATGCAGAAGAGCATCTGGAACGCATCCGGACTGTGCTTCTATGGTGTGAACTTGCCCTCAGTGAAAAAAGTTTACTTGCAATGTGAAATACCATGTTGCAGGCTGGCAGGCTGCCAATATTTTGCTCTGAATAGAAAGAAAAGGGAGCTATGACTGCAGTGCCTTTGTTATGAACTTTAACTGCTTGCCGACCGGCTCACGTACATTTACTGCTGCAGAGTGGCTGTGTAGTGCGAACAGCCGTATATAAACAGGGATTCGCGCAGCTGCCAGGCAGGCTTTCGAACCCACCACACACTGCATGAGCGTGGCCGGGGTCGGGCGGACTTGATGTCCGCTGGCTACCAGCGATTGCCTACTACAGAGGAAGAACGGAGAACCGCCAATATAAACACGGCAGTTCCCCGTTCTGTCAGGCGGCATGACAGGGATCTACTGATCCCTGTCATCGGGATCAGTTAGATCTGTCATGCCCCTGCCAGCCTAGCCCCCACACAGTTAGTACACGCTGAGGGAACACACTTAACCCCTTGATCGCCCCCTTAGTGTTAACCCCTACCCTGCCAATGACATTTATACAGTAATCAGTGGCTATTTTTAGCTCTGATCGCTGTATAAATGTCAATGGTCCCAAAAAAGTGTCAAAAGTGTCCGATCTGTCCGCCGCAATAGCACAGTCCCGATAACTTTTGCGCAAACCTAACACTTATTGCGATTTTATTTACCAAAAATATGTAGAAGAATACATTTTGGCCTAAACTAATGAATAAATTAGTTTTTTTACATATTTTTTTTTGGATATGTATTATAGCAAAAAGTAAAAAAAATATATATTTTTTTCAAAATTGTTGCTGTTTTTTTGTTTATAACGCAAAAAATAAAAACTGCAGAGGTGATCAAATACCACCAAAAGAAAGTTCTATTTGTGGGAAAAAAGAGGACGTCAATTTTGTTTGGGTACAACGTCGCACGACCGCGCAATTGTCAGTTAAAGCAACACAGTGCTGATTCCCAAAAAGTGCTCTGGTCACGAAGGGAGTAAATCTTTTCAGGGCTGAAGTGGTTAAAGAAAAAGTTCTCCACAATATCTGCAGATATGGAGGTAAATGAGGGCTTGTTTAAAAGTATTCAACTGCTTGTTCAGAATACGGTAGCATGTTTATGAGCATAGTCTGGGTACAGGTTCAGTTTAAATTGCCTGCACTGAATGAATGTCACAAAACATAAAAATCAATGGAGTAAAAAAAAAAAATATACAAATTTGAGCAGAAGTCAAGGCATAAGAATAAAGACATAGTTCAGTAAATGTCTCAATACATGAAATATAAAACTTCAGATATAAAAATAAACCGTGAATGTACCATACAATCTTCTAAAATCAGGTTACTTAATTCTAGTGGTCTGTTTTTTATTACAGATTATGCAGTCTAGGAGAAGACATTGCTGCAGAATCTCAGCATGGTAACGTTAAAGAGTCACATGCCATTGGCAGGGGATTTGCACTACAAAACACTCAGAACTCATTTACATCATAATGTGCGTCATGGCACGTGTTATAGGACACAAACGCACTGATGCATATGCTCTATTTATTGTACTACACTGAAAAAACTGTGCAGGACCTATTTTTTTAATTGGTTGAGGTGTGCTGATGACCCATTCAAGAAGAATGGGCTGCCTAACATAATTGCTTCAATATACCAAAAAGCATGTCAGGTCACTGAATTAAAGTGTGAATGGCCAGTCAATGGGGTTAATTTACCTAAGGAGTAAAGGCAGTGGATGTTGGTAAACAAATTAAAAATGTGTTCTTTAACCACTTGACAACTGGGCACTTAAACCCCCTTAACAACCAGACCAATTTTCAGCTTTCAGTGCTCTCACACTTTGAATGACAATTACTCAGTCATGCAACACTTAAACAAATGGTTGTAGGTGACGGAAATGAGGAATCCATTTAATTGGGGTAACTGACCGGTAAGTGTGAAATTAAGTCACTGGACTGTACGAAAAACCATATAACTTCGTTAATACAATCCGTCGGGTAAGAAGAACTTACCCAGTAGTCGTGTGGAGTTGGTTAATTTTTTTATCCAGGACGTGTCAAAAAAGTCACATCATGTTATTTATCTCGTATACGTAGTCACGCAAACACAGGATATTGTGCACGGTACTGCGTGTAATACTACATTTACTCAAGACTCACAAAACAT
>BLSH010528070.1:517024-532828 GCA_018402905.1 Glandirana rugosa
AGATGGTGGGGGGTGTGTTATGTCACCTAGGCAGCGCTGTGGGCATTGCACATCGCCCACAGCGCTGCAGCGTGTCCTCTCTCCCCCCTCTCTCCTCTCACACTGCACCGATCGGTGCGGAGAGGAGAGAGAAGCCGGCGGAAGCGCCGGCTTGTTTACATGTGATCGCGCCGTCATTTGACGGCGCGATCACGTGATGAAAGGCCGCGCACAGCGGCCATTCATCACGATCCGTGATCAGTCGGGTCCCCCGGACCCGACGGTCACGGATGTTCCCGTGTGCGCGCCCCAGGGGGCGCGCGGGAACCGCGATTCTGGGAGGACGTCAATAGACGTCCTCCCAGAATTAAGCGACCGCTCTGTAGACGTCATTTGTCTATAGAGCGGTTGTTAAGCAGTTAAATAACTAATCGGGTATTAGGGCCAGTTCACACAGCTGCGATCCCCGAGATCGGATGTGATTCACACCGCACTGCAGTGTGAATCACATGTGATCTCTATGCGATGCAATCTCAGCCATAGAGCCAGTATGGATGAAATTGCATCGCATTTGGTTCAAACTCGCACAGGACCCCTTCTTTCCACAGTAGCAAAATCGGATCGCATGGGTGTTCACACCATGCAATCCGATTTCTGTGCGAGTTTGCAGTTCGCAGTGCGCAGCAGTGTGAACTGGCTCTTAAAGACATTTTTGTAAAAAAAGGTTTGCTAGTACGTGATTAAGTATTTAAAGTGAAACCAGCTGATCTGTAGGTGAGCATATGAGTATAAGTATGAAAGGACATTTAAGACTTAAAGCGGAGTTCCACCCAAAAGTGGAAGCTCTGCTTATGTGCCTCTTCCCTATCTCTGGAGCCACATTTGGCACCTTTCAGAGGGAGAGGGGGGAGCGGGTACTTGTTTTTTGACAGGAACCTGTCCCCACTTCCAAGAGATCTCGCCGCAGCGAGATCACTCGGAATTTCGGCCCCCTCCTCCTTCCCCCGCCGCCGGGGGCCGCAGTAGTAGTGTGAAGCCAAAAGTCTTCACTGCTGATTTCCCTTACCATGAACGGCAGCAGCAGCACCCGAGAGCCAATGGAAACATTGGCTGGTGTGCCGACATCCCGGCATAACAGGCTTCTCTTCTTACTATTGATGCCCATGTTTAGATCAGAACCTTTTTCTTTGAAACTGATCATCGAAAGCCAAAAACATTGACTGAAAAATAGATAATCACCAAATACAACTACAGTGCCCTGAAAAATTATTCATACCCCTTGAAATTTTCCACATTTTGTCATGTTCATTGACGGACGCAGCCTCTTATCCATGACATGTGGGGTTATGCACCTTTCGCTAGGAGTGGACTAGGCATAACGTAGTTCGGCTAAAAGCAGACACAGCCCCTCCCAGGGGGCAGTCCTCACTTGGTATAACCCCTCCTGCCCTGCTAAGCAACTCAGTTCGTAACAAGCAGTACAAACTCAAGCAAAGAGGGGTGGGTACTGCGTCCGTCAATGAACTCAGAGAAAAGGATTTTACGGTAAGTTAAAAAATCCTATTTTCTCTTTCGTTCATTGACGGACGCAGCCTCTTATCCATGATATGTGGGGACATCCCAAAGCAGTGTCAAAACGAGGGGTGGGCAACGCAACAACAACTGTACCCAACAAAAGAGTTCTCCGGGAGGTGCCAGACGCGCCTCACACCACCGCCTGCAAAACTTTGCGGCCAAAAGCAGCATCTGACATATCCAACAGGAAATAGTGGCCGACGAGGCTGCCAACCCCTTGCGAGGACCATCCACCACGGCAAAAAGCGCATCTGGCCTCCAAAAGGAGGCCGTGGCCGCCAGATACACCCGCAGAGCCCTAACCACATCCAAAGAGTGCAAAACAACCTCCTTAGGATGAGACGAGCATGGACACAGTTAAGGGAGGACAATGTCCTCACTGATGTTAAAAGCAAAGACCACCTTCGGTAAGAAAGAAGGAGAAGGGCGCAAGACCGCCTTGTCCCTATGTAGGACCAAGTATGGAGACCTACAGGACAGAGCCGCCAGCTCACACACCCACCTGGCGGATGTAATAGCCACCAGGAAAGTCACTTTCTGCGAAAGCAGCTGTAGGGAAATTTCCCTGATATTTTCGAAAGGTGGCTTCTGAAACACTGAGAGGACCAAATTAAGGTCCCTGGTACCTGGGGAGCGACATGACGAACCCCCTGAACAAAGTTAGGAATCAATGAATGTATCACCAACAGACGCTGGAAAAGAATCGCCAAGGCAGAAACCTGTCCCTTGAGCGTACTCAATGACAACTTGTGATCCAGGCATTGCTGAAGGAAGGCCAGCACCCGAGCCACTGAGAAGGAATGGGGGTTCCACCCCCCTGCCTCGCACCAGGCAATATAAGCCTTCCAGGTACGGTGATAGATCTTGCGTGAAGTGGACTTACGTGCCTTGAGCATAGTGGAGATCACTGAATCAGAGACTCCCCTATCCCTTAACACCTGGGATTCAATAGCCAGGCCGTTAAAGCCAGTGATGGTAAAGCAGGGTGCAAGATGGGGCCCTGTGACAGCAGATCTTCGCGAAGCGGGAGCCGCCAGGGAACATCCACCACCATCCGCACCACGTCGGCGTACCAAGGATGCCGAGGCCAATCTGGCGCTACCAGAATGGTTGGGATCCCCTCTACCTCTATCCTGCACAATAGGCGCAGGAGCAGCTGGAGAGGGGGAAAGGCATAAAGAAGCTGGTACTGAGACCATGGAGCCAAGAGGGCGTCCGCAGCCTCTGGCAACGGATCCCTTGTTCTGCTCATGAAGGCCTGTACCTTCCGATTGAGCTGGGACGCTAGTAGGTCCACGTCTGGCGTGCCCCACTTTTGACAAATCTGGCGGAACACTTCCATGTGCAGGGACAACTCTCCCTGATCCAGCCTCTGGCGACTGAGGTAGTCCACCTGCCAATTTTCGACGCCCGGAATGTAAACGGCGGAGATAGCCGGCACGAGACGGGACTCCTCCGGGGACCAGCGACCCTGGGTCGACAACAACGCCGGATAGGCTGGTGTCCGTTGTGACCACCGTCCATTCCATGTGGAGGAACGACTTCCCCAGCCCCAAGGCCGGGGCCTGCAGCCACCAGGCGAGGGAAAATCGGATCCGGCTATCCAACCTGATTACCTGATCCAGAGATAATGGAGACTTGTCCCACCGCAACAGAATTGCCCGCTGCAGGGACTGGGTGTGACTCTGGGCATACGGAACCGCCTCGAAGGTGGACACCATCAGCCCCCTCATGCAAACCTTAAGGAGGACCACCTCTGAGACAGCAGGGCCCACACCACTACTTGGAGCATCAGCAACTTGGTGGAAGGAAGAAACACCTTTGCCTGGTCCATGTCCAGAACCAAGCCCAGATATTCCAACCGGCACGACGGAGTCAGCACCGACTTCGGAAGATTCGGAAGTCCCGCAGGGAACTGAGGGTGATGGCCACATTGTCCCTCAAGGCTGAGGCTGACTCCGCCCACAGGAGGAGGTTGTCGAGATAGGCCAACACCGCTATGCCCCTCTGCCGCAGTAAAGCCAGCACTGGAGCCAAGAGCTTGGTGAAGACCCGCGGAGGTCAGACCGAACAGAAGGGCTACAAACTGGTAGTGGAGATCCCCCACCGCAAAGCACAGAAAACGCTGGTGACCCGCACAGATGGGCATGTGCAGATACGCGTCCTTGATGTCCAAGGAGGCCAGGAAGTCTCCCTGATGAAGCGCCGCCACCACAGAACAGACAGACTCCATTCTGAATTTACGCGCCCTCACAAAGAGGTTGAGCGCCTTGTGGTCCAAGACAGGCCTGACCCCATCCTTTTTCGGAACCACAAAGAGGTTTGAGTAAAAACCATGGAAACGTTTCGCAGAGGGAACTGGAACAATCACCCCCTGACGGAGCAGGACTTGCACGGCCCCTAACAGGGCCTGCCGTCGCCCAGGGGGGGGCCTCAGGTTGGAGGCGAAGAACCTGTCCGGGGGCTGGGTACGGAACTCTATTTTGTACCCGGACGAAACCACCTTGAGCACCCAGAGATCTGAGATGCGAGAGGTCCACCGGTCCGCGAACCGCAAGAGCCATCCCCCCGCCCAAACGACGGGCGGGGGCAACCCATCGTGCGGAGGAGGGCTTCTCCTCCGCCTTCTCGGCCTCTCTCGGCCTCTCGCTTCTGGCTCCCCATGGAGGCCTTGGCGGACTGAGAGACCTTGCTTGATGTGTGGGGCGCACATAAAAAACCCCTTCTGAGTAGAGAAGGAGGGGCCCATCCTATGCCGGGGCTCCTTACCCCTTCTAGGTTCCAGGAGGAACGTACTCTTCTCCCCCCGGTGTAATCCTTAATGATCTCATCCAGGGAAGCCCCAAAAAGCCGACCACCCTGGAAGGGCAGGTCCGTCAGGCCCTTCTTTGATGCCTGGTCCCCCGACCAGCATCTAAGCCACAGCAGACGTCTAATAATGACTGCAAACATGGACAGTTTCGACAGCATAGGAGCCATGTCCTTGGCCGCATCACAGAGGTACCTAAGACCCTGGATCAGCTGGTCTGCCATCTACAAGGGTTTCGGAGGGGCCTGGAGATCTTCCAAAGCCCTGTGCACGATGGCTGCCCATTCTGTAAGCGCCTGGGCCACCAGGACCGAAGCCAGGACTGGTCGCATGGCCGACCCTGTCACCAGGAACATTGCCTTGGACACCGCCTCAGTCCTCCTATCGGCCGGGTCCTTAAAGGACGGAGAGCCTACCATAGGAATGGTGATTGCCTTGTTCAGACAGGCCACAGTGGGTACACCGTAGGAGACGCCCACTTCAGCAAGAGGGTATCCTCAAAGGGATAACGCACAGAAAATCGCTTAGGCATGGCGATGGAACCCTGAGGTCGTTGCCATTCCTTGTAAACAAACTGATCAAAATACGGTAAATAAGGAAATACCTTAGGAACCTATGCGACCCAAAAGCGTACGCCGCCTCCTGTGTCGCAGCAGGGCCCAGTTTCAGCGTCTCACGGACCGCTGAGACCACGAGCGTTCACGAGCCGCGGTGGCCCCCGAGGGCTCATCCTCTTCCTCAGAGGGGTCCCTTCCGACAGCTCCAGAGCGGTCCCCGTCACAGCGGAGCCCCCCTCCTGCTCCGAGTCCTCCCCAGAGGACAGGGGAGGGGGGGCCGTTTCCTCGCCACCCCACGGTCACGGATCGGCTCCACCCGGGAGAGAAATTCCTCCCCGGATTGCCATTAACCTATCAAGCGGAACCACAGGTCCCAGCGCTCCCTGAGCCCCACCGGAGACCTCTGACGGGGAAGCACCTGCTTCAGCCGCCATTGCGCCACACACCGGAAAACACCTGAAGGTCACAGATCGGACCGGGTGCCCCACACCAGCCCACAAGCTGCCGCACTAGGGTCCCAGAGGCACCCAGGAGGACTCACCACCGTGCCCACACCGACCTCTGGAGGTGCCGCTGCAAATCAAAGGCCAGCACGCGGCGGACCATGCCAACATGGCTGCCGTGTGCACTAGAGGCCGAAGCATGGGCCCGGCTAACGCAAAATGGCGGCCGCGACTACAACACGTGGCCGGCCACAGGAAAAATGGCTTCCAGAGAACATACCGACCGCTGCACCATCAGCGCACCCAGGGGAAGCACAGCCAGCAGGGGAGTGCTTCAGCCTCGGAGGTCAGGTGGGGGCAATGGGGGGAAAGAACAAGGGGTAGGAGAAGATCATGCCCACCAACACCCCAGGGGGGGCACCAACCACCTGCCCTCCCCCCCACAACCCAAAGGGGAGGAGGGGGGAAGCGTACTCACCACTCTGGATGGGTGAAGCGGGTAGCCACCTGAGACAGACCTGCCACCCCTCCGGTTCGGGGGGAGCTGCCGGCCTCATGACACGAGCCAGGGGGCCCGGTCCCAAGTGCCCTGGTGGGATGTTTAACCCGCCGGCCGCCTCGCACGGAACGAGGCCCGACGCGGCCGACCCCGCGCGCAGCTAAAGGTCGGTTCGCGTCAGTCGGCTGCGCTGGGGAGACTACCTGGATCTAGGATATCCAGCTTGTCACCCAGCCAGCTACTTGATTGCATTCTTCATCAGAAATCTTGAGAAAAAAAAAGAAAAAAACGGGGAACCACAGATCCCAGCAGGGAGCCAGGTCCTACTCCTTGCACTAGGCAGAAAAAACTGAGTTGCTTAGCAGGGTAGGAGCGGTTATACCAAGTGAGGACTGCCCCTTGGGAGGGGGCTTTTAGCTGAACTACGTTCTACCTAGTCCACTCCTAGTAAAAGGTGCATAACCCCACATGTCATGGATAAGAGGCTGTGTCCATCAATGAACGAAAGAGAAATGTATTTTATTGGGATTTTATGTGATAGACCAACACAAAGGGGGTAATTTACTATAGCGCCTAAATGTGCCTGAAATGTGTCAATTAAGACTTCAGCTCAGAAACTGGGCGGATATGCAAACGGAACAGAGCGCTATTGCCAGAGAACATGCCTGTCAGATCACATATGCGGGAATTGTGGCCATCAATGGGGATCGAACCTGCAAAATCCACAGTCCTCCATTGCATGCTTGTATGCACGTTATTTGCCATAAAAAGTGTATGGGGACATGTATCAATTCGAAAAAAAGTTTTTAAAACAATAGTTTTTAAAAGAGCAGTGATTTTAATAATGCTTAAAGTGAAACAATAAAAATGAAAAGTTCCTTTAAATATTGTGCCTGGGGGGTCCCCTTAGTCTGCCAGTAAAGTGGGGCATCTGCGCCATGTGTATAACAGTGCGGCAGCAAAATTACATTTCTAAAAAGGAAAAAAGTAATTTAAACTTGATCGCGGCTGGTATGGACTTTAAGGGGAGCTCCACGCCACAATTAAAAAAAATTGACGTGAGCTTACCCCCAAAATCCATACCAGGTTTAAAAGGGATGAGGCAGCAACTCTAGTTCGCACTTAATATCAATGGGCTGCCCTAAGTATGAAAAACGCACAAGATCTGCATATCCCTTTTTAAAAATTGCACCTCACTACAAAGCATGATACTTGGTTACTATGCATTTTGGCATGTGGGTTAGCAGGGTGCTTGAAGAGGGGGGCCACTAAGAATTAATGGCACCACCACGTGCCTGCAAAAGGGCTATACGTTCTTGTGCATTGCATGAACACATATGATTTTGTGCGTGTTCCTGTAACACATACAGTATCTTAAGAAAGTGAGTACACCCCTCACATTTTTGTAAATATTTTATTCTATCTTTTCATGTGACAACACTGAAGAAATGACACTTTGCTACAATGTAAAGTTGTGAGTGTACAGCTTGTATAACAGTGTACATTTGCTGTTCCTTCAAAATAACTCAAACACACAGCCATTAATGTCTAAACCACTGGCAACAAAAGGGAGTACACCCCTAAGTGAAAATGTCCAAATTGGGCCCAATTAGCCATTTTCCCTCCCCAGTTTCATGTGACTCGTTAGTGTTACAAGGTCTCAGGTGTGAATGGGGAGCAGGTGTGTTATATTTGGTGTTATCAATCTCACTTTCTCACTGGAAGTTCAACATAGCACCTCATGGCAAAGAACTCTCTGAGGATCTGAAAAAAAGAATTGTTGCTCTACATAAAGATTTCCTAGGTTATAAGAAGATTCCCAAGACCCTGAAACTGAGCTGCAGCACGGTGGCCAAGACCATACAGCGGATTAACAGGACTCAGAACAGGCCTCGCCATGGTTGACCAAAGAAGTTGAGTGCACATGCTCAGAGTCATATGCAAAGGCTGTCTTTGGGAAATAGACGTATGAGTGCTGCCAGCATTGCTGCAGAGGTTGAAGTGGTGGGGGGGGGGGCAGCCAGTCAGTGCTCAGACCAAACACCGCACACTGCATCAAATTGGTCTGCATGGCTGTTGTCCCAGAAGGAAGCCTCTTCTAGAGATAATGCACAAAAAAGCCCGGAAACAGTTTGCTGAAGACAAGCAGACTAAGGACATGCATTACTGTAACCATGTCCTGTGGTCTGATGAGACCAAGATAAACGTATTTGGTTCAGATGGTGTCAAGCGTATGTGGCGGCAACCAGGTGAGGAGTACAAAGACAAGTGTGTCTTGCCTACAGTCAAGCATGGTGGTGGAAGTGTCATGGTCTGGGACTGCATGAGTGCTGCCGGGACTGGGGGAACTACAGTTCATTGAGGGAACCATGAATGCCAACATGTACTGTGACATACTGAAGCAGTCCCCTTCAGAGACTGGGTCGCAGGGCAGTATTCCAACATGATAATGACCCCAAACACACCTCCAAGATGACCACTGCCTTGCTAAAGGAGCTGAGGGTAAAGGTGATGGACTGGCCAAGCATGTCTCCAGACCTAAACCCTATTGAGCATCTGTGGAGCATCCTCAAATGGAAGGTGAAGGAGCACAAGGTCTCTAACATCCACCAGCTCTATGATGTCGTCATAGAGGCGTACAGTAGAAGCGGACTCCAGTGGCAACCTGTGAAGCTCTGGTGAACTCCATGCCCAAGAGGGTTAAGGCAGTGCTCGAAAATAATGGTAGCCACACAAAATATTGACACTTTGGGCCCAATTTGGACATTTTCACTTAGGGTGTACTTACTTTTGTTGCCAGCGGTTTAGACATTAATGGCTGTGTGTTGAGTTATTTTGTGCGGACAGCAAATTTATATTGTTATACAAGCTGTACACTCACTACTTTACATTGTAGGAAAGTGTAATTTCTTCAGTGTTGTCACATGAAAATATATAATAAAATATTTACAAAAATGTGAGGGGTGTACTTCACTTTTGTGAGATACTGTAGATGTGAACCTAACCTAATAACCTACAGCTCCTCTGCAAGACACAGCTACTGTAGAAAGCACCTCTCCAATTGCCCCCAGAGTGCACTAGTTCTAGAAGGGTGCCCCCCTCCCCATGTTCTTGGTCTGGGATCCCTCCAGCTGTTCACCTGTGATACCAGGGCTATTATGAGAGGGATGCTGTTTGTGTTCTGAACTGTTTTATTGAAGAAGTCATGCTCAGCTTGACTCTCTGTTGTTGGAAGGACAACAGCATGCAATGTAAGGTACTGTGAACTATATACTATATGCATTATACTTATCTATTCAGCAGGTGGCACTGTAGTATTATAGTTTTATAATATGAATTATATTATATAACAGGATGTATTGTCTATCTATGTTGAGTGCACTTGTTTGTTGATCACTTCCTTTTCCTGTTATCATGATGTAAGACATGTTCTGCCATATCTCCATGAAAGTAAAGTATTCTCTGCATCCATGAAGCTTCCAGCGCATTATATCAATACCCTGCTAACAGGTTATGGGCCCCATCGCATCCACCAGGCACTGGAAAGAATTCTGCAAGTCTGTGGGTACTGTAAACAAGCGATCTGTCATCTTTTGTAGCACCCTCTAGCATATGCTACTAGAATTAGAGTAGGTGAACTATAGTCTGGACCAGGGATAAACCTGAGTCACTGAATCTAGATTAAGGTTATTAGAGGCCAGGGCTGGATGGTTCATCCTGGCAGCTCTCTGGTACCTCCTCCTGTTGGAGAACATTTTGGAAGATGGTGGGAGGAAGCTAGGAGTGGTTGCCTTGAATATTTAGGGGCCCTTAGCCAACCCCAGGTTGGGGGTCTGGCAGGGAACTAAGGAGCCTTAAATAGATATGCGCCATGCCGGTAGGGGAGTCAGGTGGAAGATGGAGAAGCAGTGCTGAGCAGAGTCTTTAGGTGGCCCTTGAGGGACCCCTGCCAGGGAGAGGTTTTACCTTGGGCTGGAGCTTGGGAGGCTGGCCTGGAAGGATCCCACCACAGGAGGCAGATGGAGGGACCCTAACTGGAGAGGCAGCAGAAAGAGCTAGGAGAGACAGTGAGTAGATCAGCACAGAGCAGGGACAGACAAGGGGAGAGACTACCAGCTATAGCAGGGCCCTCTTGAAGACAGTAGTGTGCCAAGTCTTCATCCAACCTTGCCCTGGGAAAATCTCCAGTGTGTCAGTCGGGCAGGACTGGTGCAGAGTGTCAGTCAGGAAGACTGGGAAGAGAAAGCAGCCAGATGGGCTAGCATTTCTGCAAGCAGTAGAACTAGGATCATTGTCTACGGGGGATGCAGAAGTTTGGGCAAGATGCTATTCACTCCATATTAGGGTTGCACCGATACTGATACCTTTATTGACATGGACCATGTGTGTGGGTCCTCAGGTTGGTAAATGACAGACCTAGGACATGCATGTCAGGGAGGACCGGAGTGGACTGACTATTGCACTGGCGGGTCACCTGTATGTACACTCCGGGCACTGGCTCTTCAGCCTCCCCCTGTCTGATGACTCCTGGCATTTTGAATGGAATATGGCTTCCTTCTCTCCGAGGTGAGTGGAGCCTAGCCCGACCTCTTTGCTTCATTATTAACCCCTTACAGCACCCATCTGTCTTCATCCAGTAACTCCTTACTGCCCATCACCCCATCTCTATACATAAACCCTTTACTGCACCCACCCCATCTCCATCCAATAACTCCTTACTGTCCATCATCCCATCTCTATACATTAACCCCTTACTGCACCCACTCCATCTCCATCCAGTAACCCCTTATTGCCCATCACCCCATCTCTATACATTACTGCACCCACACCATCTCCATCACCCACACCATCTCCATCCAATAACCCCTTACTGCCCATCACTCAATCTCCATACGTTAACCCCTTACTGCGCCCACACCATCTCCATCAAGTAACCCTTTACTGAACATCACCCCTCTCTATACATTAACCCCTATTGCACCTCCCCATCTCTAAACAGTAACTCCTTATTGCAACTCCCCATCATGTGCATCATTAACCCCTTGCTGCACCTCCCCATCTCTATATACATCAGCGACCCCTTACGTCACACCTTCCATCACTTATTTGCTATACATTGACCCCTTACTTCACAGCCTTTAAATGGCTGGTGTCATTATTGATCTCGTGAAGCACCACAGCACTGCAGATGAAACAGAGGATAAGATGGCAGCTGCCTTGGCTATAGAGCAGTGGTTCTCAACTCTGTCCTCAAGTACACCCAACAGGCCATGTTTGCAGGTTTTCCTTTATCTTGCACAGGTGCTTTAAATGAGAGTCAATGGCTTGGTATTTTGGACAGCTATTTTATCTAAGAGAAATTCCCAAAACATGGCCTGTTGGAAGTACTTGAGGACAGGGTTGAGAATCACTGCTGTAAAGGATAGGAGGGTTTAGTATTACTTTAACGGCTTCCCAACCTCGCTATAGCTGAAAGACAGCTACAGCGTGGCTTTCCAGTTCTAGGAGGACGTTCATGGACATCCTCCCACATGTGCACCTCCCATACGCCCCCTGGGACACGCATCGAGCTGATCACAGATCGCGGTAAAGGGCCAAACACAGCGGCTCTTTACCATGCGATTAGCTGTGTACAATAACAGCTGGTCGCATGTAAACACATATGCTGGTTATTGGCATTCCTTTCCTCACATGCTTTCTGTGTGAGGGAAGGATATCCATTAACCAGCAGATCTGACAGGACACGGTGAGTACATTGCTTACCCTGATAATCAGGGCACTGATCATCAGTGCCCTGATTATTATTATCAGTGTAGCTTCATCAGTGCCCATCAGCACAGGTTATCAGGACCATCAGTACAGGTTATCAGTGCCCATCAGTACCAACTATCTGTGCAGCCTCCTCATTAGTACCCATTAGTGCAGCTTATCACTGCCCATCAGTGCAGCCTCATCAGTGTACATTAATACAGCCTCAGTGCACATTAGTGAAGAAAAAAAAAATACTTTGCAAAATTTTATAACAGAAACTAAGAAAAGTCTTTTTTTTGTTTGTTAGAATTGTTGGCCCTTTTTCACAATAATTGGTTAAGGAATGGTTATCTGCAATGAAACATTTTGCCGTTAAATTTTAACATGCTTTAAGATACTTTTAACAAAATGCAGAGAAAGTTGGATGTCACGCAGGGAGTCAAACATTTTTAGGCAGTATCAGAGTCTGAATGCAGCCCTTTCATAATAATAACCTGTTGCTATGCAACATACAGCTCCCATGATTCCTGCAACACACAAAAAGTGATTACACTGATGTATGAGAAGATGCCAGTGAGTTAGACACCAAACATACCTATGCCACAAAGTCTGGAAGACGGATGGATCACATTACCCTAAGCATATGAAATCATAATTGCTTTCTGTTCAATAATTTGTTGATTGCAGCACTGTAATCATGATCAGATGGAAATATAAATATAGTTAGTATTGGCATTCAGGGTGGATCTGCCAAACATCATAAAACACTTCAACACCCTTTCAGCCCACACTTTAGACGCTTTGATTGGTTATGTTAATTCTGTATTCGCCCACATCAGGAACCTGAAAAGATAACTGCAATTACAACAGCCCTTGCTTATCATGAAAATTATGAATGAATATTACAAGTCATTTATGAAAACCAATGAGACTTAGGCCTCATACACACGGGCGTATGAGAAAAAAATTAGCAAAACGTCGGGCCTGACGTCAGGGAAAAATCTGCGTTTTTTTTTCAGCATTTTGTATCGGCGTTAATGAGCGTTAGTGAGCTTCGGCGTTAATAGGTGTTTTTTAAAAAAAAAACATTCCTCTGCTATTTTTTAACCTTAAAACGCCGGCGTCAAAAACGCCGGTACGGCGTTAGTGAGCATTTTTCTGGTTTATCGTCAAAAACACCAAAACGCTACAGCCTCGGAATGCGCTGGTCCCGCTTCCTAGTTACAGCTCACTAACGCCGATGCCCTCTACTGCTCAAAAATGTTAGCGTTTTTAGGGGGCCATAGAATAACATGGAGAGCTGCAAAAAACGCCCAAAAACGTGATGTCAAAAAACGCCCGTGTGTATGAGGCCTAATCCATCAGGATCCATCGGGCATAAAATACAAGACCAGGTGAACTTTGTATAGTACTTTTGACTTTTAATTAATACAGTTTTTTTGTTTGTTTTGTAATATATTTTCTGTAAATCTTTTCTGATTTTTTTTTTCTTTCACAAAACAATATTTTCAATTGTTAAGCATAGCTGGGAAGGGATGTATTGCAATGCAATCTGCCCAGAGGAGACATCTAAGGTCCTTTAGACCAGCGGTCCCCATCCTTTTTGGCACCGGGGATCGGCTGCGTGGAAGAAAGTTGTGCCAAGGCCCGGGGGGTTTGGGGCAAGGGGGGTAAGCGATTTTTCGTGGGCAATTTGTTGGGGCAATGGCTGGTGTTAGCACTTCAATCATCCCAGCACCATGGTTGTTATAATGTCAGGATGATTGAATGATTATTTCTATTATTACATTGTAATATAAATGAAATCATTCAACTCACCATAATTCAGAATCAGTGGGAGCCCCGAGCGTGTCACTTACCATGTCGCCTGCCACCAGATGCAGATTGTCACTTGCGACGCTGCCTGCCCCCTGATGAGGATGCCACATTGCCTGCCACCTGATGAGATTTGTCATTTGCCACGATGCCTGCCACCAGATGAAGATGCCACTTGCCATTGCCTGTCACCAGATGAGGATGCCACTTGCCATTGCCTGCCACCAGATGAGGATTGTCACTTGCCACACTGCCTGTCACCTGATGAGGATGCCATGTTGCCTGCCATCTGATGAGGATTGTCACTTGCCACGCTGCCTGCCACCAGATGAGGATGCCACTTGCCTGCCACCAGATGAGGATGCCACTTGCCTGCCACCAGATAAGGATGCCACTTGCCTGCCACCAGATGAGGATGCCACTTGCCTGCCACCAGATGAGGATGTCACTTGCCATTGCCTGCCACTTGCCACGTTGCCTGTCACCAGATCCAGATTGTCACTGTTAGCTGCCACCAGATGTGGTGGCAACTGTCTTCAGGCTCTCCTCAGGCTCTCCACAGGCTGTCCTCAGCGCGGATCAAGGGAAAACTGTTGCGGACGGGGAGAGATGGCGTCACTCTCTCTGTCTCTCATAGGCCGCGGCTGCAGTCCTGTGAAGAGCAGCGTTCGCTGCCCTTTAAGAAAACAGCAATGCGGGCAATGAGAGATGATGTCATCTCTCTTTGGCCGCCCGCACCTCTGACAGTCTGCTCCGCGGCGCAGCCCTGCTATAGGGGTTCCACGGCCCGGTGTTCGGCCGCGGCCCATAGGTTGGAGACCCCTGCTTTAGACCATAAAATCTCCCCCCAAAAAAATTTGAGGCCTCCTCACCCCCACATATATGCACACACGAATGTAAAGGCATGCTCCTATGTGTGAAAACATTGATTGCAATACACTTTACAAATCGCCGCACACGATGGAGTGAGAGCATTAATTCCAGCACAAGACCTCCTTTGTAACGCTAAACTGATGACCTATAGGGGTTTTTGAAGCGTCGCCTATAGAAAATATAAGAAACTGAAGCTTGTCACCATTTCACGGGAGTACACAAATTTAGGGTTTGAAATATTGGGTATCCATTTACTTGGTGCAACCTCTTCTATGGGTAGATTATGGTGTTTGGTTGCCCTCACTTTAGTGTGTTTTTATCTGACATTTTGAGTTTCCTAGACCTGTGCGGTAATATTAAGTGACAAAAAAAATTGGAACTACCACCATTTCATTCTCTAGAGTGTTTGCTTTCAGAAAATATATAATGTTGTGGGGTTTTATGTAATCTTCTGGCCTAAAATTATTTTTTAAACATGTGTGCACAAAATGCAAAAACGTCTCTGGCATCAAAAGGGTGGTACACCTCTGAAATTAAAAATTAACAAAGCATATCCTTCTATAGCAGGGGATGGCAATATTTTGAGCATACTGTTCCACCTCTGATCACCCCAATTCCTGCACCATCACACTTCAGATCCAGCGGCGGCTGGTGTGTGAGGGGCGCTTGGGCGCCGTCTCCCCGCCGGCTAAAGAAGAAGAAAAAAAAAAAGTCAGCCCCGCCCCCCTGCATTAGGCGCAGATGCATTGACTTTTTTTTTTCCGGCTCCTTGGCTGTCACATGACAGCCAAGTAGTGAGCCTATTGGTCGGCCATTAAAAGCTATGCGGATGCGCTGAACAGGCGCACCCTGCATAGATTAATTGGCTGCGCTGAGCCTCCGCTCAGTGTGCTTAGATGCGGTGACCGGGGGTGGGTCACTGTGGCAGCGGAGGTGACTTCCGCTCCCACAGAGACCATGACCGCCCGGGGACCGACGAGGGGGGACAGCATGCTCTCCGTATGCCGAACTCTGCAGACTCAGCGCGCTCTCTCTATACCGAATCTCAGCAACAATCCTGCCTGCTGGATGGGGTAAGTGCGGGGGGGGGGGGATCTCTGCACTGTACCCCACCTGTGTTACTGCCTGCAAACTGCCCCCACCTGTGTCACTGGCTGCAAACTGCCCCACCTGTGTTACTGGCTGCAAACTGCCCCACCTGTGTTACTGCCTGCAAACTGCCCCCACTTGTGTCACTGGCTACATAACTGCCCCCACTTGTGTCACTGGCTGCAAACCACCCCCACCTGTGCCACTGGCTGCAAACTGCCCTCATCTGTGTCACTGGCTGCAAACTGCCCCCACCTGTGTCACTGTCACCCCCGTCAATACATCGGTCACTGTGTTCACCCCCGTCAAACGTCCGTCATTGTGTCCACCCCGTCAAACGTCGGTCATTGTGTCCACCCCGTCAAACGTCGGTCACTGTGTCCACCCCCGTCAAACGTCCGTCATTGTGTCCAC
>BLSH010528070.1:553242-569423 GCA_018402905.1 Glandirana rugosa
GTCAGAGACTGGTAGAGGACATGGTACAGGTGTCAGAGACTGGTAGAGGATATGATACAGGCGTCAGAGACTGGTAGAGGACATGGTGCGGACATGGTATAGGAGATGGTCAGAGACTGCGGACATGGTACAGGAGATGGTCAGAGACTGCGGACATAATACAGGAGATGGTCAGAGACTGCGGACATGGTATAGGAGATGGTCAGAGACTGCGGACATGGTACAGGAGATGGTCAGAGACTGCGGACATGGTACAAATGTGTCCTAGCAGTGACCAGTGTGGAAAAAAAAACATTGATCACTGGACTATGTGTAAACGGGAGTTTACAAGATATAACAAAGTGCCAAAAAAAAAAAAAAAACAGTCAATTGGTCATGCACAGGACAGTAAATGGTTAACAAGTGTGTGAAGCTCCCAGCCTGACCAGCTAATTCCTTCAAAGATAACAAGGAAAGGTTCAAAGAAATAATGGATTGCTGACAGGGGACTCCGGCACAAACAGCTATAGAAACATCTGAGGTGTTCCATAAGACTGATCATCCTTCTCCCATCCTGTGTGCAGTGTAAATAAAAACAAAGATAAGCAGTGTGAGGAGACAGAGGGGAAATCACCCCTCGATCAATGTGAGCTCTGCCTAATCTGTGCACAGGACGGGAGTCCGGAGAACACACGGATGATCAGACTTCTGCAGCCAACATTGCCAGTGAGCGTGTGACATGATGGATCTGTGATCATCATACCTTCTTTATACTCGGGTATGTCGGATCCTCTCCTTCCCCGCTCTGTCCACTGGCATCTTCAGGTCAAATGTGGCGCGCTGAGTGATCTGATTGGCTAAGTAGGTGGTAGGAGGCAGGGCAACTTAAGCAGTCACGCCCTCCCACTCAGAAGTGCAGCGCAATTGGCTGTCTGTTGCAATGGTCTGTCCCTCTCCCTCCAGCATCTGAAAGCCGTGGGAGGGAGAGGGGGGAAGCCGCACACACCGCTCTGCAAGACTACCACCCGCGCGCTGCTCCGAATACCTTGGCTGTCCGGGCCCCCCTATTAGCGGCCCTGTCAGGAGCCTAGGGGGCGACGAGGAGGAGGTGAGGCAAGGGTCAGTGGCGCCCCTAGGCGGCAGTGCGCCCTAGGCGGCTGCCTACTTCGCCTAGTGGCAGGGCCGGCCCTGTATAGGGTTGCCACATCATCCCTTTAATCCAGGACACATATGAATTACACAGCTTCTAAGGCTAATTTAAAGCAGATAAGGCACCAAGTGAGTTTAATTACCACTTTAATTAGCCACAGAACCTGTCTAATTAACCACTTCCTTACTGGGCACTTAAACCCCCCTCCTGCCCAGACCAATTTTCAGGTTTCAGCGCTGTCACATTTTGAATGACAATTGCGCGGTCGTGCGACGTTGTACCCAAATAAAATTGATGTCCTTTTTTCCCCACAAATAGAGCTTTCTTTTGGTGGTATTTGATCACCTCTGCGGTTTTTATTTTTTGCGCTATGAACAAAACCAAGAGCGACAATTGTGAAAAAGAACAATATTTTTTACTTTTTGCTCTAATAAATGTCCCAAAATAAAAAATAAAAAAAAAATTATTCATTGGGTTTGGCCGATTTATATTCTTCTACATATTTTTGGTAAAAAAAAATCGCAATCGGCGTTTATTGATTGGTTTGCGCAAAAGTTATCGCGTCTACAAACTATGGGAATTGATTTATGGCGTTTTTATTATTATTATTTTTTTTACTAGTAATGGCGGTGATCTGCGATTTTTATCGGGACTTTGATATCCGGGCGGACGTCGTTCATTTTTGACACTTTTTTGGGACCAATGACATTTATTCAGCGATCAGAAATTTAAATGTCCACTGATTACTGTATAAATGTCATTGGCAGTGAAGGGGTTAACCAGCAGGGGGCAGTGAAGGGGTTAACAATGTTCCCTGGGTGTGTTCTAACTGTGGGGGGGATGGGCTGGTCGGGACATAACAGATCTAACTGATCCCAGTGACAGGGATCAGTAGATCTGTCATGTCCCCTGTCACAGAACGGGGAACCGCCGTGTTTACATCGGCGGTTCCCCGTTCTACTGCTCTGTAAGGCGATCGCGGGTCAGGAGCGGACATCGAGTCCGCCCGACCCGCGGGCACGCCCACGCAGCGTGCGGCGGCGCGCGCGCGCCGCCGCCGCCGCCCAGTGCGCGCAGGGGGCGTGTGAAGGGGCGGACGTCCATGGACGTCCCCCCGGATTTTCAGGTCCGCGCTGTTGACGTCTTTTGTCAATAGCGCGGACCTGTACTGGTTAATGTGTCCTGGATTAAAGGGATGATGTGGCAACCCTAGCACTGTACAATGATCAGTTCTTTTTACTGCCTTTTAGAATATGTAAACTTTGAACATTTATATCCTGACTTCAATTCTACTTTAATGACTTAGGTATGTGAATCAAAGTCAAAATTGGGTTGGGATGCACTTAGGCTCCATGCACACTGTATCTCAAAAATGACCGTTTTTGGTCGTTTTGGCTTTTTTTTTTTAACAGCCCAAAAACGCCCCTTTATTTTAGCCTATATGTCCATGCACACATGGTCGTTTATTGTCTTTTATCAGCAGTGGCGTTTTTGGGCTGTTATCTGAACGCCCTGAATTGGCGTTCAAAAGTCATTCTCCTGACCACAAAAAACGACAGACGCCGGTAAACGCCGGCGTCTGGCGTTTTTTGCAGTCAATGGAAGCCAATGAAGAAAAAGAAAAACGCCAAAAAACGCCAACGCTGAAAAACGCCGCTAAACGCTGCTTACAAAACACTGCAAATAGAACATTTTGTAAGCAGCGTCTCCTGCCCGACGCTGAAGAGCCCAGATAGCGTCCAGTGTGCATGGAGCCTTAGGGTTGCCACCTCATCCCTTTAAACCCGAACACACATGAATTACACAGGTTCTCTGGCTGATTGAGGTGGTAATTAAACTCACTTGGTTGCCTTACCTGCATTCAATTAGCTTCAGAACCTGTGTAATTCATATGTGTTTGGGTTTAAAGGGATGAGGTGGCAACCCTAGATGCACTGAGATTGGAGTTCCCTAAAGCCTCGTACACGCGGTGCGACGGTTGTACGACCGAACTGCCAAAATCGTATGTTGGCTGTTGTATGTCACGTACTGACATGCACTAAGCGATCGTACGACCAAGCCGAACTTAGTGACGTGTTATGAGTAGGGTTGCCACATCATCCCTTTAATCCAGGACACATATGAGTTACCCAGGTTCTGTGGCCAATTTAATGCAGGTAAGGCACCAAGTGAGTTTAATTACCACCTTATTCAGCCACAGACCCTGTGTAATTAATGTGTGTCCTGGATTAAAGGGATGATGTGGCAACCCTAGTTACGAGCGTATAAAGAGGAAGTTCAGGTGAATGTGATTTGTGAATTAGGAACACAGGTTTACACTAGGGTTGCCACCTCATCCCTTTAAACCTGAACACATATGAATTACACAGGTTCTGAAGCTAATTGAATGCAGGTAAGGCAACCAAGTGAGTTTAATTACCACCTTAATCAGGCAGAGAACCTGTGTAATTCATATGTGTTCGGGTTTAAAGGGATGAGGTGGCAACCCTAGTTTACACAAACGGACACTTCTAGGCGTTTATGACTTCTGAGCATGCGTGTTTTTGCACATACAACTTGTTGGACCAACTTCTCTGTACACACGATAAAACGGTCGTATGAGCGCTTGTTGTACAAGTTTTCTAGTCTGCTCATACAACTTCTGTTGTACGACTGTCGCACGGCAGCTGTTCTAATTGCACATACTAACGGTCGGATGATCGTACAACAAGCGGTTGTACGACCGTTTTCATACGACCGTAGCACTGTGTGTATGCGTAGAGTTGCCACCTCATCCCTTTAAACCCGAACACATACTAATTAGGGTTGCCACATCATCCCTTTAATCCAGGACACACATGAATTACACAGGTTCTGAGGCTAATTCAATGCAGATAAGGCACCAAGTAAGTTTAATTACCACCTTAATCAGCCACAGAACCTGTGTAATTAATATGTGTCCTGGATTAAAGGGATGATGTGGCAACCCTAATACAAATTACACAGGTTCTGTGGCTGATTAAGGTGGTAATTAAACTCACTTGGTGCCTTATCTGCATTAAATTAGCCTCAGAACCTGTGTAATTCATATGTGTTCGGGTTTAAAGGGATGAGGTGGCAACCCATATGTATGCGTCTCACAGCAGGGGTCTGGACCCGGTGCGTTTCCATTCAACATTTCAGGTCCAATTTCAGCCCTAATTTTGGGCTGAATTCTGACCAGAAACGGACCAAAAGATACACAGGGCCCCTGTGCAAATTCGCCCCGGAGCTGCTGTGAAGATGTGTGAGCAGGCTACATAGAGAGCCGGTCACAATCTTCTGCTAATTGGATGCGGATAAACCTGCATCCAATTCGCATAGGTGTGAACCCAGCGTAAAAGAAGTGAATGTACTTATTGCAGGTGATGTATGGATCTAAATTGTCCCCATTCCAAAGACTAAACAATCTCCACAACAGCATTATCAACTTTGAACAGAAGTTTTTGTACTCAAGGTCATGTGAACAATGGATACAAGCCTCACATGCATTAGAATAATGCATTCAATGCACAATACCAGATTTCAGTAGTCTGTATGATCTGGCATTTTTCAATTGTGTAATATGAAAGCACACCCTTCTTTGTTAGCCAAAAAGCCATCGCATTGCGGTAAGTGATACAACTGCAATGTATAAAGCTTTAACTCTAGGTTGTCTGAATCAAATTTTTATCTTCACTTGCAGTGCTATCACACAGTCAGTACACATTCTTCTTATTATTTATTACAAGTAGTTATATAGTACAATCAATTTATGCAGCATTTTACATATTTATTGTACATTCACATCAGGCCCTGTCCTCAAGGAGCTTACAATCTAAAGTCCCTAACTCACATTCATACACACATACTAGGGCCAATTTAGACAGGATCCAATTAACCTTCCAGCATGTCTTTGGAGTGTAGGAGGAAACCGGAGTACCCGGAGGAAACCCACGCAGGGACAAGGAGAACATGCAAACTCCAGGCAGGTAGTGTCGTGGTTGGGATTTGAACCAACAATCCTGGTGCTTATTAGTCATCTTGTTGACATTATCATATTTTACAGTTGGGATAGCAGAAAGGAACCAACATGTTGCAATGCTGTGTGAGGCTTACATGTCTCTTTATGTCGCAATATATCTAAAGTGTCTGTGTCTCTAATACTGGTTTCGCTTTCCAGTGCATTGTTTTAAATTTGGCTTCAAACACAGAATCCATTTTTTCCACACCAGTGAAATGAGCAGAGTAGATTTGGATATATTTTCAAAGCTCTCCAGACACCAAACAGGGAGTACTACCCCATAGGCAAGAAGACCCCTTTCACACTGAGGCAGTTTTCAGGCGCTTTAGCGCTAAAAATAGCGCCTGTAAAGCACCTGAAAACGGCCTCCCCTGCAGCTCTAGTGTGAAAGCCCAAGTGCTTGCGGGGCAGGAAAAAAAGTCCTGCAAGTAGCATCTTTGGGGCGGTTTGGGAGCGCTGTATATTGGACATTTGAATGAAAGGCCAGCCCTTCCGAAAAGCCTTTTTGGGAGTTAAAAGCCCAAAAAGCAGCGCCAAAGCCTCATTATAACATCGGTAAAGTGCCACTAAAAGGCGCTGGCACCACTCCAGTGTGAAAGTAGCCTAACAGGTTTCCGCCCAGCTACTATATATACTGGCCTCCCCATATTACAATAAAGAGTAGTTGACATATCAGTTCTCTCACATGCATACCACCATTACACAGTAGACATCACCTGCAGAATAAAGGTTTTTCATTTTTATCCTTTAAGTCTCCAGCCTGAATGTGGTCACTATATCAGAACTGACTTCATGGTCATGTAGCACTGTCCCCATAAGGCTTGTTATTGTTGACTCCATAGGCCTCTCTTTGGTTACCTGCAGCTGGTTGCTAAGGGTTTTCCACATTGCTAGGGGTTTCCATTTGTCCCACCCTTCCTCCTGATTTCTCTCCACTCAATGACCAGTCCAGGGTATTTGGGTTTTAGTATTTTCTTTTGTAACTTGGATGGGAGAAGGGATTAGTGGGATACTCCAACTGGAACTATTCACAGTGGAGAAGGATAACTCTCACTTGGCCTCACCGTTTTATTTGTGGAAGCAGTCACACTGCTTTAACCATACTGCCATATGTATGGAGGAATTAAGTCTTCTTGCTCTTACTAGCAGCAGACTTGATGCACTACATTATTTTCAGGATACTCACCCCCTTTACTGTAGGGTTGCCACATCATCCCTTTAATCCAGGACGCATATGAATTACACAGGTTGTTCTGAAGATAATTTAATGCAGATAAAGCACCAAGTGAGTTTAATTACCACCTTAATCAGCCACAGAACCTGTAATTCAGATGTGTCCTGGATTAAAGGGATGATGTGGCAACCCTACTTTACTGACTCTTCTAGCTGAAGGGGTGGCCCTCACTTGACAGGCCCCAAAGATACAGATCAATATTCAAAGTAGGCAGAATCAGATCCTTGCTGGTGTCTCCCTTCCAGGCATTTCTGCAGGACCTCTCGGTTCAGCTTCTCTCTCTCTAGGCCTTTTGGTCAACCACCCAAGGCCGCACAACCACCTCTGCGGTGGAGAGGGCAGCCGCCCCCTGCCTCCCTCCTGGACTCTGTTCCCGACTCAACTAACTGAGCACATGTGCCCCGGGCTTTTATACAGTATCCCAACATGCAATGCAGCACTTTTCCTCTGGCAATTGTCAGGACTGTTACAATGCCTGTGCATTCGCCTGTCAGGTCCCCCCCCCACTGTCCAATATGCCTTCCTATTGGAGCAGCGAGGGACAGTCAAACAAGCTGAGCTGCACCTAAGCACAATGAGCAGACCTAACCAATAGATCCTGCTCCCTGGTAGGCAGAGAGCACTCTAAAGCCCCGTGCACATGGTGCAATGGTTGTACAAGAACGATCGTACAACCGCTTGTTGTACGATCATCTGACCGTTAGTACGCGCGATTAGAACAGCCGACATGTGACAGTCGTACAACAGCAGTTTGATGAGCAGACTATAAAACTTCTGTTTTACAACCAGCGGTCGTACGACTGCTGTGCCGTGTGTACAGAGAATTTGGGCCAACAAATTGTACGTGCAAAACAGGCATGCTCAGAAGTCAGGAACGCCTGGAAGTGTCCGTTCTTGTAAACTTACGTTCCTAATTCACAAATCACATTCACCTGAACTTCCTCTTTATACGCTTATAACACGTCACTACGCTCGGCTTGGTCGTACGATCGCTTAGTGCATGTCAGTATGCGATACTACAGCCAACATATGATTTTGGACGTCCGGTCGTACAACCGTCGCTCTGTGTGTACAAGGGTTTAGTTTTACCTGACCATCTTCCTGGTAAGCAATAAGACCAAAAACTATACTCTCTTCTAGCACCTACCTAGGAGGGTGCTACATCCACACGATCGTGAACCACTCCTATTGGTTCCCTATCCTTAGTGGATACTTCTGCCCATGATAGCTGGGATTGATAATTAGAAGCTGCATAAAGTGTCGACTGCTGGCTTTTAAAGGCAAAAATGTTTTTTAATGTTTGCTGTGCATGGTGCATCACACTAGAGCAGGGTTTCTTAACCTTTTTCTAGTCAAGGCACCCTTTAAGCTTCTGCACAGTCTTGAGGTGCCCCATTCAAAATGTAAAAAAAAACATTAATAGGTTTACGCATTGTAACAGCATCCATACGCATAGGATACCCAACATTAGAGGCGCTCTGCTTGGACCCCCCGCCGTGCTCACTGGATCGCTGGGCTGTGACGGGCGGTTCAGCCTCTCAATGGCTCTCTGAGAGGCTGAGCCGGGTGCCGGTCCAGGCATGTGAGCGCATCCTGACCATATGGTCATGATCTTTCCCAAGCCTGGACCGGCTCTGTGGCGTCAGCCTACAGCGGGTTTCAGTCTGCTATCTGCTGAAAACAGGTCACAGGAGTGCAGAATGGTACAGCCAAACCTACTTTGGTTGCACTTCTCTCTTAACAGGTATATAGGATCAGGGGTCTCAAACTGGTGACCCTCCGGCTGTTGCGAAACTATAAGTCCCATGAGGCAATGCAAGGCTGACAGTTACAAGCATGACTCCCACAGACAAAAGCATGATGGGACTTGTAGTTTCGCAACAGCTGAAGGGCCGCCAATTTGAGGCCCCTGATATAGGTGAAGGCCAAGAAAAAAACACAAGAATGAGGAAAGCAGCATTCAGTAAAGCTTTGTAAAAAAAAAAAAAAAAAATCAACATTAACCACCTGCAGTCCAAGCAGTTTCTTTTTATTTATTTTTTACAAACATGTTAACATCAGCATTTTCTGCTAGAAAATTACATAGAACCCCTAAATGTTATATATTTTCTGAAAGCAGTGGCCCTGGAGAATAAAAAGGTGGTTGTTGCAATTTTATACGTCGCACGATATTTGTGCAGCCGTTTATCATATTTGCAGGAAAAAATACACTAAAATGAATGTTAGTGCACACAAACACAATAAACCCAATATGTGGTAAAATATAAAAGATGATGTTGCATCAAGTAAATACAGTCAGGTCCATAAATATTGGGACATCGACACAATTCTAATCTTTTTGGCTCTATAAACCACCACAATGGATTTGAAATGAAACAAACAAGATGTGCTTTAACTGCAGACTTTCAGCTTTAATTTGAGGGTACTTACATCCAAATCAGGTGAACGATGTAGGAATTACAACAGTTTGTATATGTGCCTCCCACTTTTTAAGGGACCAAAAGTAATGGGACAATTGGCTGCTAAGCTGTTCCATTGCCAGGTGTGTGCTATTCCCTCATTATCCCATTTACAAGGAGCAGATAAAAGGTCCAGAGTTCATTTCAACTGTGCTATTTGCATTTGGAATCTGTTGCTGTCAACTCTCAATATGACATCCAAAGAGCTGTCACTATCAGTGAAGCAAGCCATCTTTAGGCTGAGAAAACAAAACAAACCCATCAGAGAGATAGCAAAAACATTAGGCGTGGCCAAATCAACTGTTTGGAACATCCAAAAGACCCGGAAGACCACGGAAAACAACTGTGGTGGATGACCGAAGAATTCTTTCCCTGGTGAAGAAACCACCCTTCACAACAGTTGGTCAGATCAAGAACACTCTCCAGGAGGTAGGTGTATGCGTTTCAAAGTCAACAATCAAGAGAAGACTTCACCAGAGTGAATACAGAGGGTTCTCCACAAGATGTAAAGCATTGGTGAGCCTCAAAAACAGGAAGGCCAGATTAGAGTTTGCCAAACAACACCTAAAAAAGCCTTCACAGTTTTGGAACAACATCCTATGGAAAGATGAGACCAAGATCAACTTGTACCAGAGTGATGGGAAGAGAAGAGCATGGAGAAGGAAAGGAACTGCTCATGATCCAAAGCATACCACCTCATCAGTGAAGCATGGTGGTGGTAGTGTCATGGCGTGGGCATGTATGGCTGCCAATGGAACTGGTTCTCTTGTATTTATTGATGATGAGACTGCTGACAAAAGCAGCGGGATGAATTCTAAAGTGTTTCGGGCAATATTATCTGCTCATATTCAGCCAAATGCTTCAGAACTCATTGGACAACGCTTCACAGTGCAGATGGATAATGACCCGAAGCATACTGTGAAAGCAACCGAAGAGTTTTTTAAGGGAAAGAAGTGGAATGTTATGCAATGGCCAAGTCAATCACCTGACCTGAATCCGATTGAGCATGCATCTCACTTGCTGAAGACAAAACTGAAGGGAAAATGCCCCAAGAACAAGCAGGAACTGAAGACAGTTGCAGTAGAGGCCTGGCAGAGCATCACCAGGGATGACACCCAACATCTGGTGATATCTATGCATTCCAGACTTCAGGCTGTAATTGACTGCAAAGGATTTGCAACCAAGTATTACAAAGAGAAAGTTTGATTTATGATTGTTCATCTGTCCCATTACATTTGGTCCCTTAAAAAGTGGGAGGCAAATATACAAACTGTTGTAATTCCTACACCGTTCACCTGATTTGGATGTAAATACCCTCAAATTAAAGCTGAAAGTCTACAGTTAAAGCACATCTTGTTCATTTCATTTCAAATCCATTGTGGTGGTGTATAGAGCCAAAAAGATTAGAATTGTGTCGATGTCCCAATATTTATGGACCTGACTGTAGATACCAGACTTGTCAAGCTTTAACATTTTGCATGCCCATGAAATGGCGACAACTACTGTACATAAAAATCACTGGTATGATGTAATCGAGAGCCCCGCTTTCTGGCTCCTGATCATCGGTTCCCTTACCTGTCATGCAGTGTTGTTGATATACATACACATGCCCAGCGAATCCAGCATTGTCTTGCTGCGATCCCCTGCATTGCTGCAACATGCTGGGTCCCATGCCACCATCTTCCCTCTGATGTCATCAGGAGCTTGGTGGCCATTTCTGGTTTTAGACAGCTGGCCCCCAATGACATGTGCATCTAAGCTTCGACCCCATACACACTATACAACTTTTGTTGTCTGATTTCCTTTAGATTTAACAAAACCATGTACAGGCGGTCCCCTAGTTACAAACATCTGACTTACAAACGACTCCTACTTACAAACAGGGAGACAACAGGAAGTGAGAGGAAATCTACGCATAGGAAGGGAAATTCACTCCTGGAAGAGTTATTATGGGAAAAAGGGTTGTCCATTGATGCTTTATCACCAATCCTTGTTTCCACAACAACCCGAAATTTTCAAAATCCAATTATCATTGGGACAGAAAGTGAGGTGAAATCTTCTGAACAGAAACATAATCAAATGCAAACATTACAGGGGTGTTAATCCTTCCCTATGCTATCCAAAAAGCTTAAAAATAGTTTTTTGGCTGAAGCTACACTTTAGGCCTCATACACATGGACGTTTTTTGACGCCGGCGTTTTCTGGCGTTTTTTGCAGCTCTCTATGTTAGTCAATGGCCCCATAAAAACGTTGGCGTTTTTGAGCTGTAGATGACGTCGGCGTTAGTGAGCAGAAAGTAGAACCCACAGCCATCGCGTTCTGAGGCTGTAACGTTTTGGCATTTTTTGACGCTGACGCCACAATATGCCAACAAACGCCACCTATTATTATACCGGTGTTTTCCGGCGTTTTTTGACGCCAACGTTTTTAGGTTGAAAAATAGCAGAGGGATGATTTTTTAAATAAAAACGCCTATTGACGCCGACGCTCACTAACGCTCAAAAACGCCGATGCATAACGCCGAAAAATGACGACTTTTTTTCCTTGACGTCGGGCCCGACGTTTTGTTTATTTTTTTAGAAACGTCCGTGTGTATGAGGCCTAAAAAATGTACCTGTTCTGACTTACAAACAAATTCAACTTAAGAACAAACCTACAGTCCCTATCTTGTTTGTAACCCGGGGACTGCCTGTAGTGTAGGGGCCTGCCTGATTGCATACAAATTGAAATTCTTAAGGTTTGACCTCATATATGGTTTTGGTAAATCTAAAGGAAAAAAATCTAAGGAAAATTGTATAGGGTGTATCCAGCTTAAGGCTACATTTCCACTAGTGCGACTAGTCATGCGACTTGGGACTGCAAAGTCACATGACAAGTCGTACTCCATGATTTCCAACGAGTACCGTTCATATCTGTTCGACTTCAAGTTGCAGCGACTTCAAAGTAGTTCCTGCACTACTTTGGTCCCACTTTGATGCGACTTGAGGTCCATAGACCTCAAGAATACACAGGCATTGCTTCAAGTCGCAGCAAAAATCGTGGCAAAATTGCAGAGCAAAATCGCGCAACTTTCAGGTTGCAATAGTGGAAACCTAGGCTAAAGGCTCTGTATATCTTCTTCTGCAGCCTCCTGGGATATGTGATGGGGATATTTCAGGAGACTGCGGGAGCAGACATATCATTCTGGCCTAGGGGAGAATGGCAGCTGGGGGGCGGGCCAGAGTAAAACATTCTAACAAATTAAAGAAAGTGAAAAAAAAATCAGCCTTTTAAACTTGTGGAGGGTTGCAAAGAGGAAAACAGCAATTTTTGAGTGAAAGTCCACTAGTGCATCATTTGCTTGTCGCTGACCATCTGTTTTTTGGAGCTACATTTTGTTTGGAGCTAGCTGCTGCATCATTTGTAAGAACTTGAAAACAAACTACAAAAATAGCATGCACCGAAACTACTTCACACTATACATGTTGTTCTCTCGTTCATTGTATTCCCCTTTCCCAAATGCAAAATAAAAGTTATGATCAAACAAGTTAGGCCTGTTTTCTGTGATGCCAAATTACCCTAGCGCATGCCAATGTTTTTACACACAGATATCGCCTGATCTTTGACACTACTTAGCCCTTTCTGACTGGGGCCGCCCAATCGTTTATCGGCGCTTTACCACTGTTATGCTATGTTATATATTCGGACGGCAGTGGGGCGTTAAAAGCATCGGCGCGCAGCACTTCTAGGGCGGTGTACAGCTGCTTCGGAAGTGCTGCCCATTCATTTCAATGGGCAGGGGCTGTAGAGGCGAGGTGTATACATTGCTCGCACACCGCCCCAAAAATGCTGCTTGCAGTAGCTTTTCTCCTGTCCTGACAGTGCGGCACCTCAGTGTGAAAGGACACACCGACTTTAATGGAGAGTCGCTTTACAGTCGTTATTTTTACTCAAAAATGCAGGTAAAGCGCCTCAGTGTAAAAGGGGTCTAATTCTTGTAGGAAACATTTGCCTTTTTCTTGTCTCTGCATTTGGGTCTGTTCTCACTGTTTAAAATTCTCCTGCCACTGGCCAATTTCTATTAAACTCTCAGATGCAGGTGTGTAAAAATTAGCCAGTGGCAGGACAAGCCCTAATGCAGAGACACAGGCATGCATCAACCCTCAAATGATACAGTGGTGTAGAGCTGCACGATTAATCGTATTAAAATCGCGATCTCCATCACATATTACTGAGATTTTCAGTGCAGTTAATGGAGTCCAACTTGTGGGGCGATTCAACACGACTTGACTGTAATGGGAGTCAATGCAATTCACCTGAAGTCTCCCCAGGAATCTTTTTCTAAGCCAGGGCGACTTGAGCCTCTCCTATCTGGGCAGACTGCCAAGTCTGAGATCATTGTTGATAAAAGAAGTAAAAAGATACTGTGTTTCAAATGATCAAAGGAATGAATTTGTGTCTAGAAGAGTTTAGTTTAACCATTTAAAGACTAAATCTTTTCTGACATTTGTTGCTTACAAGTAAAAATCCAGTATATTCTCCTAGAAAATGACTTAGAACCCCCAAACATTATATATTTTTTTTTAGCAGAGACCCTGGAGAATAAGATGGCGATTGTTGCAATATTTTATGTCACACGGTATTTGCGCAGCGGTCTTTCAAACGCAATTTTTTGGGAAAAATGACACTTTCAAAATAAAAAAACTAAACAGTGCTGTTAGCCCAATTTTTTGTATATGTAAGATGTTACACCGCAAGAATCATGAGAGAATCGTGATCTTTATTCTAAGCAAAAAAATTGTTATTCTCATTTTGGCCAGAAACGTGCAGCTCTACAGTGGTGTTAAAATTGGCCAACAGCAGCACAGTCTTGCATCAAGCAGAATAGGAACAGGTTCAGTGTGCTGCTGGCCAATTTTTACCCCCCCCCCCCCCCCCCATCAAAGCAGGGCTATTTGATTATGAAAACACATGCTGCTGCTAAATGAACAAAATAAAATACCCTACCCACCCATAGCTGAACTAAATGATAGTAGAATGGGGTGTTGCTTCTCTATAAGGCAAGCTTACTGATAAAGAATAAATAATCAATTTTACAGCCAAATTTGCATTTTTATCAACCCCCTTAAGCTCAAAAGAAAGCTGGATGAGGATGTACATATGCTGTGGCTGCGATGCATGCAGTTCTACGGGCCTTTAGGGACTAAAACAGCCTGTGAGGAGGCAACATTACCTCTCAGCTGCCTGCCAGACAAGCTCTGAAAAGTGATCCAACACAGATTGCTTTTCAGAGGACAACACTAGTGTAAATGACTAAGCCTACCCCAAAATGTCATAAGCTTTTAAATGTTGATATGACCACTCCCTAGGATACAGCGCTTGGGCCTGAGTGGGCATTCACCAGGAGTGAACAGTGCCGCCTGACAAGTAGGAATAAGGCGTTAACCATGGGTAAGCTCTGACACAATCAGATATGGAGCTTACACAGGATTGAATTTCTGGTGTCAATGAAAAAATGAAGGAGCAGCAGGGGGGGAATGCAGTGAAAGTGAATATTAGTGGGTTGGGGAGGTTGGCCCTTAAGGCTGCTTTCACACTGAAGCGTTTTACAGAAGCTATTTAGCTAAAAATAGCGTCTGTAAAGCACCTCAAAAGTCCCCCCCAATCCACCCCAATGTGAAAGCCCTGAGTGCTTTCACACTGGGGCGGTGCGCTAGCAGGATGTTACAAAAAGTCCTGCAAGCAGCATCTTTGGTGCGGTGAGGGGAGCGGTAACATACCGCTCCTCTACCACCCCTGCCATTGAAATGAATGGCAAGCGCTTCCGAAGCGGCTGCACACCGCCTCGGTAGCGCTGAGCGCCACCACTTTTAACCCCTTTTTAACCCCTTGTGGGGGGTTAAAAGCGCGGAGCTCCCGCCCGCATAGCGGTGCCCTATCGCTGGTAAAACTCCGCTAAAACTAGCGGGGTTTTACCGCGGCTACCGCCTCAGTGTGAAAGTAGCCTAAGTGACTCCATGACTTTGCCCTAAATAAACAAAGTGACAGGGTCTCTTTTGTGGAAACAGAATTTATAAAAACCAAAAGTAAAGAAATGTGAATTTGTTCCCCTGAGGCCCCTTTCATACTGATACGGTTTTTATACACCAATCAGCACGTGAAACCGTGGCAGGAAATCAAACAACGAAAGTAAATGTGTAAGTTCAGGATATTTTCAATGCATTCCAAAAATTTTATGTGACTAATTTTCAGCGCTGTCAATGGAATGTACTACCAATGGCACAGAATCTGTAGATCTATTTAAAGGCCGTTACTAATTCCTCGTACACACGGGACGACGACCGTATACAACAGGTCGTACGAACGACCGTTGTATGCGAAATCGATCGTTAGTACGTGCGATTAGAACAGCCGACGTACGACGGTCGTACAAGGGAGTTGTATGAGCAGACTAGAAAACTTGGTCGTACCAACAAGCGGTCATACGACCGTTGTATCGTGTGTACAGAGAAGTTGGTACAACAAGTTGTATTGTGCAAAACACGCATGCTCCGAAGTCAGGAACGGCCGGATAATAATTACATGCACCTGAACGTTCTTTCTGTGGTCGTACGATCGTGTAGTGCAGTCAGTATGCTAGATACAACAGCCAACATACGATTTGAGACGTTCGGTCGTACGACCGTCCAACCATGTGTACGAGGCTTAAGGCATCAGAAGCCAGAAACCAACAACCCAGAGAGTTATATGACCACATATGCAGGCGGGACCAGGGTATCCAGCTGGCCTGGTTGTCATTAGAACACTACAAGTTATACATTGTATGATTACACTATTGATATGCTGCCCTTCCAACCCATCCAAGTTCAACATTCCGTAAAATAGACTTAAGGGAGTGCAGTTATGAAAAATTGCATAGGTGGGTGTTTCATGAAAACGGCACGTAAATTCCTTATATGCGAATGGAAGAAAACTGGGGGGCTGATTTAACCACTTGACAACTGGGCACTTAAACCCCCTTAACAACCAGACCAATTTTCAGCTTTCAGCGCTCTCACACTTTGAATGACAATTACTCAGTCATGCAACATACTTTGTGGGTGGATACGTTAAAAAGTATTGACGTGAGGGAATTCAGATAAAATGCCTTACAACTTGAACCTACCCAACCTTCCCGTCGTATAGTTATCACATTAGTATGTTACATATTGAACATCACAAGATTACTGTTGGTCCGGTCGACCTATGGGACCAGGGCGGACGTATACACCAGTATATTGAGAGACCCAACAACCAAAGACCGAAGACTACGGAATTCGGAGCATGTGTACCAACCTGCCAGCATGCTGGCTTGCAGAG
>BLSH010528070.1:594476-611270 GCA_018402905.1 Glandirana rugosa
CCCTGTACATCTGAGCAGTGTGTTATACTGGATCCCCTGTATATCTGAGCAGTGTGTTATACTGGATCCTCTGTACCTCTGAGCAGTGTGTTATACTGGATCCCCTGTACATCTGAGCAGTGTATTATACTGTATCCCCTGTACATCTGAGCAGTTTGTTATACTGGATCCCCTGTACATCTGAGCAGTGTGTTATACCTGATCCCCTGTACATTTGAGCAGTGTGTTATACTGGATCCTCTGTACTTCTGAGCTGTGTGTTTACCGGATCCCCTTTACTTCTGAGCAGTGTGTTATACTGGATCCCCTGTACTTTTGAGCAGTGTGCTATGCTGGATCCCCTGTGCATATGAGCAGTGTGTTATACCGGATCCCCTGTACATCTGAGCAGTGTGTTATACTAGATCCCTTGTACATCTGAGTGGTGTGTTACACTGCATCCCCTGTATATCTGAGCAGTGTGTTATACTAGATCCCTTGTACATCTGAGTGGTGTGTTACACTGCATCCCCTGTATATCTGAGCAGTGTGTTATACTTAATCTTCTGTACATCTAAACAGTGTGTTATACTGAATCCCCTTTATTTCTGAGCAGTGTGTTATACTGGATCCCCTGTACATCTAATCAGTGTGTTATACCGGATCCCCTGTACATCTAAACAGTGTGTTATACTGGATCCCCTGCACCTCTGTACAGTGATTTATACTTGATACCCTGTAATTCTTAGCAGCGTTTTCTAATATATCCCCTCTACCTCTGAGCAGTGTTTTATATACTGGACCCCCTGTACCCCTGAGCAATAGACACCCTGTACCTCTGAGCAGTGATTTATACTCGATCCCTTGTGCTTCTGAACAGTGATTTATACTGGATCCCCTGTACCTCTGAGCAGTGTGTTATACTGGATCCCCTGTACATCTAATCAGTGTGTTATACCGGATCCCCTGTACATCTAATCAGTGTGTTATACCGGATCCCCTGTACATCTAAACAGTGTGTTATACTGGATCCCCTGCACCTCTGTACAGTGATTTATACTTGATTCCCTGTAATTCTTAGCAGTGTTTTCTAATATATCCCCTCTACCTCTGAGCAGTGTTTTATATACTGGACCCCCTGTACCCCTGAGCAATAGACACCCTGTACCTCTGAGCAGTGATTTATACTCGATCCCTTGTGCTTCTGAACAGTGATTTATACTGGATCCCCTGTACCTCTGAGCAGTGTGTTATACTGGATCACCTGTACCTTTGAGAAGTGTGATATACTGGATCCCCTGTACTAGAGGTCGACCAATTATCGTCGGTCGATATTCGCTTTTTTTGAAGCTACGGTATCTGTCACAAACTTACCGATGTTACTGATATTGCTTCAAGCGGAGATGCATGCATCTACAGGCACCACCCCGGTACCATTCTTTAGAGCAGTCAGTCTGCTTTCTTGTAATAACAACCGATGTGGCTCAGCAGCCACTCTGCTGTTATTACAAGCACCGGGAGGGGACAACCTCTCCTCTCCCTCTGCCTTCTGCCGATCCACCCAGGTCTACCCCATCCCACCGGGAGTCCCGAGTGACCAGGTGGCACCTCCACTGGCTGGCCAAAGACCCAAACAAAGCAGATCGGATTTGTTCGGGTCTTGTATCTAGTAACCCGTAAGCCATGACATCACTTCTGGATTACTGGCATCCTAAAGGGGCCAGTTTTAGAAAAATATTAAGTATTGAAAAACGCTGATATTGATGTTTTTGACGTTTTGAATACTCATGCCCTCACTATGGGAGTATGGGTGCTTTGGGGCAGGGGGGGCTCTGCGCCCCCCCACCCCAAAGCACCTTGTCCCAATGTTGATGAAGACAAGGGCCTCTTCCTGACAACCCTTGCCGGTGGTTGTTGGGGTTTGCGGGCGGGGTCTACGTTCTTACGGTGATGGGAATCGCCCGCTGAAAAAAATGATATCTCAATGATACTGGCAGCTGTAACCACTGAAAGCTGAAGACATCACTTGACGCTGTCCCAGCGTGAAGTGGTTAATAAAATACTTTAAAAACCTGTGTAGTGTTTTTTTTTTACATTTTCCTTTTAGGTGAATGGGTAGGGGTACAATGTACCCCATACTCATTCACATAGGGTGGGGGGCCGGGATATGGGGGCCCTCTTGTTAAAGGGGGCTCCCAGATTCTGATAAGCTCCCACCCGCAGACCCCGACAACCACCGGCAAGGGTTGTCGGGAAGAGGCCCTTGTCCTCATTAACACGGGGACAAGGTGCTTTGGGGTGGGGGGCGCAGAGACACCCCTGCCCCAAAGCACCTATTCTCCCCATGTTGAGGGCATGCGGCCTGGTAGGGTCCAGGAGGGGGGCTCTTGCTCGTCCCCACCCCGTTTCCTGGCCTGCCAGGCTGCGTGCTCGGCTAAGGGTCTGGTATGAATTTTGGGGGGGACCCTACTTCGTTTTTACGGTGTTGGGGGTTCTCTATAAAATCCATACCAGACCGAAGTGCCTGGTATGCTCTTGGAGGGGGACCCCATGCCTTTTTTTTTTTTAATTTGGCGTGGGGTTCCCCTTCAAAGATCCTCAGAGCACAAGTCGCATGCCAAAGTCGGATCAGTTAAGACAATGATCCGGCTTTGATCTGATCTCAATGCTTTTCAATTAGCTGAAGTGGGATCAAAGTCGGACAAAAGTAGTACAGGAACCTTTTTCAAAGTTGGTCAGTCTTTGAAAAACACAAGTTGGACCAGTTAAAATGGCTCTCATAGGGAATCATTGTTTTTGTGATGTAATGCGACTAGTGCTCCTAATGTCGGTCCGAGAATCTGACTAGTGTGAAGTTGTGAGTTATACTGGATCCCCTGTACCTCTAAGCAGTGTGTTATACGATATCCTCTGTACCTCTAAACAGTGTTTTATACTGGATCCCCTGTACCTCTGAGCAACGTTTTTTTACTGGATCCCCTGTACCTCTAAGCAGTGTTTTGTACAGGATCCCCTGTACCTCTGAATAGTGTTTTATACCGGATTCTCTGTACCTCTGAGCAATGTTTTATACTGGATCCCCTGTACCTCTGCAAAGTGTTTTATACAGGATCCCCTGTACCTCTGAGCAATGATTTATACCTGATCTCCTGTACCTCCGAGCAATGTTTTATACTGGTGTGGGAAAGTGTTCTTTTGTACACTGTCTGTGAGTTTGTTTACATTAATGCCTGGTGCCTACCATAGAGTTCTTATCACAAACATATTTTTCCTGTTCAGAGGTTGTTTCCTGCCCCTGCTAAAAGAAACCCATCAAGGCTATATATGTTGATGTCTTACAGGAAGTGGAAGGAGAGAGTGACCAGACGCATGCTATGCCAGCAAGAGGTGCTGCAGACTGATTTTGTGATATCTCCTTCCAGGCTGAAAAGGGACAATACAATATAGGCAATTGTTACTGCCTTGTTTAGCTCACTGTTATATTTCTGTTACTCCTGTGTGAGCACTCCTGTGTGGGAATCAGAGATACTGTATCTGCATATCCCTGTGTTAGAGGCTGCTCTGATTTACTTTCTATTTGCATACTGCAATATCTATCTCAAGTGTGTGAGAACAAAGCTCTTTTGATTATAACTCATTTGACTAATTTGTGTTGAAGTGTATATCTGCCACTTTATTATTTAAAGCAACAGTGTCCCTTTTTGGTCTGGGGGTTCCTAGTTAGTATTAGCCTAGGGAACGGTAAACAGCTCAGGGTAGCGACAGGTTAGGCTTCCGATGGCCACTTAGATAGTTAGCGGTGCATTGGTAGCCTATAGTCAGGTTAGGGACCAAGAGATAGGCTAGATAGGCCTGATTTGCCTTGCAGGTGGCACATTTCAGACTTCTTCGCCATCGGTGTGTTCATCTGTACAAGCATCCCCAGGAAGCCACCGATCCACAGTTGTGTCAGCGTTCATCCTCTCAAGCCGGATTGTGTTACGCCTTGCAAGCTCATCAAGGGCCCCTGCGATTGAACTGTGCCACAGTGCCTAATTAGAGGTATTGGTGTTAAAGGGCTTTAGTTATATATCCAGATATATAGATACATATATATACTGTTCTTCTAAGACATATGTACATTCTACTTGTTATTGCGTTGGTTGTATGTAATGCCATCACTTTATCATATATAATGTTACACTAATCACCTGATGGTATGTCTGCATATCATTACTCTTAGAAATCTATGATGGGTGTATTAGTACCACAGCTGTCAATTATTTTGGGTGAGTTACTAGTTATTGTCCTAGAAAGGGATCATCTCTACACAAGCTGGAGCCCAGTTCTAGGTGGAGGCACTGCCAATCATATATGCATAGTCCACTCTTCCTTTAGCGAAGGCTCTGGCTCATTTAGTTACCTGCAGGTTGGCACCATAGACTGTGTGGAGAGGGCAACTTCATATGACCCCCCCATAACAGGGCTACATTTGGAGGCACTGCTGAGATCAAAGTGGTACAAACAATATGGAGGAGAAACCCAATTCAGAGGGGCACCCTGCAGTTGCTCCCGCTACCCTATTGCAGGGTCAGGTAAAGAAAGAACCAATGTCTGCTAGTTACCCTCCCAGTTTGGTTAATGAGAGTGAATCATCCAGTGACGATGCAATGTATAATTTAACTAAGCTGACAGAAATGCTGGCACAGGGGTTACAGTCTGCACACTATAAAAAGTTAAAATCATTCTCTGGTAATGTTCCTGTACCACAAGGAGAAGAGGGATTTGAGGCATGGAAAGAGCACATCCTTCAATGTCTGGGGGAGTGGTCTTGCTCAGAGGAAGCTAGGAAGCAGCATCTCACTGAAAGCCCGCTGAAATAATTTGCCTGTACTGAGACGCACATGAAGGAGCAAGTGCAACAGACTACATACAGGCACTGTCTGATCACTTTGAGCTATACCATGACCTTGAGCAGATGGTTGCTGATTACCGCATGTCTCGGCAGAAGGAAGGGGAAAGTGCTTCTACTTTTATTACCCTATTAAAGTTGCTCTTGTACCGTTTAGTATATCACTGCGCTATATTCACCTATGAAGTAGATTCTATGTGGACTAAGCAATTAGTTTGAGGTTTGTTACCTCACGAGCCTCTTGTACAGCTCCTTAAAATTACATTATTTGACAAAGTACTTCCAATCCATAAGTTAATGGAAAAAGTAAAGAAACAGGAAGCTGACATTCAATTTAGTACTCCTAAGAAAATAAAAGCTGTCTCAAAAGAGGATTGCTCCCCTAATTGGACCCAAAGAGAGAAACCTGAACCTTACTGGCCCCAGCTTTCAAATCAACGACCAGCTGTATCACCAAGGGAGAGGAACCCCCGAAAGTGTTTCAGGTGTGGTCAGACGGGTCATTCAGCTAAAATATGTCAGGAGGACATTGGGGGAACAGTACAAAGTGTACTGTTCCCTGTACGAAAACAGAAACAAGGAAGAAGATATTTCGAACCAAAACGAAGAAGACATATTATAGAGTCTAAGTCAGTTACTGTCAATGGACATGCCACTCAAGCTTACACTGGGTCCCAAGTTACTCTTATCTATCATTCATTAAGCAGTATACCTCTTCAATCTACTGGACAGATGGAGTTATGGGGGCTAAACTCTGATTCACATCCCATTGATGGAAGTTTACAAGTGATTGTGACTGTACCTGAGTTAGATAACAACCCCCATATGGAGATCACGGCTCTGATCTGCATAGACACAGGTGATGCCCGTGCAGCCCCAGTAATACTAGGCACTAATTGCAGAGCAGTACATCATGCTTTCCAGAAATTTCTTGAAGGAAATTGGGCTATTTCATCTGAATCTGATAACCTACCATCTGATATTAACCAGTTCAGATCCACGCTATAGCCGAAAGACGGCTACAGCACGGCTCTGAAATGCCCGGGGGACGTCCCTGGACGTCCTGCCTTGTGCACGCTCCCCGCGTGCACTCGACCCGACCCGTCCAGCCTGTGACCCACTGATCACCTATAGCAGCTGCCGAACGTGGAACCGCCGATGTAAACACGGCAGTTCTCCGTTCTGTGAAGGTGGACATAGCAGATCTACTGATCCCTGTCACTGGGATCTGTTACGTCCCGACCAGCCCCGCCCCCCCCCACAGTTAGAACACACCCAGGGAACACAGTTAACCCCTTCACTGCCCCCTAAATGTTAACCCACTGCCAATGACATTTATACAGTAATCAGTGGACATTTCAATTTCTGATCGCTGTATAACTGTCATTGGTCCCAAAAATGTGTAAAAAATGACCGACATTTCCGCTGCAATATCGCAGTCCCAATAAAAATCACAGATCGCTGCCATTACTAGTAAAAAAAAAAAAAAATAGTAAAAACGCCAGAAATCAATTCCCACAATTTGTAGATGCGATTACTTTTGCGCAAACCAAACAAAATACACCGATTGTGATTTTTTTTTACCAAAAATATGTAGAAGAATATATATTGGCCAAAACTGATGAATAATTTTCATTTTTATATTTTTTTTTGATATTTATTATAGCAAAAAAGTAAAAAATATAGTTCTTTTTTCAAAATCGTCGCTCTGTTTGTTTATAGCGCAAAAAATAAAAACCGGTGATCAAATACCACCAAAAGAAAGCTCTATTTGTGAGAAAAAAAATTATAAAAATTTTGTTTGGGTACAACGTTGCACGACTGCGCAATTGTCATTCAAAATGCGACAGCGTTGAAAGTCTAAAATTGGTCTGGGCAGGAGGGGGGTTTAAGTGCCCAGTAAGGAAGTGGTTAAAGAGTTCCGTTGGCCACCGCCATGGAATGGTATATCACATTGGTGAACACCCAGTGGAAATTCCACCAGGGGGAGAGAAAGTGCTAAGGGTGGCCTCTAGTATTACCCCAGAACTACTTGGAGATGGGAGTTATGTCCTGATGGAAACTCCTGAAGAAATGATTGATCAAGGAGGGTGGATGGTGATCCCAGAGAGAAAGGATTGGAGAACTGGAGTGGCACTGTGTATGGTTGTAACTGTGAGAAACTGTTCTCTTCATTCCGTTGTAATTGATCCTCATCAAGATGTTGCCCACAGTTACCCAGTGCTCAGTGTGAACCCCTATGCTGAAGTGTGTAGAGTTCAGGTCAGGAATGCAGCTCCTCACCTCCAATTTGATTTGAGTGATCCAACTCTACCAGAGGCTTGGAGCCAAAAGCTGACAAAGCAATTGTCTGATTTACCGGACGTGTTCTCAATGGATGACATGGATGTGGGCTGTACTAGAAGTGCCCAGCACACTTTTCGACAAGTAGATGCTACTCCTTTCCAAAAGAGACCTTGAAGAATAGCACCCAAAGATGTTGATAAGCTGAGAGAGACCCTAAACCAGATGAAGGGCCAAATGATTATCGTGGAAAGTAAAAGCCCTTATGCCTCCCCGATTGTAGTAGTGAGGAAAAAGTGTGGGTCCATCCGGCTGTGTGTAGATTACCGAACCCTCAATCAGAGGACCATACCAGATCAGTACACACTGCCCAGGATAGAGGAAGCTTTGGAAGCTCTCAATGGGAATTGGTGGTTCACTGTACTAGACCTGCGGTCTGGGTACTACCAAGTCCCAATGGCATCCGAGGACCAGGAGAAGACTGCATTCATATGTCCCTTGGGTTTCTACCAGTTCACAAGCATGCCACAGGGCATGAGAGGTGCGCCTGCAACCTTCCAGAGACTCATGGAAAAAGTTCTAGGTGACTTAATCCCCAGGGAATGTCTTGTGTATCTCGGTGACATTATTGTGTTCGGGGCAATATTAGAAGAACATGAAGAGAGGCTCATGGGGGTTGTTACATCGTCTGAGAGATGAGGGACTGAAGCTGTCAGCAGACAAGTGCAAGTTCTGCAGATCATCAGTCACATAAGTAGGTCACATAGTTTCCGCTGAAGGTGTGGCCACTGACCCCGCAAAAGTCGAGGCTGTGGTAAACTGGCCCCAGCCTCAAAATATTTTCAGAGCTACGGTCCTACCTTGGCTTTTGTGGATATTACCGCAGATTTGTAGAGGGGTATTCAAAAGTGGCTAAACCCCTTCATGACTTGTTGAAGAGTGATATGAACAGCTCTGAGAAGAGAAAGCGGTCTCCCAAAAGCCCCTTTGGGGACAACTGGACTTGTGATTGAGCCTTCATCAGCTGAAGTCTTTCTCCTAGTGAGCGTAATTACCCGGTTCACAAGTTGGAGTTCTTGGCACTCAAATGGGCCATTGTTGACAAGTTACCAGATTATCTACACAGACCTTCATTTGAAGTAAGAACTGATAACAATTCTTTGGCGTATGTTCTAACTACAGCCAAGGTGGATGCCACTCTTTCCAATTAGCTCTTTTCAATCTAGGTAATTGGCTTTGTACCTGCAGGCCACTCCTCCTTCTGACCTCCTCCTTCTGACAAAGCCGATCGCCTGGATGAAAGAGCCTGGTGTCCCGTATGTGATGGTGCAAATCCACCCTATGTGAAAAAAGTACAACCTTCACTTTTTTGTAAATATTTTATTATATCTTTTCATGACAACACTGAAGAAATTACACTTTGCTACAATGTAAAGAAGTGAGTGTACAGCTTGTATAACAGTGTAAATTTGCTGTCCCTTCAAAATAACTCAACACACAGCCATTAATGTCTAAACCATTGGCAACAAAAATAAGCTCACCCCTAAGTGAAAATGTCCAAATTGAGCCCAAAGTGTCACTATTTTGTGTGGCAATCATTATTTTCCAGCACTGCCTTAACCCTCTTGGGCATGGATTTCACCAGAGCTTCACAGGTTGCCACTGGAGTCCTCTTCCACTCCTCCATGACAACATCACGGAGCTGGTGGATGTTAGAGACCTTGCGCTCCTCCTCCTTCCATTTGAGGATGCCCCACAGATGCTCAATAGGGTTTGGGTCTGGAGAAATGCTTGGCCAGCCCATCATCTTTACCCCTCAGCTTCTTAGCAAGGAAGTGGTCATCTTGGAGGTGTGTTTGGGGTCATTATCATGTTGGAATCCTGCCCTGCGGCCCAGTCTCCGAAGGGAGGGGGTTCATGCTCTGCTTCAGTATGTCATAGTACATGGCATTCATGGCTCCCTCAATGAACTGTAGCTCCCCAGTGCTGGCAGCACTCATGCAGTCCCAGACCATGACACTCCCACCATGCTTGACTGTAGGCAAGACACACTTGTCTTTGTACTCCTCACCTGGTTGCCACCACACACGCTTCACACCATCTGAACCAAATAAGTTTATCTTGGTCTCATCAGACCACAGGACATAGTTCCAGTAATCATGTCCTTAATATGCTTGTCTTCAGCAAACTGCGGGCTTTCTTGTGCATCAACTGTAAAGAAGGCTTCCTTCTGGGACAACAGCCATGCTGACCAATTTGATGCAGTGTGCGGTGTATGGTCTGAGCACTGACAGGCTGACCCCCCCACCCCTTCAGCCTCTGCAGCAATGCTGATATTATCAGTAGTCCTATTTAATGAAAGGCGCTATTGAGCGCTCCGCAGAGCTTCGCTAGCCTGAACGCATTGTTGTATGGCGTGTCGTTTGTATTGAGCAGTGTAGGAAATGATTTTGCCCCTCAGGAATGCTTTACCCACGTCCCAGAAGAGATTTGGGTCAGTGACGTGTGCACTGTTCGTGACGCCAAACATGACTTTGACCTTTGGGCAGAGCAACAAGAGGCTGCTAAGACGGCCTACTCCACTATCCATTTTCATAGGTTTGGCAATATGGCGGGCAAACTGTTGACCAAATTATGCTCTGTCCCTAGACGCCCAACTTACATCTCTGCCTTCATGGACAGTACGGGCAAAGTCATCACGTCCCCCTCCGCTATTAGAAAGACCCTTGCAGACTACTATATGACTCTACGCGCGGACCCCACAGAACCCACGGTAGCCCAAGAATTCCTGACTAAGGTTCCTCTACCCAGATTAGACCCTTCATACCTTGAAACCCTCAATGCTCCCATTTCCATTGAAGACATCTAAATAACTATCAAATCTTTGGCCTCTGCCAAAGCCCCAGGTCCGGATGGCTATACAGCCGAATTTTATAAAGCAACAAAAAATTTTATTCCTGACACACTAAAACATGTCTTCACTGCGATGTGGGAGGGAGGACCGTATCTCCCCAGGGGCACACATCAAACTGATTCCTAAAGCGGGCAAGGGCCCCCTTCACCCTGGCTCCTACCGCCCGGTTTCGTTAATTAATGTTGATGTTAAAATCTTATCTAAAGTAATTGCTGGCCAAGATTCTTTTGTCAATTCTCCACACGGCCCAAGCGGGCTTTGTACCGGGACGCTCTGCCACCCTGAACATTCGGAAGGTCCTGCTCGCGTTGGAATACGCTAAAGCTCACCCAGACCAAGACATAGTTATCATCTTGCTTAATGCTGAAAAAGCATTTGATAACATCAGCTTCTCCTGGCTGTTCAGGGTGATGGACGTCCTGGGGTTCTCTGGCCCAATCATCAGGTTTTTACAACAAATGTATGCATCCCCCTCAGCAAGACTGGTCACACCGCACTTTGTATCTGAAACAATTCCTTTGACGAAAGGGACACGACAAGGTTGTCCCCTTTCCCCCCGCTTTTCAATTTGGCTATTGAACCGTTATCCCTTCTACTTAACTCCCCTAAAGGCATCAGTGGCATCTCAGTGGGAGAGTGGACCCTCCGATCCGCCTTATTCGCGGATGACATACTATTGTTTTCCACAAACCCTCAATCAGACTTTACCAACCTCAAAGACATTTTTACGGCCTTTCGACTAAGTTCAGGGTTTAGAATCAATTTCACCAAAAGCCAAGTACTAGCACTCCAGCCTCGGCTATCTGACAAGTGGAAATCGGCCTCTCCATTTGCTCTAGCCCTCCATCATATCACGTACCTGGGTATCCTCATTGGACGAAACCCATCCTCTCTGTATTCTCTCAATTATCCACCTCTTATAACAAAAATTGTAAAGGAGTTGGAAGCATGGGCAGCCCTTCCCCTCTCACTCTTCGGGAGATGCCACCTGTTTAACCAGTTCAGGACTCTGAAATTCCCGGCGGATGTCTATGCACGTCCTGCCTCGTGCGCACCCCCCGCGCACACTCGCAGCCTGCCACGCTGCGTGGGCGTGCCCGCGGGTCGGGCAGACTCGATGTCCTCCCGAGACCCGCCGATCACTTGTAGCAGCCTCAGAACGGGGAAGCGCCAATGTAAACACTGCGGTTCCCCATTCTGTGAATGGGACATACCAGATCTACTGATCCCTGTCACTGGGATCAGTTAGATCTGTTATGTCCCGACCAGCCCTGCCCCCCCACAGTTAGAACACGCCCAGGGAACACTGTTAACCCCTTCACTGCCCCCTGCAGGTTAACCCCTTCACTGCCAATGACATTTACACAGTAATCAGTGGACATTTAAATTTCTGATCGCTGTATAAATGTCATTGGTCTCAAAAATGTGTAAAAAATGTCCGACATGTCCGCTGCAATATTGCAGTCACGATAAAAAGTGCAGATCGCCGCCATTACTAGTAAAAAAAAAAAAAAATTGTAAAAACGCCATAAATCTATTCCCATAATTTGTAGACGCGATTGCTTTTGCGCAAACCAATCAAAATACACCGATTGCAATTTTTTTTCCCAAAAATATGTAGAAGAATATATATTGGCCAAAACTGATGAATAATTTTCTTTTTTAGATTTTTTTTTGGATATTTATTATAGCAAAAAAGTAAAAAATATTTTTCTTTTTTCAAAATCATCGCACTTTGTTTGTTTATAGTGCAACAAATAAAAACCGCAGAGGTGATCAAATACCACCAAAAGAAAGCTCTATTTGTGGGAAAAGAAATTATAAAAATTTTGTTTGGGTACATCGCCGCACGACCGCGCAATTGTCATTCAAAATGCGACAGCGCTGAAAGCCGAAAACTGGTCTGGGCAGGAGGGGGGTTTGTGTGCCCAGTAAGGAAGTGGTTAAAATGGTGTCATTTGCGCGTCCGCTATATAGCCTCTCCTGCTTTAATATTTAGATGTACAGAAAATTCATAAGGCACTCCTTCCTATGGCTAGGTAAAAAAACACGTATTGCTCTGCAGTAGACTTGTGCATGGCTAAAAAATTTGTTTTTTCATTTTTCGGAAATTCGGAAATTTAAAAAATTCAGAATTCGGAAATTAAAAAAATTCAGAATTCGGAAAGTCGGGAATTAAAAAATTCAGAAATCTGAAATTCGGAAATTCGTGGTAATTCGGCAATTGCGGTAATTCGGAAATTTGCGGTAATTCGGCAATTGCGGTAATTCAGAAATTCGCGGTAATTCGGCAATTGTGGTAATTCGGAAATTCACGGTAATTCGGCAATTGCGGTAATTCGGCAATCGGAGCAGACGAAAATCCGGAATTCGGAAATTCGGAATTCCGAAAATTCGGAAATAACCAAGAACATTTGAAATAATAACTGCAGTGACTAATAACTATTAAATCATAGGTATTGGGGGGGGGGGCGTGGCCAGCGCGCGTTCTGTATGGACGTGTGAGGAGAGAGCTCCAGAGCAGCGGCGGCTAATCCAGCGACTTCCACACAGCAAATCTCGCTATGTCCTCCCCAGATGAACGGGGACATCACCCCAACACGGTGGCCTACTCTAGGAAAAGAAAGGACGAGCGGGCGCCGAGGAAACTGACAACGTATTTTCCACAGAGGGCCCGGAACGAAAAGCAAGATGGCGCCGGCCGCGAGGCCCGCGAACGCTCGCACTACACAGACCTGCCAGATGATCCTTTTGACGCCGAAGGTGCGGTGAGTGGATTACAATCTCCCTCTAGAGAGGATACCCACAGCCCAACCTGCTGTAGCCCGGCCAAAACCAGGCAAAAACTCGACCACATCGCCCAGACACAGGGGGTAGGCCGCACAGCTCCCCTCACACTGCCATCGGTGGCTACATCACCTATGGCTGCCATCCCTACCACAAACCAGCCTGTGCTGGATACTCAACTTAAAGATATGCTGCTGTCAGTTCATACTGCGATCCAAACCGATATTTTATCGCTGGCCAAACAAATTACAAATGAAATTCATACAATGGGAAACCGCATAGACACCATAGAAGAGGCAATGGGAGATATGACAACAACCATTAACGATCTAGTTGAGGCACATGAGAAAAACATAAAGGAGCGAGAATGGATGAAATCAAAGATGGCTGACCTGGAAGACCGCTCGAGGAGGAACAACCTCAAATTGAGGGGGATTCCAGAGACGGTCATGCCAAACGACCTGAAAAAATATGCCACTGAACTATTCTCTGCCATACTACCTGAAACGCCACCTATTGAACTCACAATAGATCGTATTCACAGGGTACCTAAACCCTCATTCCTCCCACAGTCAAAACCCAGAGATGTGCTCTTACGAGTACACTTCTACCACACCAAAGAGCAGATCCTATTCAAATCCAGAGCAATGGGGACCCCACCAAGCCCATACTCCGCAATACAAATCTACGCGGACCTATCCAAACACACCCTAGACACGAGAAGGCAGCTATCAACCATTACTAAGGCCCTCCGTAATCACAAAGTGACATACAAATGGAAGCAGCCTGCTACATTACTCATAGAAAAAAACGGAGAATCCTTCACAGTATCCTCTCTTGAAAAGGGACTCCACCTATTGCAAGCCTGGGGCATCATACCAGAACCCATACCTCACCGGGACACAAAACATCTGCCTAGTAAATTAACACCGCAATGGCAAGTCGTTCGTAACTAAAAGTCCACCAAACATTAGTGCACCACCAACATCAGAGAACTGCACTTCAATATCGAAAACCGCTGCGCTCTGCAGCCACTCCTATGGTTTGGAACTGTTCTCCCCAATGAGAGCTAACCTACGGGAATACTTATCTATAGTTGCTGCAGTTGCAGTACCAGTTCACTTAAAATTTTTCTGTTCCTTCTGCTCTTCGTTTTCTCCCCCTCCTCTCTCTCCCCCACTCAGCTCCACCAATGAACCGGACTGGACAAGAGACAATCCAGAGCATCATCTCAAAGAGACCACCATGGATCCTCGAAAGCAACCCCGAAGCTGGGAATACAACATCATCAGAACCCCCAACCCTCGTCTAACCGAATGGAGGCAACGACTTGTGAGTACCTACACATATTCAAAAACCCATAATGGCCATTAAAATATTATCAGTCAATGCTCATGGCTTGAACCACCCGGCCAAGAGAGCCGCACTCTGGCAAACAGCCAAAGTCAAACGCTGCCAAATTCTATGCGCCCAGGAGACCCACTTCAAAATAGACGCTACCCCCAAATGCTCACACCGAGACTTTCCCCACATATTCATGGCATCAGGTCATCATAAAAAGCGTGGTGTCCTCATCGCGATACATGCCTCAGTAAACTTTAAACTAATTGAACAGGTGACAGACATCAACGGAAGGTACCTTATACTAATTTGTAGCATTGACAATACCTTGGTGACTCTAGCGTCAACCTATGCGCCCAATATGCGCCAGATCCACTTCCTCAATAAGACTATGAAGAAAATTCGAGCAATACAAAAAGGCAACTTGATTTGGTGTGGAGACTTCAACATGATACAAGACCAACAAATAGACTCTACCAATCCCAAATCAAGACCAGGCCCAAATTTCGCCAAATTTCTCAACGACAACGACCTCTACGACGTCTGGAGATGTCATCATCCGGGACTGAGAGAATACACTTTTCATTCACATGTCCACAATACTTACTCACGTATAGCTTGTTTTTTGACAGATAAGTGGATGCTTGGGAGGGTCTCCGAGTCGAGCATCGAGCCGATTACATGGTCTGACCATGCCCCTATATCTATTACCATCCCTACCCTCAACTCTCCAACCCCCCAGAAACTATGGAGAGCCAATGCTCAAATCTTAAAATCCCCCATTTATGCTACTTCCTTACAAAACCAATTGGAGGAATTCTTCCACATTAATCAAGGCTCGGTGCTCCGCTCGGAGACCCTCTGGAATGCTCATAAATCTTTTAGCAGGGGTATCCTCATACAAATGGGGGCACAGGCAAAGAAGAGGAGGTCTCAGCAGATAGATAACCTAACAAAGGAAATCAAAGAGTTGGACAACCAAAACCAACTCTCCCCCTCACCCACTATGAGAAACAAAATCATAAAGCTTCGGCAAGAACTTAGAGAAGTGTTACTAACTACATATGAAAAACAACTACACATGACTAGAGCCCTCTACTACTCAACCAGCAATAAAGCTGGCAAAGCTATGGCCCGTCGTATAAAAGCACGACATGATAAAGCTAAGATACCCCATTTATTTCACCCCACCTCCAACAAAAAATGTATAGACCCCCAAGAGATAGCCAACGCGTTCAGCAGCTACTATAGCTCCCTATACAATATAAGAGAAAACCCTACAGCAGTCCATCCATCACCTGCAACTATTAACCAGTTCCTCCAAGGGATAAAACTCCCTTCATTGACACAAGCACAACTAGAGGAACTGAACGCCCCTTACACCCCCAAAGAAGTGTCTTCAATTATTGACTCCCTTCCAATAGGCAAATCACCGGGCCCGGATGGGCTTACCGGGGAGTACTACAAACTCCTCAAATCCACTTTATCCACTTACCTATCCCAAGTGTTCAATGAGGCTGCCTCCTCCTCTTCCTTCCCCCCAGAAATGCTGAAAGCTCTAGTAGTAACCATCCCCAAACCTGGGAAAGATCCCGATTCTCCCCAGAACTTCCGTCCGATCTCCTTATTAAATGTCGACATAAAAATTTATGGCAAAGCTATAGCGACCAGACTGATGAAGTACATGCTAATGTTAATACACAGAGATTAAGCGGGATTTACTAGAGACAGACAAGCAGCAGATGCTACCAGACGCCTAATTAACATTATCCATGCAGCAGAACGCAGGGGAGCGCCTTCTCTGCTTCTATCGCTAGATGCAGAGAAGGCGTTCGACAGGGTTCATTGGGGTTACCTCCGAGCCACACTAGAAAAATTTGGTTTTGGAGGTCCTATCCTGAATGCTATTCTTGCCCTATATAAGTGCCCATCAGCCCAGGTCTATACCAATGAAATGCTATCCCAACCATTCCAAATTACAAATGGTACGAGACAGGGCTGCCCCCTCTCTCCCCTTATCTTCAACCTAATAGAACCCCTCGCCGAACGAATACGCTCTGACCCAGAAATTACAGGAATAAAAATAGGAGATACAGATCACCGTATTAGCCTGTTTGCGGACGATGTGATTCTCATACTCACAAACCCCTTGACCTCCCTTCCAGTGGTGCAATCTATACTAACAGAATATGGCACGATCTCCTACTATAAAGTCAATGAAACAAAATCGGTAATACTGAATCTAACAGTGGATAAAGCAACCAAATTGAAATTGACCCAGTTAAAGTTAAACCAACGAAATAGGTGACAATCTAAGTCATAATGGCTAAAACAAAGTAACTGAAATATCATCCTCTAGCACGGTATAAGACAATCATATCTAACGTGGTGACCTTCCCTCCAGTTCCCCAAACACTCATACTCTTAGTGTAGCAGGCGTTTGTCCGATTATGCCACTAGACATAGAGGATAAAAATAAGGACATTAAAGACCCAGTCTCGCATAAGCAAGCCGCTCCCCAAGATAATCCAACTTCTATTCCCCTCTCTCCCCCGTCGGGACAGAGCATGGTAAACATTAAACCTTACCAACCCTATCG
>BLSH010528070.1:628924-650784 GCA_018402905.1 Glandirana rugosa
ACCCCCACTATATCTCATTCTCTGTTGTGCCTGTTAAACAATGTCGTCGACGATTATAATACAATGGGGTTAACCCCTTAGGTGTTAAACGTCTGACAAAACATACAAAAAGTTAACATTTTAGTTATTTTTAAAATGTTTTTTTAGTACGCAGTAAGCAGATGTTTACTTATTCACTAAGTCAGGGACGTTAAATACCGACAATCTACCCTCTACGACGTACTCCAACGGTCCCCGAAAAGTGACGTTGTCTAGCCTATTTCGTACCGACGGATATCAAGATGTGGCCTCCCACTATTGTGAGTGTGTCGTAATCCTCGACGAACTAATAACAACAGTTAGATTCCTTCCTGAGTCTCCCGTCTTTGACAGTCCTAGTTGAAACGTTACGGGTTCTAAATACAAAGTTACGACCTTATACGACATTAACGTGTATGAAGTTTCGGAAAACTGCAGTTCGAATTTCAGTTTTCCTTGTTGATCTCATCGGTTCAAAACGTGTGCACAAAAAGAGGAAGTACGTCCAGTCAACAGTTTGTAACGTTTAAAAACATACAAAACAGTCTGCAAATTGTGGATTCCCCAATTGGGGTAACATAATATTAGCAGCTGCTGTAACAAATTGTCCGTGTTGTCTCTTACTCTATATCACCCCCAAAAAGGGGGCGGGGGGGCAGTGGTGTGCATTCATTTGCAATTTGGTGTTATTACATAACCCGTGTGGACGGGCCCGTCCCACCCCCAACAAACCTGTACCCCACACTCAGTCAGAGCACTCAATTGCTATTTCTCATATAAAAAAAAACAACAAAAAAAAACAAAAACAAAAACACAACATGACCATCAATATCTCTTCCCCTCAAAGATCAGAAACCGTGTCCGTGGATGCCAACCACCGGCCCCAAACTTTTTCAAATTTCGTCAGAGCCCCTCTAGCTATATAGATGCCTTATACAGTGGTATCACTTTATTTACCAATGACTTCCAAGAGGACAGCGTAGGAGGTCTATCACTCTTCCATGCCATGACAATACGCTTCTTGGCATAATAGAGCAGCAGCATTAGGAGTGTTCTAATGGCCCTTGTAGGAGCAAGATTATCAACCAAGTGCAACAGGCAGACCTCAACCGTGAGAGGGATCTTAATGGATGTGAGCGAATCTATACACCCAGCTATCTCCTGCCAGTACACCTGTATGGGGGGGCATTCCCAAAAAATGTGCATGAAATCAGCCTGCAGCCTTGAACAGCGCCAGCACCTTGAGGACTGCGACCCAAGCATCTTTGCCAACCTAGCAGGAGTGAGGTAGGCTCTATGAAGAAACTTAAACAAGATCAACCGATCCCTAGAGGACACCAAGCTTTTGAACGGGGCTTCCCACATATCATCCCAATCGCCAGAATCTAGACCAGGAGCAGACCCCTCCCAGGCCCCCCTACATCTTCCCATAACCTGGGTTGTTTGCACAAACAGCTCCCTCTACAGGCTGGAAGACTGGTTTGGTCAAGGATTCACTGCGGGTCATCAGTTCAAGGTCACTGAGCTCTAGCTCCAGGGCATCACCCCCAAATTAAGAGGAGAACGCATGCCTCAACTGAAAGAACCTAAAAAGATGTGAGTTCAGGAGATTGTATCTATCCTTAAGTTCATCAAAAGTCATCAACGTGCCATTGGAGATAACATGGCCCAAAGTCTTTATGCCGTACCTAGTCCCAACCGTAGGGTCAGGGTTTTCGAGAAAGTGTTTGAAGTTTGGGTTTTGCCATAGAGGAGCCTCAGGTGAGTATCTGTGCGGCCCCACGGGTCTCAGCCCCTGGGCAACTGACCAGGCCCTGATCGTTGCACGCATAGAGGAGGTGATGTTGTGTGGGGATTTCAGACCTCTATAGACCAAATGGGCCAGTGCCTCGTAATAGCCCACATGGGCAGCCTCTAAGGACACCGCCGCGTCATCTTAAGGGGCCGTCAACCACCGATGTGCGATTGTCAGCTGGCCCGCCAGGAAATAAAAGTAAAAGTTGGGCATTGCGAGACCTCCCTCCCCCCAAGGCTGTTGTAAAATTTTTAATTGGATAAGTGGCATCCCCCCCATGCCTTAGAAAGGATGATAGCATACTGTTAATGGACCTAAATACTGCCTTTGGGATCCAAACTGGAGAGCTCCTAAGAACATATAATAGTGAAGGTAGGATTTTCATCTTAATTAAGTTGATTCTTCCTATCAAGGACATTGGTAGGGATTTCCAGGTATTTAGTTTCCTATTAAGAGTCTTCAACAGAGGGGACAAATTGAGTCCCATGAAGTCCATCACTGAATTAGTAATTTGTAATTCTAAATATTTAATCTGTGTGACCCATTGTAGAGGGATGGTTGGATCAAGCCCTGCCCGAGCATGGTGAGATGTTAAGGGGAGTATTTTAGACTTGGACCAGTTGACCTTAAGGCCAGAGACCAGCGTAAAGTCCCCCAGGACCCCAAGGGCCGCTTGAAGCGAAGGCCCCGTATCCTGAGGAACAACACCAAGTCATCTGCATATAGAGCCGTTGTTTCAGTTAATGTGCCCACTCTAATGCCTTGAATTTGTGGAGAGCAGCGAAGTGCAACCTCTCCATGACCAGTGCAAAAAGCCCAGGGGAGAGGGGGCAGCCATAGCTCCCCCTGTCTCACCCTCCCAGATCAACTGCGTGTGCGTGGAAACTCTACGGATGTTTGTCAGTAGTCTTATGGGGCATAAACCCTGTCTGGTCAGGGGATATTAAATGGTGCAGTACTGGCATCAACCTATTGGCTATCATTTTCGTAAGTATCTTGAGATCCATATTCAGCAATGCTATCGGCCTATATGAGGAGCATAGGAGAGGGTATTTATCTGGCTTGGTCAACAGTACTTGGGCCTCATAAAAAGTTGCTGGGAGGGTCTCTGTCTCTAAACAGTCAAGATATAGTTTTAACAGCTTGGGGGTTAGGAGATCAGAATATTGTTTGTACCATTCTGCCGGTATCCCATCAGGGCCCGGTGACTTGTTATTGGGAAAGGACGCAATTGCCTTTGCCAATTCCTTTTCTGTAGAGGGACCTTCCAGCCCATCTGCTACCTCAACGTGCAGGGTGGGCCGTGGAAGAGGATCTAGCAGGTCCGTCAGGGATTGGAGTTTATAGGGGGCAATCGGTGCATACATCCAGCTCTGAGTAGTATGATATAAATGCTTCCAAAATACCCGCACCATCCCTTACCAGGCTACCATCACCCTGACACACGCAAGGAACAACTGTGACCATTCGGGTGTCAGCAGCCAGATAAGCCAAAAGCTTCCCATTCTTATCTCCTTTTTCAAATAGGGACTCGGCCCTGCTCCTCAAACTACACTGCGTAAGATCTTGGAAGTGGACTAATATGTCTCTCCTAACCATCTGCATTTCGGCCAAGGAAGTAGCCGAGGGTAAGCCCACATGGGTCTGGGCACACCGCTCCTCACGGTCCTGAAGTTCCTTTAGAATGGCGTTCTTTTCTATTCTAGCTCTTTAACCTCCCCCCAGTAAGAATTTCCCAGTTTAGGACCAGAGCACTTTTTGCGATTCAGCACTACGTCATTTTAACTGACAATTGCACGGTCGTGCGACGTTGTACCCAAACAAAATTTGCGGCCCTTTTTCCCCACAAATAGAGCTTTCTTTTGGTGGTATTTGATCCCCTCTGTGTCATTTCTGATCACCGCTATAAACAAAAGAAGAGCGACCATTTTGCAAAAAAACCCAAATTTCTTACTTTTTGCTAAAATACAAATCCAAAAAAAAATATATAAAAAAACATTTTTTTGACCGGTTTTGGCCGACTTATATTCTTCCTCATATTTGTGATAAAAAAAAATTGCAATCGGGGTTTACTGATTGGTTTGCGCAAAAGTGGCCGTGTTTACGGATGGTGAGAATTCATTTCTGGGGTTTTTAAATTTTTTTTATTTTTTACTAGTAATGGCGGCGATCTGCAGTTTTTTAGCAGTACTGCGATATTGCAGCGGACATGTCGGACATTTTTGACACTTTTTTGGGACCATTCACAGTTATACAGTGACAGGGATCAGTAGATCACCCATGCCCGCACTGTAAGAATGGGGAACTGCCGTGTTTACATTTGCGGTTCCCCGTTCTTTGCCTGTGGCTGCTCATCGCAGCTCGCCGGTGGACATTGGGTCCGCCCGAGCCGCGGGCACACTCCTCAGGAGTGGGGCAGGCATGCGCACGTGCCCCCTAGCGGCCATTCACAGATCGCCATCTTTTTACGGTGATTTGCGCCCATCATCCACACTGCCGCCGTAAATAGACGGTAGGCAGTGTGGAACTGGTTAATGGCAGAAACATAAGCTCCCCTGACCACCACCTTACCAGCATCCCATACCACGGGTGTGGCCACAGAGTCCTCATTCAACTCCCAATATTCTTTCAAACATGGAGACATCTGGGCCTCCACTGAGGGCTCCGTGACCCCGCCCGGGTGCAGTCTCCACTGCCCAAGGCCCTTGACCCTGGTCAGTTTGAGAGTGACCCGGAGTGGTCAGACAGCCCTCCCGCCAAATAACTCACCCCAGTGACCAGGGGAAGAAGCGCCGGGTTGGCAAATGCCAGGTCTATACGGGAGGAGGAGGTACTGACATGGGGAATGTAGGAGTAACCCCTGGCTCCCGGATGCTTCCAACGCCACAGTTCCTCCAAAGCGGCGGATTCCGCCCAGCCACTGAGTTCCAGATTTCTCACCCTTTTCGGGTTTGAGGTGTCCAAATCATAATCCAAAATATTGTTAAAGTCCCAAGCTACCAAAGGTTTCAATGGGCCAAAAGTGGCTACCTTCTCAAGCACAGTATACAAAATCTGCCCATGAAAAGGTGGTGGTACATATACATTTGCTATTGCAACTCGTTAGGTATCTATTTCCAATATAACTATTACATATCTCCCCTGCGGGTCGATGACCACATGTTGCACTGTACAGGATAGCTTCTTGTGGATCAATATGGACACCCCCCGTGCATAGGAGGAGTGTGTGGAGTGTATCGCTCTCCGTATCCAGTTCCTGTGCAGGGACAGGGTTCTACTACCAACCAGGTGGGTCTCCTGCAGGAGAATAACATGTGGGCCATAGGCTTTTAAATACTGAAAAACTAGGGACCTTTTAATTTTGAATTTAGACCCCGGACATTCCAGGACAAAATCTGGAGGTCACCCATTTACTTGATCTGAGAATATAGCTAGGATCAGCCTAATATGGCCAAAGGGATGGGTCGGGGGGGGGAGGGGGGGACAGGACCTGGACACATGAGAGCACACCACACCAAACACCGGATAACAATATCATAGACAACAGCGGACATTTCCTAGACTTGCATTTGCAACACTGGAAGAAATTCTCCCAAAAAAATAAAGAAAAAAAAGCTCCACAGTCCAGCAGCAGCAAAAAACATACAAAAGAAGAAATATAAAAAGGTAACAGTCTAAAGTCCTAACTCCCTGTTTGCTCCAGACGAACCAGACAAAAAAATTGCTGGAGAAACTTTATCCCTTGAACGATCAAAAACATGAGTGGGGTGCTATCAAAGTCTATCCACTCTCAGAGGGTCACACTAGAGTGCAGTTACAGTAAACAGTTCCCAACACAGTACCTTAGCTTCCTTTAAACTCATGTGTAGCTCCCAGTCCTTTTGTGCATTGTGACCTGCTTAAGACAAAAATAACTCTATAAACAACAGTACCTGTACCCACAGAGGGGTTAGAAGAAACAGCAAACTTTCCCAAAGTAGGCCTGCGGGGTGAGGGGAGCATGCAGCTGTAGGATTCCAGTCCCAGGAAGTCTGATCCCCACCCCAGCCAGGCCCGTTGACATCGTAACAAAAAGGAAAGAGAGAAAAAGAAAAAAAAAAGAGCATAGCAATTTCAGGCAAGGGCATCCAGCCAGTCCGCCGCCTCCCTGGGGCAGTCAAAGAATTTTGTGGAGCCCCGGTGGATGACTTTCAAACGGCTAGGATAGAGCATACTATACACCAAGCCCCTTTCTCTCAGGCGCTTTCGGATCTCCGTGAAGGTTCTTCTCCTCCTCTGTAGCTCAGGAGAAAAATCCAGATAGAGGTGAATCGATGCGTTTTCAAACTTCAGCTCTTTTTGCTTGCGGGCCTCCGCCAGGATCATGTCCCGGTCTCTAAAATTCAGCAGCCGGGCAAGGAAGGCCCTAGGCGGGGACCCCGGTTTACGTGACCCAGCAGGCACCCTGTGCGCTCGCTTAATAACATATACTGGGGAGAGGCTCTGTAGGCCCAGGAGTTGCTTGAAAAATGTCTCTGCAAACTGGACCGGGTTTTGGCCCTCCGTGCCCTCCGGGAGCCCCACCACTCTCACATTGTTGCGTCTGAGCCGATTTTCGGCATCCTCTGAGCGGGCCAGGAGGGTCCTAACTTGTTGTTGCAGCTCCGCCACCGCTCGTACCGTGGAGGCCGTAGTATCCTCCACCTGTGATATTCTGTGTTCGGCCTCAGTGAGGCAGCCCCGGAATTTGTCCATATCATTTCTGATTAGGCCACATTCTATAGTCAGGGTGTCTATCTTCCCTTCCACCGAGGCCTTGCTATCAGCAATGGCTGCCAGAATCGCGGCCGTAGGCCCTCTCCCCACACCTCATCAGCCTGCACACGCCGAGCCACGTCCCCCCAATCATCCTCCATACCTGCCGCTATCCAAGGCTCTGTCTGCACTGCCAGACTGGAAAAGCTGGCGTGGGTGACAAGATGGCCGCCGCACGAGTCTCCGGCGGATGCCTCCGGGGCGTCTGTGGGGCCAACTTCTTGGTGGATTTACGATATCCCAGCATGGGAAGAACCAAGACGGTCCTCCCGACTCTTTGCAGGCACTTACTGTGCAGGATGGGTTCTGTGGGAGCAGGATGGCGTTGGATTAAATGGATGGATGGTGGGAGCTAAGGCAGTGCGTGACTGCTCTCTCTCACATCTCGGCCACACCCCCGAATGACGCATGATTTTGACTGAATTTTTTCTTCTTTTTAAATTACAAAATATTGATATTGTATGCCTGCAATATAGCCTGCATTATTTTGAAATGCAGGGTTCACATACACTTAAACTTTATGCAGCCAGGCGCTTCTGCACTCTATCAAAAAGTTGGAAAAAAAAAGTTTTGGCTGGAGACCTAACTTAAGTTTCAGAATCAAAGACAGTTTATCCGTTAAACAAGTGACAAAGTAGAGAAAACTATGATTTCTCTGAGTGTTCATTGGAGACACAGTCCCATCTAGTGGCAATTCCCTGTATCTATATGCAAGGTTAGTAGTAGCAAAGCAGTTAAAAACCAGAAGGATTTACAATCTTCCAAAACATATTTACCAAACTCTGGCAGCAGGTCAGCATAATAAAGAGTACTAATCAAAAGGGAGGAAGCTGAATCTTCCATTGATATACTGCAGAAAAAGGAATAATAATGTATACAAAAAAATCCTATTTTTCGTTTAATAGGAAATGTGTTTCTGCAATGTCCTTTCTACACTAAAGCGGAATTCCACTCAAAAATGGAAGTTCCACTTTAATGACTCCTCACCCCCTTACATGCCAGATTTGGCATGTCATTTTTTTGGGGGGAACGGATACCTAGTTTTGACAGGTACCCAGCTCCCACTTCCGCTTGTGCTGCCTAGGCGACTCGAGCGGAAGTTCTCATCTCCCCCTCCCTCCCTGCAACCTTCTGGGACACATCACACGTCCTTCTATTTCTTAAAGACAAATGCACTGTACAGGATCAGAGGATTGATGCCCTACTTTGCCAGTTCTTCCTGGAGGCAACATCTCCTAAAGACATTATTTCTACTCTTCGTGACATATTCCATTCAATCCTGGAGCTCCCTGCCTCTGCCCCTATCGAAAACGACAGTGCACTTCGGCCATCTTCTCAAGATACTGTTTGCCCCAGGGATATAATTTGTAAGCTACATAAATATATGCCTATGGACTTCATCATGCGAGGGATTGATTTTGATGCCCATCTCTTTTTCTACCAAGACTTGCTCAAGCGCATCCTTATGCAATGTAGGGCTCTCCGCCCCCTGCTTGCCGCCTCACCTACAAATGGGTTTTCCCCTTTAGCCTGCAAGTTACTAAAGATGGCTGGCAGGTCACATTGTGGAATGAGAATGATCTCCTTCACTTTCTATCTTCCCTGGAGTTGGAACCTGTTGACTTCCTAGGCTGACGTTGCACTCAGTACATTCCTGTCCCCCTTCTTTCACAGCCTTGGCTAACAGCGAGGTCTAACGGTTGGTCCCCAGCCCTTAAGCGACCCTCATCTGGATCCTCACCCGGGACCTCATCTGCAAGAGACTGACCAACAGATTGCTGTTTTCTCTGACTGAATCATCCTAAGAACCCTAAGGCTTTCCCTGTTCCAGGCTGGTTCGGCAGCAGTGATGTACAGTATTTTGCAGGACTCTGATGCCTTAGTGCACTTACTGCATTATGGGGGTCTCCTCCTCCCTCTTCCCCCTTTTTCTCTCTCTGTCTGCCCTCCCTGAATGCCTCCGCCTTACCTCTTTCTATCCACCAATGCTGACAAGGCATTCGACCGCGTAGATTGGTAATACCTTACTGAAGTCTTGGAGACTCCAGGATTGAGGCCGCACATGCTGAGTTGGATCTCGGCTTTAGACACCTCACCCAGTGGCCAGGTCAAGGTCAATAACATGACTTCTCAGAGGTTTCCTAGACAGAATGGCACGAGACAGGGGTGTCCACTCTCTCCCTTATTCACTCTGGCCCTGAAGCCTTTGCCCTGGACCATTAGAGTGAACCTGGACATTAAAGATGTGACTGTAGGCACTGTTGAGCACAAGCTCTCAACCTATGTGGATAAAAGGAAGGAGATTCGGGACTTTGAATGAGGATATGAATAAACACCAACAAAGAGGTACAATATATGGCATATTTATTGGTCTTCCCGGATACGAGAGACATGGTAAGTACCATTGTAAATAATACACAATATACATGAATCACGGTAATTGGACAGTACAAATGAAAATGACATGCATGCATTGAAGCCACAGAGCACTCCGCCTGACAGAGAATATGGAACCTCATATGCGGCGTGAGGTAAACACGATTTGTTATCTAAAATGGTAGTAACGCCATAAAAACATGGATGTCTTGTATAGATTGATGGCATCAGCATAAATCCGATGCGTTTTGTGGGGTATCACCCACTCATCAGGGGTGGATGCGATCATGTTCTAAAAAACACCAAGTAACCAAAGTAAAATGGTATGTCCATGTAATGAGGTATTGGTAATAATAAAAGGGCAGAGAAAACCAGCCTACCCTTATTGATGTCACTTAATGTGTGATAACCGGAGCCGGGCCACCGATATGTCAGCTGAGGGCAGGGCAAACAGGGCCAAGTGGGACCACAAAGAGCAAGACCCCCGAATGCAGGCATCTGGGAACAGAATACACAGGATAAGGTGACAGGGTACAATGGTAAGTGTGCTGAGGTGGAATGTGAGAATATGGAGGCAGTGTGCTAGACAAGCAGCTAAGCTACTGGCAAGACAAATGTGAATCCAGCACACTGTAAAGGCATAAAAACCCAGAAAAACCAAAAGCAAGGAGGTGCAGTTGAAATCTGAACCAAAGTTCAGGATCTGGTTATTACCGTGTGGATGTGTCATGGAGAGAGGGTCTGCCCCAGGGAGTGCATGCTTACATGTGTAGAGTTGTCAGCCACAATGCTCTCAATCAAGTGAACCCGCTCATATGGACCCAATCAGGCCAAGCAGCCCCACCCAGTGTGGTGGGACGTAGGCGGGAGGGCGTACAGGGCCGGGGCGGGGCTCCACCCACTGGGCTCGGGCCGCCCCACCAAGTATCAACCAAGATGGGAATGAACCGCTCCCACCATCCTCGATGAGCCTGGGCCAAGCAGCAGGGAGCAAAGGCGTGATGCCGATGCATGGATTGAACGGCCCCTTCACCCCATCTCCTCCACCCCATCTCCTCCACCCACTGGAAACATGAGAGGAGGAGAGAAGGAGGGGGAGAAGGGGACATTGAGAGTGCATCGCAGCTCCCGGCAGCAAACACAGAGCGACCCAGCCTCGGGCACACATGGGGATTAAACCACATACGCCAAGCAGAGGGCCCAGATGACACAAATTAGCAGCATGTAATGTACATAGTAAAACTACATGAACCGACCCGTAGGGTCTAAATATACACTTACTGGTTGGAAATATTAAAAAACAAACCAAATAAGGAATCTTTTTTGCTTGGTGTCTAAATAATATCCGCTATCCCTGGATTCATGAAAAAGCAAGTGGATGTGGATGATATCCTTTTCAACCTCACAGACCCCCTGGTCTTATTGCCTAATCTGTTGAGGGAACTCAGGGCAAGGGATGGGCCAAATGGACCCCTGTTCAGTTCGCACCAGAACTTTCTGACCCAAATAAGAACCCCATTAAAGTCAATGAGACCCGAACGTCCAAAATCAAAAGTGCCCATTTTGAAGGCATATATGCAAGTAATTTGGGCATACAATAATTATAGGGGTCCGGGTCCTGCCCTGGGGGACATGTATCAATGAAAAAAAAGTTTGTGAAAAACATAATTTTTAAATGAGCGGTGATTTTTTGATTTTTAAAGTGAAAGCATAAAAATGAAAAATTCCTTCCAATATAGTGCCTGGGGGGTCCCCTTAGTCTCCCTGTAAAGTGGCAGATCTGTACCATGTCTACAATCTGCTGCAGCAATAATTACATTTATAAAGACAAAAAAATGACATTTTCCCTGCAAGCTGCCTTTATTTTGCTCAGCAACAGATGGGGAGCCAGTGTGTATGATGAGGCCACAATGTAGTACACTGGGAACAAGATTAGAGATTTTTTGGATAAATTCTGGTGTCACTTTGATCTTGGATAGAAGTAACGGGTGTGTAATTGGGCTTTGGGTGTTGGTGGTGCCTTCACTCCATAACTTTAAAGAGTTGCTCTTCATGAAGGCAAGAATTGGCCTTTCTGTAAAAAAAATTGCAAAGATATGCATCTGTCAAACAGGTGCAGAAAAATTGGTCTTTCGTTGTCGGTGGTGCCTTCCCACCGTAACCCTATAGAGGTACTCTTGATGAAAGCAAGAATTGGCCTTGCGGTAAAAATTGCAATGATATGCACCTGTCAAACAGGTGCAGAAAAATTGGTCTTTGGGTGTCGGTGGCACCTTCCCACTGTAACCCTTTGTGACCCTTTTGTGTGGCTTTTAGGTGCTCTTGCCAATGGGCTGAGTGGTTGGACGTTAAATGCCTTGTTAAGCACGTAGTACCCAAATGGCTAGTGTTTTTGCCATGTTTGATGTGCCTGAGACACAGTTTGCAGATAGCAACAGTGCGATCTGCTGCAGATGTGCTGAGAAAGGCCCAGACAGCTGAGCTTTGGGAAGTGGGCCAGGAGATAACAGCTGCACAATATGATAGAATAGGGTGGCTGCTCTCTACTCTTTCTTGATGTCGGCCTCCTTGGGGTTCTGCCTCCTCACCTTCAGTTTCCTCCTCTGCTCTATCTGGCACCCAAGTCTCATCAGTGACCTCCTCATCATCATCAACATCATCATCATTACCACTGGAGACAACTTGGCAATACACTGTGGCTGGGGGAACATGTATGCCAATTTGTCTACCAGTGTTCTCCACTCTCTCTAGGCTCATGTTCCTGTCATCCTCAACCTCAGAACCAACATCTGAATCCAGTAATGGCTGGGCATCATCAAGGAGCAAGTGGCTGACGCTGTGTTCAAATAACTTAGCTGACTGCTCCATGGCTGATGTTGGGGCTATGGCAAGAATAGATATGGACAAGGAGGCAGGTTTATCCACTCTAGCAACTGCAGGGGACTGCACACTTGTCTCTGCTCATGTGACAGAGGATGAGGAAGGTTTAGTAAGCCAGTCCAACACCTCCCCTGCATTCTGTGGCTGGATAGCATGGTCAAACTCAGTAAACAGAGGAAATGATGCCCTTCCTGAGGACTGACCACCATGTCCATCTTTGCCTGTGGACACATTTGTTACTGGCCCCCTTACAGTGCTAAGGGAACGCTGCCTCTCCTTGTTGTCCTCCCAGACATTATTGGGAGGGAGGGTGCAGTGCTTATTAGCAAATGTAAAGAAGAAGTGGAAATCTGTACGTAATTGCACTTTGATCAATGTAAAGTGGTGTTTGGTGGACTTTAATTTGAGTATTCACACTACACAGACACACTCCACATACACACTATAATATACTGCAATATAATGTGTCAAACGCACAGTGACGCACAGAACTATATGGCGTTAAACTTGCAGTAACGCACACAGAAGTAAATGGTGTCAGACTTGCAGTAATGCACAAAACTATATGGCGTTAAACTTGCAGTAACCCACACAGAAGTAAATGGCGTTAAACTTGCAGGAACGCACAAAACTATATGGCATTAAACTGGCCACACAGTAGTAAATGGCGTCAAACTTGCAGTAACGCAATCAAATAGACGGTGTTCAACCGTCACTACACTGACGCTATCTGAACTGTCCCTACTCTAGCTATGCACTAATGTAAAGATTAGTAGTGACACGGTCTCACTACACTAAACTGAAACTATCTGAGCTGTCCCTACTCTACACATACACTAATGTATGTATGAATGACACGGTCTCACTACAATACAGGGAAACTATCTGAGGTGTCCCTACTCTAGCTGCACACTATGCAAAGCTGAATGATGGTCCTCCTCACTACACTCACACTATCCCTAGATGGACACTAAACTAATATTCTACACTGACAATTGAAGCACGATAGCACAGTATAGCAAACTAACTAACTGATAGCACTGAACAGAGCCCTGTTCTATCTCTCTCCAGCCGAAATCACACTGAAAATGGCTGCCATTGAAAGAATACTTTTACTCTGTGGGGCGGGAATGAGCCATGATTGTATAAAGTCATGATGACAGTGTCGAATCATGATTCTGACAGTACTCTGTGCCCTGATTGGCTGAAGCTTTCACTGCTTCAGCCAATCAGGGCTTGCAATGCGCTGTTCAGTGCCGCAATGCATTTTGGTTGATTCGGGGGGGGGCAAACAAATGGTCGAACATTCCATTTGTTCAGATGCTTGCCGAACGACCGAACAACAAAAGTTCGGCCATCCCTACTCGGGGCCTTTGGATTGGTTTCCGGTTTTAAGATTAATTATACAAAATCAGACGTGTTGCCGATTTCTTTACCCCCAGATCTTCTTCCAACCTACAGACGGCCTTCTCCTTTTCCTGGACAAAATCCTCCCTGATATATCTTGGAATCCATGCCACCTCACTGACCTTTTTGAAACATTGTATACACATAATTACTCTCCACTGTTGAGTACAGTTTGCCGAGACTTGCAGCCTTGCAGGACTAAGGTTGCTTTTACCTGTTTAGGACGTACGACCGTAATTAAGATGATTTCCTACCTAGGATACTTCTGCTGTATATGGTACCTGTGCTCTTACCTAGACATTTCTTCACGGAGCTTACGATTATGCTTATTGAATTTATATGGAAAGCACAGAAACCATGAATAACCATGCACATACTGAAATGTTCTAAAAGACCGGGTGCTATGGGAATACCTGACATTCAGTAATATAATAGGGCTGTGGTTCTTCAGCGGATCCTGGATTGGCGGTTTCACTCTCAAAATAAATTATAGGTCCCCTTAGAGAAATGTATGGCAGGACGCAACCTACCCCATGCCCCGTGAACTGTAGAGGCTTGTTGGAGACGATTACTCCTTTGATGACCCATACTTTGAGGGTCTGGGATAGCATTAATTTAACACATTAATATATGTGCTCTCTGGCACCCTCTGTGTCCTTGCTGGTGCCACTGGGGGGGATACCTTTGGTTTCTCCCGGGAAAACGCTTGGCCTGTTTTGAGCCATGGGCAGCAGATGGCAACACCAGTTGTGGTAAATTCATGGGAAATGGAAGTCTACTCCCACTGGAGACCCTTAAAGGACACCATAGTAGCTTCCCCCACAGACCTCTGGCAATATAAACAGCTTCATTGATTTTTCTCTGTTCAAGGTCGCTCCATATGGCTGTGTCAGATCTTATTCCATTTGAATGACTTTATATTGCTAAGGAACCTATCTCCCATATGGTCTCAGAGTTGTATAAATTGCTGAATTCAGCCACCCCCACTGGTAAACCTGCCCATATCCATGAATGGGTGCGTGATGTGTGGTTCAAATTCTCTGAGGAGCAATTGACCTATCTTTACCAGTTGACTCATTCCAGTTCTATAGACTCTAAAACCCAATAAAACAAATTGATAATAAAAAATATCCATGATGTAAGATCAAGCAATGTATATGAAACATTCAAATGACAAGGTGCACCATATCTTGCAATAAAGTGCCAAAGTGCAAAGCAAAATAAATAATAATAAAATCCAGACAATTGATGGATGTGACTGCTATGCGCTCTAAGGCTCACCGTCATATTTATCCAGATTAATATGGATAACCACCAAGAGTGTCCATTTTATCCCTTACCAAAAAAAATGTGGATTCGGATACCATACTGTACTGAATCACATGATGGTGTGATAGTAGATCAAAAAGGGTATATTTCACCTGTACAATAGCGAAGAGTAACGCCAGATCTTCAAAATGGACTCAAAAGGAAGGGACACCACTTGCTCAATCCAATCTCCTATTCTGTGAGTACATGTGAAGACACATCAAGCATTCACACATGTGTAAAACCGTAATATAAAAATTAATTTAAAAACTCGACCCAGGGTCGAGTTCCAATCAAGGCCATTGCATGCTACATGCTTATCTCCTGTGATCACATCTGTGTTAGATTAATTTGACAGCTCTGTATTCTCATTCTTTGTGTAAGTGTTATATACATTTTCAATACCTTTTTATATTACGGTTTTACACTGTGTGGATGCCTGATGTGTCTTCACATGTACTCAGGGAATTGGAAGATTGGATTGAGGAAGCGGTATCCCTTACTATTGAGCCCCTTTTGAAGATCTGGAGTTGTCCTTCGCTAATGAAATATACCCTTGGTGATCTACTGTCACAACAGCTCATGTGATTTGGTCCTGTATGGTATCCGAATCCATATTTTTTGGTAAAACGTGTTTATTTTTCTGGTGGTAGATCTCTGCACTTTAATGTAATCCAGGGAATACATGGAAACTCTTGGTGGTTATCCATATTAATCTGGATAAATATCACTGTGATAGCACTCACATCCATCAATTGTCTGGACTGTATTTTTATTTACTTTGCTTTGCACTTTGCCACTTTATTGTAAAATATGATCCACCTTGTCATTTAAATGTTTCATATACATTGATTGTTCTTACAGCATGGATATTTTTTTTATTTATTTGATTGTTTAAATGTATTTTATTTCAGCACTTTATTTGGCACATAATAGCACTTTGATACTTGAGTGTATCATAGATTATTTTTGTATCACTTTCAGCGTAGCACTTGTTTACTATTTTGCTCTTTCTAACCTCCAGTCTGATGTAGCTCCTTTCACACCGTCATGTGTATTTTAGCTATGGGACATACACCTAATGCAATAGGCTGCGCACACCTATGTTTACTACAATGGTAAATCTGAGATACTTACTGTATTTTTTGCTAACTACCATACAGGAATAACCTCCTCTCCATCACTGAAAACATCAAGAAATCCTAATGAAGTTGCAGTTTTATTTGTGACCTTTACCTAAAACCTGAGAAATACTTTAGAACCTCTTTTTTATTTCCATCTACACTGGTGAGATTCATTCTCACTTTCTGCTCTGGGGACCATGGTGAAATTATTGGGAAACACAATGTCATCAGAATAAGGCCTCATGCACACAGGACGTTTTTTGACTGGTTTACAGCAGCTGTTTTCAGCTGCAGACATTTTTTTTCTACAGTCAATAAACCCTCCATCATGTTATCCAATGTGTTCATGCACACACAGGCTGTAATCAACTGTTTTTAGCAGCCCGTGACATTTTTGAGCTGTAAAAAAACCCCAAGAGCCTGAGGGTTTTTTTGGACTGTTTTCAGCTGTAAAAACATCCCAAAACACCCAAAAATGCTCAAAAACGTCAATCCCCAACATTTTTGGACGTTTTTGACCAATTGAAAGAAAAAAAAAACAAAAAAAAAACGCTGGCCCTTTAAAAATGTGAAAAAACCGTGAAAAAACGGCAGTAATATAACTCTGGTAAAAGCTGAAAACATCCCTGATAAGCTACTGATGTTATTTGGCTGTTTTTTTAAAGTCCTGTGTGCATGAAGCCTAATAGGTAGGAGAAAGTCTTTTTATTGTGACACCTTAAAGAGGTTGTAAAGTCTTCTATGCATTAAGGTGAAAAACCTCCTGTAATGCAGCAGCCCCCAGAGCCCCCCTTCTACTTACCTGAACCCGATCGTTACAGCGTCGAGGACGAGCCCAGCAGGTCCAGCCACTGGCTCAGGTCCTTATTGGATAGATTGATAGCAGCAGGAGCTCCCGCTGCTGTCAATCAAATCCAGTGACGTGGGAGGCAGGTGGCGGGGCCGAGTCCTGCTGTCTGTGTCAATGGATGCACGGGTGCTCCCAGGGAAAGTTCTTCTCCAAAGGGGCCCCCAGTAAAGAGGAGGAGCCAGGAGCGCCACCGGGGGATCCCAGAAAAGGAGGATTGGGGCCACTCTGTGCAAAACCCTTGCACAGAGCAGGTAAGTATGACATGTTTGTTATTTAAAAAAAAAACAGAATCACTGTATCACTTTAAGTCAAAGTAAGGATTTGCCCTTACTATTGGAAAAATGCTCTTTCTTTTTCATTTGTCCTGAAGAGGAAGCAAGGAGTGTGACCATAATGAGGTCTGGGCAGATACTAAAATGAGTCAGCAAGACGTGGATACCCGTATTCTGTTAAAATTTGCCAGTCTGTGACACATAGTTACATAGTTAGTCAGGTTGAAAAAAGACACAAGTCCATCTAGTTCAACCAAAAAAAAAAAAAAAATTATATATAACCATACAAACCCATATATAATCCTTCACCCACTGTTGATCCAGAGGAAGGCAAAAAACCCCAGCAAAAGCATGATCCAATTAGCAGGGGAAAAATTCCTTCCTGATCCCCTGAGAGGCATTCGGATTAACCCTGGATCAACTTTACCTAAAAATGTTAGTACCCAGTTATATTATTTACATTAAGGAAATAATCCAGGCCTTTTTTAAAGCAATCAACCGTGCTGGCCAAAACCACCTCTGGAGGGAGTCTATTCCACATTTTCACAGCTCTAACTGTGAAGAAACCTTTCTGTATTTGGAGATGAAATCTTTTTTCCTCTAGACGTAAAGAGTGCCCCCTTGTCCTTTGTGATGACCTTAAAGTAAATAACTCAACACCAAGTTCACTATATGGACCACTTATCTATTTGTACATGTTGATCATATCCCCCCTTAATCTCCTTCTCTCAAGAGACAATAAATTCAGTTTCTCTAATCTTTCCTCATAGCTGAGCTCCTCCATGCCTCTTATTAGTTTGGTTGCCCTTCTCTGCACTTTCTCCAGTTCCACAATATCCTTTTTGAGAACTGGTGCCCAAAACTGAACTGCATATTACAGATGAGGTCTTACTAACGATTTGTACAGGGGCAAAATAATGTCTCTATCTCTGGAGTCCATACCTCTCTTAATACAATAAAGGATTTTGCGGGGGCATGGCCGCGGCATGAGAGTGAGCGGACATGTGTTAGCTGAGCTCCATCCGACCCGCTCCTTCTACAGCTTCCACTGCAGCGTTGAGCACATTCTGCACCACCAGGTGAGATGGCCATGAAGCTGAGACAGTCCCCGCAGCCTCCGCGGACACCGAGGGTGTGATCCGGCTTCCTGGATGCATTTTTCACCGGGGACAAGAGGCCGCGGGAGCAGAGATCCAAGATGGCACCGGGTGAGTGTAACACCGCAGCACGTGCGGTCTTCCCCATACCATCACCCCAGCTGTCACCGGCCTCATCCTCTCCTCCCAAAGTCGGGGGGTGTAGCAATTGCAATACATAAACATTACCCCTTCATCCCCCTGGACCATCAGGTGGACCCAGAGAGTAGATTTTTGTTCCTAAAGGGGACCCTGCTTGGGCGTAGGCTAACCCTCGCATCTCTGTACGCCCCTAACACCCGACAGCTATCCTTCCTGGACGGGGTCTTGGAGTCCCTTTCCTGGATCCCTTACTAGACAGATCCTCCGGCCGCTCCACGCATTCCTTCGCGTTCCCCAAACATTTCCGTAAAACACTGCACACTCACTATCTGGTGGACTGCTTTAGAGTACTCCACCCCAGAGAAAAAGACTTTAGTTATTTCTCCACCGTCCATAATGTGTACACACGCATAGATCTGTTGCTGGTGGACCAACACCTACTGGAGTCGCTCTCCAGCTCGTCCATCGGATCGTTCACAATGTCTGATCACGCGCCGGTCTCCGTCTCCCTCACACTGCTGCCCTTAGAAATGCACCAATGGACTTGGCGCCTAAACGAAAATCTCTTGGATGATGCAGTGGCTCTAGAGAGGGTCACAGAGACAATATCCCAATATTTTCGTGAAAACGTATGAGAGGAGACGGGGTTGGCGGCCGTGTGGGAGGGTCACAAGGCAATGGTCCGGGGCTAACTTATCTCCCAGGGTACCCGATTAAAGAAGATACGCAAAGGGGATCTGCAATCCCTCCTTACCAAATCGAGGACGTTGGAATTGAACCACAAACGGCGGGTGTCCCTGACTCTCCAGGCAGAATTGCACTCTCTTAGAGACGAGCTGTCCACCCTCCTAGAGACACGCATTAGGGCTAGACTGCGACATGCCTCACACAAATTTTATGAGGTAGGCAATAAATGCGGGAGACTCCTAGCACGAGCGCTTAGGCGACTCCGGCTACGTCCACAAAATACACACAACTAATTCCTCAACGGTTTTACTCTCGAAAATAGTGAACGCATTTAAAAACTATTATACCCAACTATATCAACTCCCAGAGACATTAGAGGGCCACACGCCTACGCAAAAAGCTGCCTGCCTCGCCCAATACCTAGAGGAGGAAAAGGCCTCCCAGCTGCCAACGCAGGTTAGCGAATGCTTAGATAATCTCTGAGGTGCAGATTGAGGCGGTAATAAAAGACTTGCCCGCAGGTAAAAGTCCCAGCCCCGATGGCTACACGAACATGTACTACTGTAAATTTCCCCCCTACTCTCCGCACACATGTGTTCATATTTTAACGCCCTTGCCACGGGACTAGCTATATTCAAGGAGTCCCTGCTGGCACATATAATGGTTATCCTGAAGGAGGGAAAGGACCCGACCACCCCGGGAAGTTACAGACCGATCTCACTGTTAAACACTGACATCAAGATCTTAGCAAAAGTCTTAGCAAACCAGTTGAAATCAGTCATGCCGTCATTAATACATCCCGACCAGACGGGCTTCATCCAAGGGAGAGAGGCCCGAGACAATTCCAATCAGCGATCCAGCTAATTCACTGGGTGGGCGCGCTGCAGTCCAGTTCACCCTGTCTCTTGTTGTTGAGTGATGCCGAAAAGGCCTTTGACAAGGTGGACTGGAGCTACCTCCACACAGTGCTGAAGAGACTGGGCCTCGGTCAGGTCATGATGAGGTGGATAGGTACCCTCTATAGTGTCCCTGAGGCCAGAGTCAAGGTAAATGGAACTCTCTCCACTGCTTTCGCAATATGAAACGGGACACGGCAGGGGTGCCTGCTCTCCCCTCTTATTTTTGCCCTGACATTGGAACCATTCCTGAACATGATTCGGCTAAATCCGGACATAAAAGGGTTCCAAGTGGGTTCGGCAGAACACAAACTCTCAGCTTATGCTGATGATGTTCTGTTCTATGTGGCTGACCCTGTGATTTCCCTCCCCAACATTATGGCTGAGCTGAAGAGGTTCCATTCCCTTACTAATTTTAAAATTAACAATAACAAGTCGGAGATCCTGCCTTTAGAAATTTTGCCCGCCCTACGTACACAACTCCAGGCCTCCTTCTCTTTCACATGGTGCACCACCTCAATAAAATACTTAGGGATCCAACTCCTCGCAGACTGCTCGCAACTTTACTCCTGTAACTATGCCTCCCTATTAACCACACTTAAAGCGGACCTACAGCGTTGGGACCTCACTACATTTTCTTGGATGGGTTGAGTCAGCATATTGAAGATGAACATGCTGCCACGAGTTCTTTTCTACTTACAAATGTTGCCCATACCGTTGCCCAGATCCTTTTTCTCCGCCCTCAACAGCCTGTTTGTGAGGTTTGTCTGGCACGGACGGAGCCCCCACATTGCCCTAAGCATCCTACAGAGCCCCAAGAGGCTGGGTGGGCTGGGGGTCCCCATCGTGCATAGATACTATTAAACCACATTGTCGCAGAGGATTTCTGGCAGGTCACAACCTATCCCACGCCCCGTGGCTCCCACGGGCCTCACGGGGTCTCTCGGATTTCGTGTCACCTCTCTCTGCCCATAGGCTACGGCAATCGGATGCCTTGAATGCCCGGGGGGAACTGTCTCCGCCTGGCTCCCCGCTCCTGCCTTTGGGCGGCTTCCCCTGGTTCGCTCCTGGGGAACACGTCTCCTTTTTTTGCACATGGGCCAGAGATGGAGAGATACGTTGTGGGAGGTTCGTCCATGAACAGCGTCTGATCACGCTGGGGTGGCTTCGATCCCAGTTTTACCGATTTCCAATGGACGAATGGTGCTATAGACAGTTGCACCATTTCCTCCGCACCTTACCCTTTGCCATTAGACCCCCGTCCTCCCTGACAGCGTTCGAGAGATTGTGCAGGTCGACAGACCTGGTGCCACACTCATCTCGGTGCTCTGCGAGTTATTGCAGTCGACCGAGAGGAAAAATGAACCGGCCTTCATACGGGAATGGGAGAGGGACCTGCAGCACAAGTTTACAGATGCCCAGCTAGACCATATATATACCTTAACACACAAAAGTACAGTGGACACTAAGATACAGGAAAATAGCTATAAAATATTGTCCAAATGGTACAAGGTCCCCACCACTTTGGCCAGGATTTATCAGACTGTCTCTGGCATCTGCTGGGGGAGCTGTGGACTCCGGGGCACCTACCTACATGTGTGGTGGGAATGCCCGCGGCTCCGGCCCTTCTGGATGGACATCAGAGCTCAGATTAAAACAATACTCGATATAGATATGAGCGATTCCCCACTGGAGGTCCTGATGCACTTGCCTACCGTCCCTCTGAGCCATTACAGGAAATCAGTCTTGCCGCACTTATTGAATGTGGCCAGATGCCTAATTCCGATACACTGGAAATCATCCTATGTCAACACCCGTAAAGACAATCGGATTGGTTGACAAAATAATGGCTGTGGAGAAATGGGTGGCAAACTGCAAAGACAGGTACGGTAAATTCTATGGAATTTGGGACACTTGGATTCACTACAAATCAAGTTTAGTACCGGCTCTCCAACCCGGCACACCTAGCAGTGAGGCCTAGCCTTGTCACACACGGGATTAACCCCAATCTTATTTGAGTTTTTGCACAATAAGGATTGAGATGTACTTGTAGCAGACCACAAGAGCTATTCTGTTGATGTTATAAAAAAATTTTGGGACGGTGCTGATAGTTCCTATGTGTGGGGGGGGGGGGGGGGGGGGGGGGGGGGGGGGGGGGGGGGGGGGGGGGGGGGGGGGGGGGGGGGGGGGGGGGGGGGGGGGGGGGGGGGGGGGG